>CAOLHI010000094.1:600000-966007 GCA_948474755.1 Ctenosaura bakeri | reverse complement strand
CAGCATGCTTTTGAAAGACCACTTGAAACAGATCTTTCAAAAGCATGGAGCGTGCCACTCCCTGCCTGCGCTCCGGTGCAAATTTGCAGGCTCGCACCAGTGTGAGCCTGCAATCTGCCTGGGGTGGGCTTTAGGCTGGCAAGCTTCAGTGGTTGGTGGAGAGCCTCGACCAACCAGAAGCCACCATTTTCGTCCCAGGAGCAGTGTGGAGTGGTGGCCACGCATTGCTCCGGACCAGCCTGGACCCAAGCGTGGAGCCAAGAAATCTGGTAAGTACCGGCACAGGGCGATTCCCTCGCCCTGTGTGGAAATGGCCCTAGTGTTAGAACTATTAGAAATAGTATACTGGTTTGTGCATTTGTTGTGTGGGGGGGTGTCACTTGGTATGCTAACCAAGCAATTCCCATTTTAGTAACATATTTATGGTAAAATAAAAGCCTGTACTTTTGACTGGTAACAACTGATTTTCACCACCATGAAGCAATTACTTACCACTTTCTTGAAGTGAGGCACAGATATTGGCTTTGTGCACATGCCACACCTCTGGCAAAATTACCTTCACTGTCATGAAATAGGTGTACATGTAAATTCATGTACACGTGTGAACATAAATGAGAGGTAATAAAGCCCCTGGATTTACCACAATTACGTCTCATAAATTCAAAAAGAATTAATCTATACATTCAATATATAAGTTAATTATTGGGCATATTGACTGATCATTGCCAGCTTTCTAGTGATCTGAATAAACAAAGAAGGATCCATCTTGCCACAGCCATTTTCTTGCCACAGATGAAACTGAAATGCCTTCTTGAGACAGAGCAAAAATAAACCCAATCAGCATTAAAAACTGTCACTTTAATAGTGCATCCTTCCCAGAAAAGACAGAACAGTGCACCAAAGCCACAAATAATCTGTTTCTGAGTTGGCAATTTCCCTTCATTATGAAAAAAGGCTGAGTGGTTTTAGTGCCTGTCCAATTTGACTCAACAGCATAAGAGAAGAGATCAAGGGAAAGGAATCAATAGCACTTCATTTAATTTCTCAGATAAATATGGCACTTCAGAAAAGACTGCAAGAAAACAATGAAGGGTATTTGGGAAAAGAAGACTTAATTCCAATCAACTGCAAGAAAAAAAAAGTAATTGCATGTATGAGAGTAAACAAAAGTGCTTTGCTAGAAAAAGAATAGGAAACCAATCCAACAATGTTCAGCTTAAATCCTATTGACAGTTACTAGGCACATCAGAGTAGGTGGCTGTGTTTTGGATGCACAGTCCCTAAGCCCATAAGCTAAAGTTTAAAGACTTAAGAGATTGATTGATTGATTTGTATTCAGATCAGACAAAGAGAGCAACAACCCACTGCAAAGAATTTGCCCACCATTTTGCAGATAAAAACATTGGATTCACTCCCACTTAGATGCCAGAGTTCACAAAGTTCTAATGGATGTAACCCTTTTCAATTTGTGCAGCCTGAGAATGTGGACAGGATCCCTGGAGAGGAGAGCCACCATATTTTTACTAGACCTTTGCCCTTCCTGGCTAATTAAACAGGCCAGAGGAGGACAGTCTGAGTGCATAAAAGAAGTGATTAATGCCTCTTTACAACAAGGCAGGGTCCCAACACACTTGGAGGAGGTAGTTGTAAGACCCCTTCTGGAAAAAAAAAACTGTCCTGGATCCTACTGTACTGGACAAATTATAGACCAATCTCCTCCCTTCCATTTTTGGACAAGGTGCTAGAGCGTGTGGTGGCTTCTCAACTCCAGGTGTTCCTGGATAAGGCAGACTAACTAGACCCATTTCAGGCTCTTTTTGCATGGCATTTCCGATGCGAAAGGGCCCCTTGAGCATTGCGCAAATGTTAGGAGTGGTTCACATGATGCACTCACATTTGCGTGATGCTCCAGGGCCTGACACGGACCGTGCATGCATTTTTTTCATTTTTGGCTTGAAGTCGAAAATGCTGCGTGGTCGCGCATCGCTCTGGGGCCCCGCGCACACTTACCTTGTGTGTGGAACCTCGGCAGCCAGGCCGGTCGCGCTTCCTGTCTCCGTGCAGCCTGGGAAGGTCCCAGGCTGCACTGCAAAAGGAAGAGGCAGGGCTCTCATGTGAACAGGAAGCTCATATGGATTCGAAGGAGCAGGGAAGTGAGAGCCTCCCTCCGGAGGCTGCTCGCATGAGCACCGCACCCCAGTGCCGAAAATGAGTGAGTTGCAGAAAGGGTCTCAGTCTGACTGCAGGCTTGGTTATAGGATGGAGACAGCTTTAGTTTGCTTGGTGAATGACCTATGCAGTGAACTGGATAGGAGTGTGTGTCCCTGTTGGTTCTGCAGTGTTTGATACCATTGACCATGATATCCTCCTGAGTCACTTCTCTGGAATGGAGCTTTGTGGTACTGTTCTACAGTGACCTTTTTCTTTTCTGGGGGGCCACTATCTGGTACTGGGAGATTACTGCTGGATTCTGTGGCCATTGGCCTGTGGAGTCCCTCAGGGTTCAGTCTTGTCCGCTATGCTATTTAACATATACATGAAAACACCTTGAGAAGTTGTGCAGAGTTTGGGGGCAGCTATCACTAGTATGCTGATGATACCTAACTCTATTACTCCTTTCCACCTAATTCCAAGAAAGCTGTTCATGTGCTAAAACAATGCCTGGCACCTGTAATGAGTTGGATGAGAGCAAATAAATTGAAGCTTAATCCAGACAAGACAGAGGTGTTCCTGGTCAGTTTAAAGACAGATCTGGAAAGAGGGATACAATCTGTGTTATATGGAGTTGCACTCTCCCTGAAAACACAGATTCCCAGTTTGAGAGTACTCTTGGATTCAGGTTTGAGCCTGAAGGCTCAGGTTTCAGCCGTGACCAGAAGTGCTTTCAGAAAGTTAAAGTTAGTGCACCAGCTGTGCCCATTTTTAAAGTAGTCAGACCTGCTGGCCACAGTGTTACATGCCTTGCTAACACCCTGTTTGGATTATTATAATGCAATGTGAGGAAGCCTTTGAAAAGTGCTCAAAGAACTGCAGCCAGATTGTTAACTGGCACTGGCTACAGAGAGCTCATAACATCCTTGTTGCAACAGCTCCACTGACTGCTGGTCCATTTCTTGGCACAATTCAAAATGCTGGTTTTGGACCTATAAAGGCCAATATAGAGTGAGTCCAGGTCTATACAGTTTGGTTATTCAAAGAATCATATCTCTGTTTATGAGCCCATTAGAGCTCTGAGATCATCTGGAAAGGCCTTTCTCTTTTCCCACCACCTTCTCAGGCAGGTTTGGTGGGAACCAAGAAGTGAACCTTCTCAGTGGCTGCTCTCAGACTTTGGAACTCCTTCCCTAGAGAGGCCAGGATGGGAATAGGATTGGGCTTTTAATTCTGTGCAGTGCTATTTTAAAGGCTTGTATATAGTCTTTCAATGAATTTTAATATTTTTAATATTCAATGTTTTAACTCTATAAGCTGTTTTTTAAATCTTATAATTACACTTGTATTAAAGTTTTTGTATTGTTTTAATTTGTACTGTTATAATATTTTGCTAGCTGCTTTCAGTCTCCTTATTGGGAGAAAGGTGGGGTATAGCTGAATGAAATAAATAAATATTAAGTCTGGAAACATATTTTCTCTGGTTTCATTCTTCTCTTGTTCTTTGGCAAAAATAAAATAAAATAAAATGCTTACTAAGTACACTTCCCTTCTAATATTTCTACCAAACCTGATTTTCAAAACTTAATCATCTCCAAAGTGTTCATGAAAAGAAGAACCAGGGCCTCAGAGAACAGTGCCCAGTGATCATATTATAGCTATGGAAGGAGCAGCAAGAGTAAGAAGAAATGAGTATTCAGGGAGCCTGTTATTGGACATCTCCAGAATTTAGGAACACCTTTTGAGAAAAATCCTATTTGATGACCACCAAAACCAATAAAGGTAATATTGAGCAACAGATTGTTCTCAGCTAGCACCCCCCCAACAGATCTAGAGACATACAAATAAACCCTATCCTAAACTTCACCCCAATCTCAACTTTACCACCCCGTCTTCATTTTCTACCATGCCTTCCCATCATAAAATACAGGTATACAATAAATACTATTCTAACCAAGCTGGAAGAGCAAACCAGCAGATGGAAAGATAACATATTAACTCAACACGGAAGAGCCCATTAAAAGGGATCAAACACTATTAACGCCCTTTTTGCACAGCATTTGCCATGTGAAAGAGGGCCTGGAGTGTCGCGTGATTGCGAGGAGCAATCTGCATAATGCACTCACAATCGCACGATGCTCCGGGGGCTGGCAGGGGCCGATCGTGCACTTTTTCATTTTTTGCTCACTTACCTGGCTTACAGAGCCTCTGGAGCTGCGCCAGTCAAACTTCCTGCCCCAGTGCATATAGGAGCCCTGGTGGCGCAGTGGTTAAATGCCAGTACTGCAAGCCACAAGGTTGTAAGTTCAATCCTGTCAGGCTCCAAGGTTGACTCAGCCTTCCATCCTTCCGCAGGTCGGTAAAATGAGTACCCAGCTTGTTGGGGGCATGTATAGAAAAATGTATCAAAATATATGCTATTTGTAAGTTGTTCGCCGCCTCGATCCATATGGAGAGTCGGGATACAAATAAATAATAATAATAATAATAAAAAGTGCAGCCAGGGAAGGTCCCAGGAAGAGGCGGGGCTCTTGCATGAGCAGGCAGCTCGTGCAGAGCTGAAGCAGCAGGGAAGGGAGAGCCTCTCAGCAGAGGCTGCTTGCGCGATCCCCGCACCCCAGCACTGGAACAAGGTAAGGTACAGAAAGGGCCTAAGAGGGATATTAGGATGCATTTTGCTTAGCACTAGGTGCTTAAAGTTCCATCATTGGGGGGCCACCACAGAGAAGAGACTTGTCTCTGCTTTTAACTACCACACAGACTTCAAAAGACACAGACTTTAGAAAAAAAGAGCCTCAGAAGAGCTAAATTGTCAGGCATGTATGAGAGCAAACTGCCTTATTGACTGTAATGGAGCCATTATAGAGTTGATAGATTGTGAAATGAAGCAGAACACCCCATGTTCTGTAATTTGGTATTATCACAGAAAGCTACAATGTACATGTATTATTTATGTGCATCTCAGTACCTCTTAGAATATAAAAAGAAAATTGGTTAAAAGTAGTACTTCCAACTTAATAAATGGTACTTCTTTTTTTTTTTTTGTAAATCTGCTGGTTTATCTATTTCCTAATAACCAATCATATGATTTGTTGTAGCATTGAATAAGTAATATAGTAAACCCTGGACAGTAATGAAATTGTTCATCCTAATTCCACACTAGAGACCACTTATTATTTGAAATATTCTCTTAGAAATAAAGCAGAAATGGACATTCCTATTAAAATACAGAAATGACAATATGTGATGACAACCCTGCCTCCATCTTTCAGTTCAATAGTAAGATTCCAACTATGGCATCCTTCCTGTTCCACATTTCATTGAGGATGAGATGCTTTCTACGGGTCTGTTGGAGACTTTCTGCAGTCTTACAGTGAAGGAATGTCCAGCTACGATTAGCACCTATGAGTTCAGGGAGCAGAAAAGGCAGTAACTATGTACTGGTTCAGCTAGGAGCTAGTTATCAGAAAACAGGACCCATCCTAGACAAAATGTTGAAGTACTAGGTTAAATAGATCAAAGTAGATTCCATGCCACCTTAGGCCTTTTCACACTATTGCTACTGCATTTGCTAGCCCAGATTTGGGGATGCTAGATATCATTTTGATATCAATAATTTGGCTTTCTTCCACCACCCCTCTCCACGTGTTTGTGAGGCCCCCGGACAAGCACAAAACTAGGCTCGGCAACTGATTGCTGCAATATACCAACACAATACAGGCAAGTCAGAAATTGCCAGATCACCGCTTCAGGAGACCTCCCAGCAAACACCCTATTATGCAAGCACGCTACCTACAAAGGACTCCCTGCTCCAAGCAGGCATTTCGACTAGTTGAGCCATCAACTGTCAAGCATCGCACATCTGCATACTGGCTACTCCTTTGTTAATTCGGACATAACTCGATCATGTTAAATTGTGACCTTTCTGAGGCTTTGTCTCATGCCTGAAACTCATTGTTTTCCCCAAGTACGGCATACCCTGCAGTTACATTTCTCTCTATAAAAACCCCTGATTCTGACACCTTCCTCGGATAGCTTCCGATTTCCATCCCGTCCTGCTGCTGCTTTGCTGGGCGAGCCTTCCCCTCAGTCCCACGTACTGAGACTCCATACCAACGAACTCAATCTTCTGACTACACGGGCTTCAGGACAGGTGTCGTATCACCCCAATTCAACAATCCCTCTTTAAAATCCCTCTATACCACTCCAACCTTTCTTTCTACAGTTATCTTTGTGAATGTGTTGCATACACTGTTTGTCTGTATTTTAATAAAAATCACAGTTATTCTTAAACTTGGTGTGCTCCTTGGCTTGGCCTGACCCCGTAGACATTGGGTAAAAGATTCTGCTGCGTTGCCCTGCCTCTCGCATTGCTTGCCATACTCTTATCTAATTTCCCCAACTTAGTTAATTGAGAACGCATTCAGGTGTCCCTCATGGGACCGCAGTAAACAGGGTAACACTATATAGTTATAGGACTATAATTCCGCTTTAGCTGCCATTGATACATCCCATGGAATCCTGAAGTTTCCAGTTCAGTGAGGCACTAGAGGAGTTATTTGGCTGAGAATTATAAATACTACTACCTCATGGGAGAAGAATGGTAGGGCTAGAGTTTTGGAGCTAAATGAAGCTTACAATGGCTTGCAGACAGTGGTGGAGCTTGGAGTGTGTGGAGACGGGGCAGGAAGTGGCATGGCTATGGCTCAGGGGGTGGCTATGGCATGTGAGGGTGTGACTACAGTGCATGGGGTGGGGCTACAGCACATGGGGTGTAGCTACAACATATGGTGCTTGGCTATGGTGAACAGGCAGGGCTATGGTGCTTGGGGGAGGGCAAGCAAGAGGCTGGGACACCCCCAAAAAATTGCCACCAGGGGCAAACTGCTCCCACTGCCCCCCTATCCCTATGTGACTGCTTGCAGAAGAGAAGGACAGAGAAAATACAAAGCTTGCAATCAATGTACAGGAGGGGTTTCTTGCACAGACTGAGACTGTAGAAATAGAAGAAGTCAGTGGTACAGGAGGTAAGCACGGGGTTACTGGAGCCAGCGGTGTAACTACAGCGATATAAAATGGAGGCATTGACACTTCCCTCCATTAGAATTCCACCTCCCCAGTGCAATTTCCCCTCATTCCCACATTTCTAGCAGAGAGTAAGATGTTGAAAGTCAGTCGCAGCTACAACTCTTCTATTTGCTGTGTTCTCATTCCCTTCATAGCTTTGTCTGTCCCCTTTCTCTGGATGCCTAAATTGTATTTATAAATGCTCAACTGAAGTTTTAAGTTACTGCTATGCTAGATATTTGGGGCATGAATGAAATTTTCATTTTGGGGTAGACTAGAATTGTTGTTTTCAAGGCAATGACCTCCCCCTTCCCCACCGCTGTAACAACACCTTTGACTATAGAAATATAGGTAATCTTTTACCCTTCTCTTAGAAGGACAGTGGCTTCAGACCCCTTAGCACAGCAGCACCGTCAGTGGTAAGTGCATCCCGCTGATCACCTTGGAAATATGACACAGAGTTTCAGCAAGGCTAATCCATTTTGTGACCCTTTAATTCTTTCTTTCTCCTCCCTCCTTTTCCTCCCTATCCTTGAAGCACCTTCATTATTGATACCTGGGTGAACATGAGCTTTTCCCATCTCTCTTTATGATTCCCATTGCATATTTCATGAGTTTAAATTGAAACATGCACAACATCCTCAAACCATTTTAATGACCTTCTCTACTGGATTGACTCATCCAACTGAACACAGGCCTTCTGTGATATTTTTTTTACTAGCATATTATCTGTTAGGGAGATACAACTGGCAGGGGTAATTCTGTCTCAGGGCAGGAATCTCATGGAAGGGTCAGATTTTCCATTTAATTTCTTAGATGTTGAAGCTTGCACTGATTATGCATGCGGATTTGTTCTGCAGATGTGGGGTCAAAGCAAGTGCAAATCCGGAGACAGGACAAGTAAAATCTGATTATAAAGGGATGTGATGAAGCATCTTGCTTTCCTTGCTATCTAACTTTGTTTTACATATATTGAGTTGCATTTGCACAAGAAATGTCACCCTAGACAACTCATTCTAGTAAACTGGTGACCTTATTTCAACATTTGTCCTACTTACTCTGAAGCATCCAGTACAGCAGAGAATCCAGTTTGTGAGCTGTACATTCTTCAGCCTTGCAGTGTCTCCTAACATTTGTGGTAATAGTGACCTTAGAAGCCTCTTGATCTATCCCACAGTTTCTATGGGAAGGGCCATAACTTGGTGTAAGGCAGCCTTCTATGCAGAACTACCACTGAAGAATATGTGCAAGCTTTAGTTATTGCAGTACCAAGTAGCTTGATGTATGGAATCAATGTCTTGACCAGAATCCTGTCTGTTACATGCACATGCCTAACCGGGGGTTATGTAAGTATATGTATTTTTAAGTTTGTTGTGCGAGGGAATATCCAGTACCCCCTTGTGTAATTTATTACCCCACAATATTACCCCACAAGCATGCTTCCTAGTGCAGGTGTGTTCTTTGCTCTGACTTTAATAGAAAGCCAACTGGTTGGCAGGAGAGGGTGTAGCATGTCTGGGCAGTTTCCACTGCAGCCAGTAGAGAAGAAAAAGCATTGGTCTCTCAGATTGCCCGTGTGATCCCTGTGAATCTAGGAGGGCAGCAGCTGCTATTTCCTTCCAGTTGGAGAAGTGCAAGCAAGGACATGAGTTCAGCTATGTGTCAAACATGCTGAAACAATCATCACGTTTGAGGAAGAACTTCACGTAAAGGATAAAACATTTCTCAGTTAATCAATCAAGAGGAAACTTAAATCACATAGAGATTGAGTAAAGTGGAAGGGTGGTATCACTGGAAAAGCAAGTCTTGCAACTTGTGAATACAACATCACTTTTTTTCCTCCCTGCATGAATTGGGCATCATCTTGGTATAACAAAGAAGCCAATGAGCATCAAGAACTAGCATAAGATTTTGAAGAAGGGGGTGCCTTCTGGTTGGCTTAAAAAGGGTAATTTATTAGCTGAGCACTGATTCTTTTTTGAAAATGGAAAAAGGGCATAAGAATGACTGGAAACACACAAGGAAGCAAACCAAAAAATGAACCAGAGTGTATGTTATATGGTCTCATATAACACTGTTGAGTCTTGTCAGCACACATAGACATGGTTAGTTATAATAAGGCATGGTGCTTTTGTTTCATGTTTGGAAAAGCTACTTTGACAAGGAATGTCAGATGAAGACAATGTGATCTATTTCTGAATCCCTTGAGAATATATAGTACAGTTCTGGGAAAACTATTTATTTTGAAGACATTCAACTCCAAGAAAGCAATTTAACCACCAGTCACATTTAATGACAGTCTAACATGGACAATGTTTTGCACACAGCTATGAGAGCACGTTGAATGAAAACCCCTCTGGTGCATCATCAGGTTTGAGGATAAACTGTTTACCCTTTTAATCAGACAAGAGAAAACCTTAATTATATAGAGAATTTAGTAAACGGGAAGATGAAGGACCATATCATTCAAAACACAAGTGCTTCAGTAGCTGTTTGGATGCTAGCATTTGTCCACTTGTTAGAGAGCAGGCATTACAAGAAATGTTTCAGTTAATAGTTTCATTGTGCAATGATTCTTTAGCCAGTCCAAATTGTTACTGCGGTTATCTGACCCAAACCCGAGGTCTACAATTTCATATTGTTTATGTTTAATATTTCCATGTGGCACTCCATAAGATGAACTCCACGTGTCTGAAAGGGTCACAAAAAGCCTGTGTAGGCAGGCACGGCCGCATGGCCTTAATTATGCACACTAGGTCTAGGCCAGTAAACAACCATTTGCCGCACAGCCGGTAGTGCCCTCCGGACACAGCCAACCATTAAGCTAATGCAAGGGCTCTCAGCCCCGAACTGCTTGCTCTATACAAACGCTAAGCACTCCTCATCTGCATACTGTTCTAACAATTGGCAATGCTGGATAAATCTCATCAATTCTGATTTTGACCTTTCGGAGGCTTTGTCTCCACTAAAAGCCCTATTGTTCTCCTTGGGAGAGGGCTAGCCTCCAGGTACAATCTTCCCTATAAAAACCCCAAGTTTGAGCTCCTTGTCGGAATGCTCGTGCCTTGCATCCCGAACTGATGCTACTCTGTTTAGCGAGCCTCCCCTCAGCCTCCACATGCTGGGAAACCATGAACCCAAGCCTCAACCTCTATCTCCTCTTTTACCGGATTGCAGGATCAGGTGGAGTATCAGCCCAGAATTCCTCTGAAAACCCCTATCAATTTTCCTCACTTTTTGCTTCTTTAGTTCTTGGATGAGTGTGTGAGTGTGTGTGTCATTATTTGCTTAATTAAGGAAAGTTTAATAAAATCATTTAATTGAACAACTTGCCCGACCCCATAAACATAGGGTTAAAGATCTCGCTATGTTACCCTGTGTTACCCTGCCTCTCGTATTGCTAGCTTGTGCTCTTTGCTAATTCCCCCCAACTTAGTAATGTTTGGAGTGCACTTAGGTGTCCCTCCCAGGACCCCCAGAAATCAAGGTAACAAAATGTTGGGGTGAATCACAGGGAAACAGTCATCGCTTGAGATTGATAAGTTAGTCTGTTCCATTCCATGGCATGTTCATGTGTATTCATCCATAAATCTGCTTTATCCCTTCTTCTATATTATTTCATGTTTGGAACAAAAAAGCTACACAGTACTAATATATAAATATGCATCTAAAACATATTTTAAGAAAACCAGTGGTGTAGTGATTTAAGCGCTGGACTACAACTCTGGAGATCAGGGTTTGAATCCCCACTCAGCCATGGAAACTCACTGAATGACCTTGGGCAAGTCACATTCTCTCAGCCTGAGTGAAAGGCAAAGACAAACCACTTTTGAACAAATCTGGCCAAGAACACTCTGTGATAGGTTCACCTTAAGCTCACCATAAGTTGGAAATGAGTTGAAGGCACATAACAACCAAAACAACAACATATTTTACGCATTTTTTTCACTATGTTTCATCTTAACACACAAATTTGCAAATCCATTTTGGTGTGTTTTTGAACTCAGAATGATACCAAAATATTTAATGAAGTGCAAAATTCAGTCTAGGAAGTGTGGATTAGATCAGTTTGCATCAGCATTTACAAACTTCAAAAACAAGTACTCATAAAAATTCAATTTTACAAGGCAAGCCTATGCATGTTTTCTCAGAGCTAATTCCATGGGACCAGTCCCAGGTGAGCATATCTACAACTGAAATCTCAGGAGAGTTTTTCTGACAATTGGTAGCTATATTGGCAGTTCTTCTGATAGGTTTTCAATAAACGTGAATGTTATTGTCAGCAACCTTTTAATGTTATATTGATTGATTATCTCAGATCCAATAAATTAATCAGTTCATGCATTAAAATAAAAAGATTTCAGCTGCTACTGGCCAACTTGGATGTATTCAGGTAGAATTATTTTTATAAAATGTATTCATTTTTGAGTTCTAGAAAGAGGAAGGAAGAATTGAATGAACAGATAAATCAGCAATCTAGGCCAGTGGCGGGGTGCGGAGCGAATAATTACTAGTCCTCCAAATCAGATAAACTGAAAAGCAGTAGTCTAGGCCAGTGATTCTTAATCTGAGGTCCGGGTACCCCTGAGGGTCCACAGAGCCCTCTCAGGGGGTCCATGAAGCTTTGCTGCTGGACACCAAAAGCAATGGAAGCAATAGGGACATGGCAGAGTGTGGGGGTGTGAACACATACCCCCGCTGCTGCATCCCTGACAAGAGGGACACAGCAGCAGGCATGTACACATGCCCAAGCTGTGATTTTGGAGACCAGGGCTCAGCCATAGGAACCCACTTGGGTGACCTTAGGCAAGTCACATTCTCAGCCTCAGAAAAAGGCAAAGGCAACAAACCTTGCCCAGAAAACCCTAGTGATAAGTTTGCCTTAGGATCACCATAAGTCAGTTTTCAAAGGCAAGAGACACAAAGGCTAGAAAGAATCTTCCTGTCACTGGCATTTTGTTGTTGTGTGCCTTCAAGTCACTTCTGACTTATGGCAACCCTAAAGTGAATCTATCAGAGGGATTTTTTGCCAAGATTTGTTCAGAGGGGTTTTGCCTTTGCCTTCCTCTGAGGCTGAGAGAATGTGACTTGCCCAAAGCCACCCAACGTCTGAGCAGGGATTTGGATCCTAGTCTTCAGAAGCCTTAAATAAATAAATAAATAAATATTTGAATATTTAAACCTAAATTTAAATGCTTAAATCTTGAGTTAAATCTTGGAGGTCGCCAACATCACAGGAGGTTGCTGGTAAACAAAAGATTCACTTGTTTAGACCATTGGGAAGACCACATCAGCCTTCTTGATTATTAGACCTGTTACAACTGAATATTTTTTTCTTCCCATATAGCCTCTTTGCATCATTGATGAAAGCTTCATCCAAGATAGGAAAAAGCGCAGACCCATTAATTGTGATCTGGAATGTCGCCAACCATAGTATTATTGATGCACAAAATGGCGATGACTATGTTGATTACATGTACCAATTCAGCCCACACTAGTGACAAGAAAGGATGGATAGTTGAGGCCTAGATTCTTCAAGTATTTATTCAATACTAACAAGTCTTTTTTAACATTCTCTATAAACATTTTCTGGCTTCACACTCTGGTTTAAAATATAGGTTTCTATGGAATGGTACCAAAGGCTGTTTGTAACAGTGTCATTATGTTGGGGGCTTTACACTACTAATAATCCTGGCTAACTTCCCTACAATACTTGTAAATGACATAATAAACTTTTGTGTTTTTCATTAATCATTTTATGAGATGCTTATTGCAGCATAGTATAGCAGTCTGAGTGTTGGACTGCAAACCCAGAGACCAGAGTTCGATTCCCCACTCAACCATGGAAACCTACCAGATGATCTTGGGCACATCACATACTCTCAGCTCCTAGAAACCTCATGATGGGTTTGCCTTAGGGTTGTTGTAAGTTGGAAGTGATTTGAAGGCACAACATTATTGCATTTTATTACCTCATTCGATCTGTATTCATAAATTTACAACTACAAATTTATTAAAGCTTATTTTAAAGTTTTTACAAATACTTTTTTTTCTTTTCATAATTCCACAAAGGTATTGCTAATTACACAGACATCTTCAGCTAATGCCTTAATTTTCCTGAAGTTATTTTAATTACATTAACTTCTGGAACCTCACAGAATCCTCCACTTTTCCCTACTGTATTAGAGAATAACTGCATTTCCTCTCTGTTCTCAAACCATCTGCTCTATCTTTGTTGGTTGGGATAACTTTGGAGAACTCTTCTTTGTTTTCAAAGAAGACATCTTTTTAAAATGATAGCTTTGGGAATACTATGAAATGCAAATCAACACAATAGGAGAATATGGCTGTATTCATGTCTAAATCTTCAGAATCTCTTTTCTTCACAAACCTGATTTCCCTTTTGAAGTAGAAAGAGGTTGTTTCAACTGTCCTCCCCAGCACCTTATGGTTATAATGTAACATGGAGTGACTCAATGTCTGGCCATAAATATTATGTCAAATATTTTCACTGCTTAGCAGTTACCTTAAAGAATATGGGAAACTGCCTAAGACAGCTGGTCTATCAAGCTCAGTTTTGCCTTCACTGAATGGCAATGGCTCTCCATAATTTTAGGCATGAGCATTTCACAGCAATGTCTCCAGACGGACAGTGAACATTTGTATGTATAACACACATTTAACACTGAACCACAGCCTTTCAAGTTTACTTTTCTTCTGAACTGGTGATTATTATTTTTAGTGCCATTTTTTTTTAATGCTAAGATCAACTTATGGTAATATGATTCACCAATAGAATGTATCCTGTTGGCATCAATATAAGGATTATATAAGGATTAACCCAAGCTCAGTTTACATCTCTCCAGAAGTGAGTACTCAATGTGTAGCCTTTTCCCAGTGTGAGTTTCAAAGTACCTGTGACCAAGCAGAAAGTGGCATCCTCTAGACTCCCCTTGCTCTTTAACCCACTTGACTTTTCTTTCCTTTTTCTTTTGACATCTATCTAGTCTGACCACCAGTAGACCCTGTCACCAACACTCAAACAAGTCCATGCTTCGCATACTACAACCAAGTCTTCCCTGCCATGTCCCTAGTGCTCTGCCCAGTTTTTAGTTTGAAAACCATAATTCTCCACATTGTCCTACTTAGAAAGCCAGCAAAGGTTCACTGTCCTTAAACAGAGTCTGTAGTAGCAGCCACAGTTGAGGTTTATAGAAGCTTATCAGTCAATTACCACTCTTGTTCCAGCAGTCCAGATCAGCAACAAATTCAGGGTGTCAGTTCAAACAAATACACAAAGCAAGGTTCAAGGTTCTTCAGGAACACAAACCGAGGATCAAAAGATGAATATGTTGCTTCCACGAGAAAGGGCAATTGTCTGCAATGGACTTCTCCCTGCCAAGTCGTTGATAGTTATTAGTCAGCAGCTTCCCTCAGCTGTTGCCTGATTAATAGGTCTTTCATATATAAGTGCTCTGAGCATCTTGTAGGCCCTCCCTGTCTTGTCTACACTGGGCTACAGTAAGTATTATCCCAATAATGTCTATGTGTTGTGGCTGTCAGGAAGGGTCCTCTCTGTACCTGGGTCCTCAGACTGAGGCATGACATACATCATCACTGTCATTGCCATTGTCATTTTTATTTATACCCAATTCTCTTCTCCCAGACCAGAAACTGGGGTGGCTTATACATTAAAACAAATATATTATAGCTAAAACATAACAGAGTTTAATGTTAAAATAGAATTAAAATGTCAATAATATTGAAAACATTTAAAAACATACAATTAAAAATAATAAAGAACAATAAACTATAATTGAGAGAGCATCCAATTAAAAGCTGCTCTTCAAAAATATTCAGGCCATGATCCTGCGTTACCAAATATCACTGCAATGATGGAGTTCCAATGTTGTAGTTATGTCTGACAGTGCTACCCCCACAAAATCTACCGTTCCAGCCTGGAAACTCTTCAACTGAAGGGTTGCAGATGTGCTTCAGATCAAGGTGCTGGGAAATGATGTCTATAGGGCTCTCCTGATTATTGAGCACATCAAGAGCAAGCAGCTGGAAAGACCTGTCAGGGTCCTGCTGTAACTGCTTGTCTCAAGACACTCCATGACCAAAAGAGTGCTACAGACCAGTGCCCTAATCTTCAGTGCCTCAGCAAACCTTTGACTGAGGTGCTGCCAGGCTGAAGCAATAGATTTTGGGAGTTATATTTGTTCATTGAATATGAATCTCCAGCAGTTATGAGATCATATGTCTAGCTTACAATCTTGTCACTACCAAACAGGATGCTAGCCAATGTTCTCAAAAGATTTTTGGAACAATGATGACAACAACAATAGCCACAAAATTCCTTGCCAATAGAAGTATGACAAGCCATTTTAGCCATCCTAGAAGGGTGTTCAGAGCCTAGGAAGAGCCACCAAGTAGGACATGTCTTGTGCCTCACCAGATGCTCCTGTTAAGGTGGTGGAATTGAGAGAAGGGCCTCTCTTGAATTACTCAGGGCAAGGCAGGTTCATAGAGGGAGGTATGCTCTTTCTGATGACCTGTACTCAAGCTATATAGGATTTTACACATCATAACAGGCACTTTGAATTGTGTCTGGAAAGACTGATAGCAAGTGGAATTGGTGTAAGAAGAGAGCCATATGCTCCCTGAACCAGCCCTATTTACCAATCTAACCACAACTCATGTTTTTATTAACTACATCAGTAAGCCTACCTAGGTTTGAGCATAAACAGCTTATCATTTCACACATATTTTCAATAGTACTGAAAATGCCTTCTTGGTTGAGGTGATTTGCAAAAAATATAGGCTGGAATTCTGTACCGCTTAGGCCATTTCCGCACGGGCTAATAGAAACGGTGCAGAGCATTCTCCAGGGAGGACATCTGCACCTGGGAGCAGACTGAGTCGGACCTACATAACGTAGATCCACGCCTCAGCCCACTCCAGAACGACCCAATTGGTCGTCAAGCGTGCTTTCGAAAGACTGCTTAAAACAGGTCTTTCAAAAGCACAGAGCGTGCCATTCTGTCCCTGCTCTCCAATGCAGATTTGCAGGCTCGCACCAGTGCAAGCCTGGAATCTGCCGGGGGCGGGCTCCTCAACCAACTGGAAGCTGCCCTCGACCAACTGGAAGCCACCATTTTCATCCCTGGAGCAGGGTGGAGCGACGAGCACGCACTGCTCCGGAGCAGCGTGGACCAGACCGGGGAGCCAAGAAGTCCGGTAAGTAGCAGCATGGGGCGATTCCCTCGCCTCATGTGGAAATGGCCTTACTTAGCTATACATCTACCCTGGTTACACAGCTAAGTCACATCTCCCAACTCAGCTGCCCCTAGTCCTCTGTCACTAGGCAACAGCTACTGTGAGTAACAGGGGCCTGTTCCTCTGTGATTGGGAAGTGGCTGACTGACCCTTCTGTGATTGATCTCCAATGTGACAGTCAAAAGCAGGGATCATGTTGCAATTCCCCCTTGCACCAGAAGGGAGATGTCTGGAAATGTCACTCAGCTGCTTGCCAATCAACACAGGAACAGAACCTCATTGATGGCAGTGGCTGCTGCTCAGAAAATTAGGATTGGTGGACTTTCACATCCTTACATATTGCCTAAACTGGTGAATAGGTAGGGATTTTGAATATGAATCTATCACAAATGCTTAATTTGTGATAGCCTATTGTAATAGCCTATTGATTAGTCTAGAAGTGTAGCATGGATGATTATTTGTTGGACTTGGGCTATTCAAACAGACGGCAATGTTTTTAGCATTCAATGAAAACTGTAGGCTGAAATTCACTAATCAATAGGCTATTACAATTATATAGGAAGGGTAATATAGTCTCTCTTATTTACTGTGTTGTTCCATCTGTTTTTTATCCACGTCACTTTCACATCTGTCCCCTCCAGAGTCCATTCTGTCTCTTTTCCACTTAAATTTGTGTGTTTTGCTTTTTAAAAAAACTGCACACACTACTTTTAATGTTTTCTGAAAATGCGTATTCTTAACATTGTATGTTGTTATTGTGTGCCTTCAAGATATTTCTGACTTATGATGAACCCAAGATGAGCCTATCATGGCACTTTCTTGGCAAGATCTCTGCAGAGGAGGTTTGTTGTTGCCTTTGTTGCCTTACTCTAACACCAAGAGAGTGTAACTTGCCCAAGGTCACCTAAAAGGTTTTCATGGCCAAGTAGGGATTCAAACTTTCATCTCCCAGAGTCCAAGTCCAGCACTCAAACCACAACACACACCCTCAGCTCCCAAATAAGTCTATGAAAAGCAGCAGAACTTTAAAATGCATTAAATTGGCTTGGACAATCACTTAAATTATTTGTGAAGGTTGTATTATGAATTTTACAAGTTCCAGTCCTGTTATTGTTTTACAAGTTCTAGAAACATTCCAAGACACCTAAGGATCTGCATTTGTGGCATGGGGGAGGTAGAGGACATCATACACTACCTATTTTTCGGCCCCCTTTATCAAAATCCTTGAAAGAGATTTTTGGGACATATTCTGGCTCCCTTGCAAGGTGAGACTCCCTACGTAAAACTGTGCTGGTTGCTCTCAGACTGTGATTCACTGGTTACATATAAAACAGCTTTATTTGCCAAAGCTGCCAAAAGCATTCGTGCAAACTATTTGAAAGAGATTGCTATAGACTGTGCCAGAGACTCTCTGATTTAATATTTATATGTATGTATGTATATATATTTTATATTGGTTTTATGGTTTTAAGTATATTTGTGATGGCTTTTAGTCAAATACAATAAATTTACTGACTAATAAATTTATAAGTTCTAGTCCTGATTTTAGCTAAATTATGTCCCCTGCACCCTAAAAATGTATCAAAAGAAAGAATAACCAGCCTTCTGAAACTCTGGCAGTGGGCTGGATCTCACCCAATAAAATCAGAAGGAATGAATGAAGACAACACCTTATTCAGTCCATGAACTTTTGAGATAGACACGGGCCATTTCTGCACTAGTCTGTTATAGTGCTATGATTCCACTTTCAACATCTTATGGAATCCTGGGGTTTGTAGTTTCAGGAGGGGCCTTTTATGTGACAGTGTCCTTCTCTGGACACTTCCCAAGAAAGGGTACCAAGCACTTGAGCTTCTGTTGAATACAGAAGCCAGTTAAGACATATTAAACTGGACTTCCCTCACATTAAATTTTTACTGTTGTTGCTTTTTAGGCATTTTTGAGTCAATAGGGCTTCTTGAAACTTGTTTAATTATGAATATCATAAATATAATAAGATTTGTTTAAAACTTTATACTTTGAGCAAGCTTACTTACTTAGGAAAACAGAATATTGACTGATTGATTGACTGATTGACTGACTGACTGATCATTAAAAATATTTTAATGCTCCTCTTGTCTTTTTAAACAAGTTTTGTACTCTTGATATAATTGTCTAGCATCAGCTAGTAACAACCTGACCTCATATTCTTGACATCCGAATGACATATTTATTTGCCTAGCTGTTTCACATTTGCCATCTGAGTGTGTCTATAAGAGATGTGACTCTATAACACTTTGAAGTATGTAATGTCAGTACTAGCATTTGATAAATTGCACTCTGCCAAATGCTTCAATTTACCTCAGGTTTTTGATAACCAGTTTGATAGACTGAAATACATTTTTAAGAAAATATGTGTGGAGAAAATTGCAGTTTCATTCCTATTTTCTATGAAGGAATACACCATGTTGGGTTTCAATTTATCTGTAATATATTGGTTGATTTTGTCCTCTGCAAACGGATGTCTTGCACAATGATACAAAAATGCTTTGTGCTCTCATAGAACACATTGCTTGCCTCAGACTTATTCATTAATCGTGAACATTAAAATTGCCTTTTCTTATGCCAGCTAACAGGATTGTGGCGTTGGTCTCTTGTAGATTTGTGTAAAGTATCTTTGAGCGGCCAAGTGTTAGAAGAAATCCAGATACTGATATTCGGGTGTTTTTTGAGCTCTAGTTTTAAAAAAAATCAAATTTTTCTTCTCAGTATAGGTCTGACAAATCATTTCCCCAAATTATGAGAATTGTGTATATGGTAAAATTAAACAAGTACATCTTCCATTGTGTTTAATTTGCCAAACTTTGCTTGACTTCTGTCCAAAAACAAAGGTGATTCCATGCCCATAAAAGATGTAAAACATTGGCTTCCAATTGTCTAGTTCTCCAGTACTGATCTTCTAGAATCAAACCTAGTTGGTGGAAATAAATAACTATCAATTGCATACACACACACTGAGAAACACATACAAAAACAGACAGACGGCTCAGCCAACTATCCAATGTAGATAATTCGATTGATTTCTTTTTTCCAGTGTCGGGGTTTAAACTTGAATCTCAGAAAACTTGAATCATCAGTCCCTAAGTTAGCAGCATGGGATTTTTTTAAAAAAAATCTCATAGATGAATTTATTTGCATTTTGAGTAAGAGCTGCCTTTTATCCTATGGATAAATTCTGGATGATCAGTGGCTCATACTATAGCTGGACCAAGGGCATTTCCGCACTAGATGGTTATAGCAGTATTATTCTACTTTCAACATCCTATGGCCGCTCTCTAAACTGCAGACCCCACGATTCCATAGGATGTTGAAAATGGAATAATAGCGCTATAACCATCTAGTGCAGAAAAGGATCAAATGTTGCCACAATATTCTGCTTAAGCATCAGGTATTGCTATACTGTATTTGGGAGTAACCTGGTATTCCTCCTACAGTTTATCAAAGGCTTTAAAGACGCTGGCCTGAATCCTATTGTTAGCATCAGGTACCAACAAGTAATGACCTTTTATGTAGAAGAGACTCTTTGAATAAATGGTTGCTTCCAAATCTTTTTATTAATTGAATAAATGATATTTACTTAAATGTAGACCCCTCACTCCACAATTCATTCAATGGTTCTATGTTAAGCAGGACTGAACAAATAGGATTCAGGCCATTATCTCTGGTTCCTAGCTAAGTTAAATAAATTACCCAGAAAAGGGGTTTAAAAGAATATACGGATTAATCCAAACAGTGAGTAACTACATGGAAAGGATCTGAACCCAGCTGACATTATAGTGATTTCCAGAGGCATGAAGTTATTGTCATACATCTCTTACAGTTACCTCCCTGGCAGGATTTGACATTTCCAAGAGTAACTTCATCTAATGAATACTGATAAAGGGCATTTTAGGACAGGCACAGTCCAAAGCCTTCATACTCTCAACTTACAAAAATCTGCCTCGTATACCTTCATCATTGTTTCACAGATCAGGAAGAAATGTTTTCAGGTCTCACTCTTGACACAGAAAAACCAGCAGCTTCATGATTTTTTTTTCTTTTTAATGGTATGCCTTTGGAATATTTATTTGGGCAGTATGCAGTATGAATGTGAATAGTAAGTACTACTTTCATACAGTACCTTATGTTGTTCATGAGAAGCCTACTGAATGGCATTGTTATTAGCATAGCACTTTTCCTCAGCTGAATACATGGGTTGGTTTTAATAGAGCTGAATTACCATTATTATAGCCTTTTATGCTAGGTTTATGAAAAAATACCATGTAGACCTTTCAAGTCAAAATTCGCAATACAGCCTGTAGAATGCATACATTTGCCACAATTGCTACCAACATTTACCACCAACGTTTCAACATAATATGAAATAAAAGTATCATTGTGTACACACATTGAGCGCAGAAATCTAACGAAACATTTCAAACAAATGAAGAAATTATGTAGGTATTGTACATTTACAATGTACCGATTACTTGTATTTACACATAATCTTTGTAAATTTGGGGTGAGGGGCAATTTTTGGTACAAGTTCTATAAAATGGAAATTATTTTACAAATAGAAAATTCTGGTGTGCTGTTTGATTAGATCAATCCTGGCATTTGTCAGAGTGGGTGAGTGTCTTGAAAGAGCAGGGATTTTTTTTAAAAAATTAATTTATTGCTAGGGTGATGTTATGCTTGCTGGGAGTAGGACTATAGGATGTGATGATAGCAGTCTTCCTCCACCAAACAGGAAGGCCCAATGAGAGAGCATGTCCACTACAGAAGGTGCTCCTCCTTTAATATGGTGGTACAATGCACCTTCACCTTTGTTCTGCCAGCAATGGGGTCAACAGTGAGAGAGACCGTGAAAATTGGCCAAAGCATGTCAGAGGAGGGTAATCATCTGTCAAACCTTAAGCTCTTTCGGGCTTCTGATGCTTGAACATACCATGAGCAGTACTCAAAACAGTATTAGTTCTAGAGCTGATCAATAGGATGGTGAGGAAAAGTGGTAAAACATAGGGAGGATATAGAAGAGAAACAGCAACACTTCCTGTACACACTTTGGATGGTCTGGTTATTTCTTCATGGGATCTTCATATTACCACCATTATAGGATTACAATGCTATTGTCTGTTATTCTTAAGATTGCTATTTTCTAATCAGTTTGAATGGAAGGAGGGCAATTGCCTCAGGTATCAAAATATCCAGGCTCCATCTCAACTTGTGTTTGTGTGAAAGAAAGAGAGTGTGACAAGGCTGTATGATGTGACAGTGTGCTTGCTGTTCTGCATCAGGAAAGAAAATATTTTGAGCTGACCCTATTGAGATTGAATGCTTGGTTTGATGTATGTTTTAATTTTAGGTGAGCAAACATATCAGAGTCAGTATGGATATTTTGTGGGTGAGGATTCTTATGATGGCAAGCATATTATCTCATTTCCAGGCTTCCCCAAATGATATTCTGTAGATGTACTGAACTACAACCTCTGTAACACCCATAAATATGCTTTCTGGGAAACTGTAGGGCAGAGGCTAATATAAGGCTAATATAAGAAAATCATGGCCTTGTTAAAAAAAAAAAAAAGTAAATGAAGAGAGGTTTTTAAAAGTCTTTAATGTTCATGAATAGAGCCTGATAGTAGATTGAACTCAGTAGTTTATTTAATAACACAATAGACTCTGGCTTGGAAACACAGGTTCCATCTCAAACAATCAATTAAACCAATTTTATATAGAATTCTTGCCATAAACAAACAAACAAACAAACAAACAAGCAAGCAAGCAATGGCTGCAATTGAGGGCTATGATACACAAACAAATTACCAGTAAGGAACAAGTTCTGTTTCCAAACTGTGGCTGTAATCCAATATGGTTCAGCCTAGCATGGTAGTCACATTTCCACCCAACCTACTGAAAGCCTCTCCCTGAGCTGTTCCACAGAGAAGAGAAAGTAATGCAGAAGAGTCTGGCTATATTCCCACAACCAGACATAAAATGATTGCAGCAACATTGATACCCCAGAAGGACCCTAGCATCCCTCAGCACTGATGTCATCATTTTGTACCTGCCTATGTAAACATAGCCAGGTTTTTCTACAATCCTGCCTGCTCCCCACAAAACATGGAATCATAGAATCATGGAGTTGGAAGAGACCACAGAGGCTATCCAGTCCAACCCCTGCCATGCAGGAACACACACCAAAGTATTCCCAACAGATGGCCATCCAGCCTCTGCTTAAAAACCTCCAAAGAAGGAGACTCTACCACACTCTGAGGCAGCATATTCCATTGCCAGACAGCTCTGACCATCAGGAAGTTCTTCTGGAAGTTCAGATTCCAAGAAGTGGAATCTCTTTTCCTGCAGCTTGAATCCATTGCTCCTTGTCCTAGTTTCTGAAGCAGCAGAAAACAAGCCTTTTTCCTCTTCATTATGACATCCTTTCAAATATTTGCACATGGCTATCATGCCCCCTCTTAACTTTCTCTTCTATAGATTAAATACACCCAGCTCCCTAAGCTGCTCCTCATAGGACATGGCTTCCAGACTATCTACCATTTTGGTTACCCTCCTCTGGGCACATTCCAGCTTGTCAATATCCTTCTTGAAATGAGATGCCCAAAACTAGACACAGTATAAGGTCTGACCAAATCAGAATAGAGTGGTAATATTACTTTCCTCAATCTATACACCATACTCCTATTGAATGGCCAAGCAAGGGCCTTTGGATGCTTTCAGTAAGTCCAAGATAAGTCTTCGGGTGCTGTATAGGGAGGAAGGGAATAGGAGGATAAAAGGAGGATTTTCACACTTGCTATTCTACATCAGGAAATGCCAGGTCTTTCCACACGGCATTTGCCATGTGAAAGGGCGCCTGGAGCATTGTGCGATTGTGAGGAGCAATCTGCACGACACACTCACAATTGCGCGATGCTCCAGGGGCTGGCAGGCACCAATCGCGCGCCTTTTCATTTTCAGCCGGAAGCCAAAAATGGTGCACTATCGCACATTGCTCCCGGGCCCCGTACACACTTACCTGGCATGCAGAGCCTCTGGAGCTGAACCAGTCACACTTCCTGCCCCAGCACAGCCTGGGAAACTCTCAGGATGCATTGCAGAAGGAAGAGGATGGGCTCTCACGCGAGCAGGCAGCTCATGCAGAGCGGAAGCAGCAGGGATGCGAGAGCCTCTCGCCAGAGGCTGCTCCCGTGATCCCCGCACCCCAGCACTGGAAAAAGGTAAGGTGTGGAAAGGGCCAAAATGTTTTGAACAGCCAAGGATGCCAGCCTATGTGTATCACATTTGTTCTTTGTATCTTATTCTGGTGTTCCAGATGTACCTTACCAGCAGAACAAGTAAATATGTTTTGGACAATGAGTTGGAATGTTTTGTACATCTTCAACTTAACTTGAAATCACTGGGACCTTACAGCATTTTCTATGTTGCAGCAAACTGTTCTCTTCAACATGGGTCTATCTCATTTAGGCCTTATGGTCACTCTCTGACTTTTCCACTAGACAAGGACATGGGAAGAACCTTTCCAGATCAGACCTATATTCTTCACAGCACTGACCAATGAGGCCTGGGAAGTTCACAAACTGGAGGTGATAGCTAGCTCCTGTTGCCTGTCTTCAGCATTTCAAAATCATACTTATTCTCAACCATTGTAGGCAACTAGAATATTTATCCAGTGTTGATACTGATTATATTACTCATGATTTTAACTGTGATAGCAACTTTCTATGAAATCCAGAATTTGCAGTTCAGGGAGGTACTAGAGCAATCAAGTTCACAATTCTTGAGTAGTTTAAAAGTGTCCATGGCAACAGTTCTTGAGTCTAACAATGGTTTTGTAGTTTTGTGAGCCATTTGAGCTATCTGGCAGAGAATTCTGAGTGCCCCTCCCTCAACTGCAAATTCCAGGTTTCCATTAAGATGGAATCAGGTTGGCCAAAGTGGAGACATAATGCTATAATGGCTTAATGTGAAAAAGGCCTGAAGTTTCATGTAAAATGAACAAAACCAAAAATCTTTTATTATATTGATAAAGTTTGCTGATCAGTCCCAACATTTAACAAATGTCATCCTAAGTGCAAATTATCAAGTTTGATTTTAAAAGGGGGGTAGAAAAATACAGAAAATGGAAGTATTTGGAGGTATCCAAAGTAATTGATGGAATCTG
Organism: Ctenosaura bakeri; assembly: GCA_948474755.1. Taxonomy (NCBI): domain Eukaryota; kingdom Metazoa; phylum Chordata; class Lepidosauria; order Squamata; family Iguanidae; genus Ctenosaura; species Ctenosaura bakeri. Next base: position 941,310 of record CAOLHI010000094.1, on the reverse strand, counting down.
ATCCAAAATAATTCTATGGTCTTCATTTGGACCCATAACACATCAAGTTTGGGTCACTCTGTGATCAAGCATATACGTTTGTATAGCATAAGAGAAAGATAGGCAGAGATACTTTTAACTTACAGTACTGATTGGTGCTTGTCCTTCAAGTTGATATGGACAAACCATTCCGTAGGAACATTCATCACTTCCTTATTCACATTGACAAAGCATGGGTAATGAGGGAATAGAAGTATGCTTTGATACACTGATATGATTGTGTTGCTGTGACTTGTGTCTGTGATATTAAAATTTAAAGTTTAAACACAATTCTACTGTCAATACATTTCACCATTTACAATGCCACTCTGGAATATTAAAAAAGTACATTCTGCTGCCTGTTCTTTATTTTCACAAGTCTACAAAGTGCAACGAAATTACCAAGGGCTACTTTCAAATACCAAAAGGAATGTACTGCTACAGGTGTTCATATTATTTGCAGAGTACACTTTCTTATAGTTTGACACAATCACCTCCTCCCTCCTCCCACCTGTATGTCTTTACATTTATTTTCTCCCACTTCCTCCTGACATTTGCACTTTTAGAACCAGCATTTCAGTAAATCTGTATGCCTTTTCTTAATGGCATGTGCAGTAATAATATGTGTTGCCTATTATAGCTTCTGAAAAAAAAAAATCAAAATGGCTAGAAAATTCTCATGAGCCATAACAACCATGAGGTATAGGCAATGGTTGCTTGAAAAACAACAGGCCACAGCAGCTTATTAGCTATGTGTTCTAAAAATAATAAATGTGGTTCAGGTATGTCAATGAAATTAGCAGTATTTGGCCATTTCCATACTACACTGTTAATAGTGCTATTATTCCACTTTCAACATTCTATGGAATCCTGGAGTTTGTAGTTTAGGGATGGGCTTTTAGAATTCTCAGTCAGAGAGCTCTTCGGCCTCAGTAAACTACAAAGCCCGGAATTTCACAAGATATTGAAAGTGGAATAATAGCGCTATAACAGTGTAGTGTGGAAATGGCATCGGTTCTAACAGTTATAAGAGGTCCCCATTATCTGATCATAGAGTATTCAGTTCTTCTAGTTATGTGAATTCCTTATGCTTCCTACTAATTGGCAATACTGAGGTAACTTTATGGAATTACTGTCCCTTCCAACATTATCTTTGTGACACTGAAAATGCTGCAATTTCTGCATAAAACCCAGAGCCATATGAAAATTCCATTCCATTGCTTTTTTCCGCACTGGTGTTACTCCTCACAGAAACTCAGACAGAAAAACTCCTTCCACATGCCACCACTCTCTCATTTCAGATGGAATAGCATGGGAGCATCCTTGCTCCTAAGATAACAATAAAACTTTGTCTTGCTGTTTCCACTGAACCACATCTACCAATGTGCTTCCTTATAAGGGAGGTGAAATAGTCAGTGACTATGCTGACTGAGAGATGCTGGGTATTATATGCCAAAAAATTAAATTTTTCTAAGTTCTGATGAAACATAGGCCCTTTCCGCAACTTACCTTTTCATGGCACTGGGCCGCGGGGATCATGTGAGCAGCCTCTTGCGAGAGGCTCTTGCATCCCCGCTGCTTTGGCTCCACAGCTGCTGCCTGCCGGCTGGCAGGAAACACAAGGGCTCTGCCTCTTCCTTCTGCAGCGCAGATAGGCAGCCGAGTGTGGTCAAAATGGCAAACATTATTAATGATGGAAACTGACAAGCTAGGAGAGGTTGCAGCAATTTGCTTTTGCCTGAGCTTTCTATTCTACTCTCCCCACACTGAGTTAATTGAGTGAAAACTACTCTTGTACTTTGAACTCAATTTGCAGCAATTGAAGTAAGCTGAGGACAAAGGGGAAGAGGGAGGAAGAGGGAGAAACTGGGGCATTTTAACAGCAACTGCAAAAGTGGGATGACATATGAAAAATCAGGACTGTCCTTGCCAAGCTGGACAGCTGGAAGGTATGAAATCCTAAATTTCAATGTCCTTAGCCCTTTACATCTATGCTCATAGACTGAGTCCAACAATCGTGGGAACTTTTTAGAATTGGAAGTATATTCAAAGCATGAATGAAAATATTAGGATCTGGCCAGATGATAAAACTTTACTGGCAATTTTTTGAATTTTCCCCCCAAAACATGTACAAAGCACAGCTGCCTTTAAACACAGGAGAGAAATTGTTTCAGTTCCATCCTTATGGTCTTTATATTACATATTAATGTGGGAAGAGGATATTTTATTTTAAAAATGCAGTTATATTTAATAATATAGGCATACCTCACTAATATGGCAGGTTAGGTTCCAGATCATTGATATAAGTGAATCACTGTATATACACAAGAGTAGTTTTCACTCAATTAACTCAGTGTGGGGAGAGCAGAGTAGAGAGCTCAGGCAAAAGCAAATTGCTGCAACCTCTCCTTGCTTGTCACTGTGTGAGTGTGTGCAATATATATATATAACTTGCCAGAGCATATAAAATGCTAAAAATATATTTACACTATCATTTATTATATGTGCAATAGTGCTAGGCCTAAAGAAATAGATGTAAAATTAAAATAATAAGTTGTTTTTAAAAAAACTAGACATTCATGTCTGTCATAGAGGATTCTGGCTAGCAATACTGTACTGTATTATTAAAAAGTATTCTGTTAGCTAAGTTCTGTACAGTGAAGCACCTTAAAACTATGTACATCTGTATTTTTATATTACACTATTTTCATAATAGTTAATTCTGCTACAAAGCTGGTACTAAGCTTTACTTGACCAGAAGAGTTAAAATGTGTAGAATCAAAATATTTAGTGTAACACATACACCGGTGTGGAAGCACAATTGACCTGTAAGAGGAGGAGAAAAACCAATTCTTGTAGCACATCTAAGATCAACCAATTTATTTCAGCATAAACTTCTTTAGATTGCAGACCATTTCCTCATCTGAAGATGCCACAAAGTTTTTGTTTTGTTTCCTATCCATATTGAAACAAACTGACATAAGTCTCTCTCAAAACTGCTGTGATTACCCTGGTGTCACATATAGATGTGCAAGTGCAATAAGAACTGAGATTCCATTTTCATTTGCTAAGGATTCTCAGTGAGATAAAAATCTAGGAGATATGGATCTAGCTCTCTCACACATTCAGAGAAGTCCTGCCGATGTCAGCAGAATATCTTTTGAAAGATGCTATCATGCCATTGTACGCATAATTATTTGTTCTGAAATAGAGCAGAGATCAACAATAAAAGTCCTTATTTACCTTGAATTTACTCTGAAATTCTTTTCTACACTTTCAGTTAACTTCTGCCTCTGACTAGCCCTTGGAATATATACTCCATCAAGACAATCAAGATTTCAATAACTGATCCAGGTGCAATGCATATCTTACCAGACAGCTGTAGGCAAGAAGGGGCTGTTCAGAGCGATGGGAACCGGTTTCAAGTAAATGTAAGAATGCACATGGCAGTTCAGAGGTGTTCCAATAGCCCTGTGAACTATTTATCTCACCAGTGAAATCCACTGGCAAGCTACCTATTGAAACTGAACTAAAAGTATAATACAGTTCTCCCTTCATATTTGTTGGTTTGACCTTCATGAATTTGAATAGTCACATGCCTCCCCCTTCATCCTCCTCCCCCATTCCCTTGCCTTTTGCCCAGACATGTGTACCTTCCTTCTCTGCACCTGGGCAAAAGACAAGAGGATGGGAGGAAGAGCACCATGCACAGAAAAGGAAAGTGCACACATGCCTTTACTCCCATTCCCTTGCCTTTTGCTGGGGTGTGGAAAACCCGCACCAGGGCAAAAGACAAGGAAATGGGAGGGGAAATGGGAGCTCCCTCCAGGTGCCTTCTCCACCACCCCATTTCTTTGCTTTTTGCCCAGGCATGGAAAAGGAAGGCACACAAGCCAGGGCAAAAGGCAAGGGAATAGGCAAGAGTGCAGGAGGGAGTTATTCATGCTATTTCCACTTTCACAAAGGTTCTGTACCCTGAACCCTTGTGAAAGTGGAGGGGCCACTGTATAATGAAACCCTCAGATGAATGTCTACCTAAGTCCACTATCTGCTCCTAACACTGACCAATAAGTCCTTCCAGAAAGCCCACAAACATAGAATGGAAATAATTACCACATGTGTGCACATACACATGCAGAGACATCATGAAGCAGAGAGCAATTGGTTCAGGACTGTGAAGGAAAGTGAGATCTGTATCATCATCAGTGCCCTGCACAGTGATGACATCACATGCATAGGAGGACAAGGATTGTTGCTGGACAGTCACTGGAACATAGGAATATGTCTTCTACTAAGTGAAATTGTTGATCCATCTAGCCCAGCATTGCCAACACTGTTTGGTGGTGATCTTCCAGGCTTTCAGCCAGGATTCTTTCCTAATCCTACCTTAAAATTGCAGGAGTTTGAACCAGGGACCTTCTACATGCAAAACATGTGTCCTCATTCCTATTCAATCAGCTTGCTTGGGGATGAAGGGGTCAGCCCACCTTTGTTGCCAAGTTCATGATCACTCTTAATAAAGAACAGAGATTTATTTCTTGCTTCACTACCATTTCAGGGAGAGACTCAATTATTTCTTAAAAGACTCATAACACCATTGAATTCCAGCATAACACGTGTTAGAGTTAGGAACCTTTCATGCCTATACTCCCTCATTGCTACTTTGCATGTTATTCTATACAAGTTTAAGCGCTGCATACATTTATGGAGAATTCCTGTTAGTTATCTTCCTTTCAGCATCACTGTAACCAGCAGATGTTTTTCTCCTCACTTCCTCTCCTCTTTTTGACTGTAAACAAGTAATTTGTAAGTAAATCTATATTCTATGCTTTTCAAAGAAGACCAAGTTACTGTCTCTGCTAGAACTTGTGTGGGGTGGGAATGAGACTGTTTATTGTTCAGCTTCTGCCTTGCCAATTTGATTAGTCTGCTTGAAATATCTACTACTATCACATTTTCCAATAAACTGTGCCCTTACCTCACCACTTATGGACAATGAGTTCACATTTTCACTGAGCTTTCTACCGCAAACTAAGATCTGTCTCATCATGTCAGTTCACACCCTTAACTGAAGATATGATTTCTTGCCCCAGTATGAAATACCTCCTTATGATGAATCTTATTTGCTATTTCCCTGACCTAATTGGCAGGACCCTTTAAGGAGTCTTCATAGGATTAAAAAAAAAAAAACCTGAAGAATTTGGCATCATCATTAAGCTTGGTCAGCTCAAGGCTCACACAGGACTTCATAAGACTTATAATTAAGACTGTAATCATAAATACTCTTACTAGGAAGAATCATAGAATCATAGAATCATAGAAATCTAGAGTTGGAAGAGACCACAGGGGCCATCCAGTCCAACCCCCTGTCATGCAGGAACATCCTCAAAGCAATCCCGACAGATGGCCATCAAGCCTCTGCTTAAAAACCTCCAAGGAAGGACACTCCACTACACTCCGAGGCAGCATATTCCACTGCCGGACAGCCCTGACTGTCAGGAAGTTCTTCTTGAGTTCAGGTGGAATCTCCTTTCCTGCAGCTTGAATCCATTGCTCCTTGTCCTGGTCTTTGGAGCAGCAGAAAACAAGCCCTCTCCTTCCTCTACGTGGCATCCCTTCAAATATTTAAACATGGCTATCATGTCCCCTCTTAACCTTCTCTTCTGCAGACTAAACATACCCAGCTCTCTAAGTCTATCCTCATAGGGCATGGCTTCCAGGCCTCTCACCATTTTGGTCGCCCTCCTCTGGACTTGCTCCAGCTTGTCAATATCCTTCTTGAATTGGGGTGCCCAGAACTGGACACAGTATTCAAGATGGGGTCTAACCAAAGCAGAGTAGAATGGTACCAGTACCTCCCTTGATCTAGACACCATACTCCTATTGATGCAGCAGAGAATTGCATTGGCTTTCTTGGCGGCTGCATCACACTGCTGACTCATGTTCAGCTTGTGGTCTATGAAGACTCCTAGATCCCTTTCACACGTATGGCTATCCAGCCACGTGTCCCCCATCCTATATTTCTGTATTCCATTTTTTCTACCTAAGTGTAGGACCTTACACTTCTCTCTGTTGAATTTCATTTTGTTCGCCTTGGCCCAGCTCTCCAATCTATCCAGGTCATTTTGAATTTTGATCCTGTCCTCAGGCGTATTAGCAACCCCTCCCAGTTTGGTGTCATCTGCAAATTTGATGAGTATGCCCTCTATTCCTTCATCCAAGCCTTTGATAAAAATATTGAACAGCATTGGGCCCAGGACAGAACCCTGTGGAACCCCACTAGTCACTTCTCTCCAGGATGAAACGCAGCCATTTGTGAACACCCTTTGGGTTCGGTCGGTCAACCAATTACAAATCCAACTAACAGTAGCCCTGTCCAGCCCACATTTTACTAGCTTCTTTGCAAGAATGTCATGGGGAACTTTGTCGAAGGCCTTACTGAAATCGAGGTATGCTACATCCACAACATTCCCTTCATCTATCAAGCTAGTAACTCTATCATAAAAACAGATAAGATTAGTCTGGCATGACTTATTTTTGAGAAATCCATGTTGACTTCTCATGATTACCGTGTTGCTTTCTAAATGATTAGAAACTGACTGCTTAATGATCTGCTCCAGGATCTTTCCAGGTACTGATGTCAGGCTGACTGGGCGATAATTATTTGGGTCCTCTTTTTCCCTTCTTGAAGAGTCTTGCTGGACAAAAGGACTTTGTAGGATTGGATTGCTATGTAATTCCCTATGGACCCCGTGTGTATTACCAATTATATATCTTAATACTTTTATGTAAGCATGATAAATCTTTATGGACTAGAAATATTGGATTCTTTATGAGTCTGTTGTATAAAATGGTATAAAAATATGGAAGGATCATATGGGTGCTTAAAGGTCAATGCAGTGTAAAGGACTAAACCTTGCTTTTGGAAGGGAATATGTAACAGAAAGAGAAGAAGTTGACATTAGCAGGTATATAATTAAAGCACATCCTCAGATTCCTGGTCCGCAATAACAGGATAATATTCATATATCCTCCCCCATCCCTCCCCATGAAACTAACTACCTTAAATTAGAAGAGGAAAATGGAACAAAAGCAAGACCTGGGCAAAGAGCCATAGATTTTTGACAAATTGTAATAACCTTTCCTCATTTCTCAGGCTCAGCTGCTCTTATGCCTGGGGATATGCACAGACCTTTGCATTGTGGCACTGAATTAGCTGCAACTTCAGAGAATAATGGCAAGCTCTTTAAATATTGCATAAGTAAATGAAAACAATTTGAACCATATAGGCACTGTTTGAAACCTTCTTCCAATATGTATCCAGGGGTGACATTTCCTTTCCCTAGCTTCTGTTTTTCTTATGATTTCCACTTTGATGGCCAAAGTTATAAATCCATGGTTTTTTAAACATCCTATCGAACTATCTGTTCTCTCTCTATCTTTCTATTTTGTTTTTCATCTATGCTCAGCAAGGGATTCTAGAGGTAACTGCTATTTACCTTGCTTGTTTTAGGCACACACACAGCACTAACATTAGAATAGTCTACAATAGAATCCCACTCTTTCCAAGCTCAAACTTTGTATATTAATTGTTTACTGAAGACATACTGCCACAACTGGAAGTCTGTGATTCTCTAGCCTTTCTTCAACATTCTCCCAATTACAATTCTGATGCAAAAAATTCCAGCCAGACAAGGACTAAAAGAAAAACAGAGTGTGGCTAGGGGATATCAAAAAGCCCTTGTAAACTGGTAGCCTGCATGGACTAGTGGTTTGAGTGTTGGACTACAACTCTAGAGACCAGAATTTGATTCCTGCTCAGCCATGGAAACCCACACTCTTGGCCCCAGAAAACCCTGTGATAGGTTCACCTTAGGGTCACCATATGTTAGACCCTTTTCGCATGGCATTTCAGATGTGAAAGGGCCCCTTGAGCATTGCACAAATGTGAGGAGCGGTCCACACGATGCACTCACATTTGCGCAACACTCCAGGGCCTGACACAGACTATTCACACATTTTTTCATTTTTGGCTTGAAGCTGAAAATGATGCACGGTTGTGCATCGCTCCGAGGCCCTGCATGCAGTTTCCTTGCGTGTGGAGCCTTGGGAGCCAGGCCGGTCATGCTTCCTGTCTCAGTGCAGCCTGGGAAGGTCCCAGGCTGCACTGCAAAAGGAAGAGGTGGGGCTCTCGTGCAAGCAGGAAGTGAGGGCCTGTCTCTGGAGGTTGCTCATGCAAGCACCGCACCCTAGCGCTGAAAATGGGTGAGTTGCGGAAAGGGTCTTGGAAATGACTTTAAGGCACACAACAACAAACAAGAATTCCACTACCAGAAGTTTCGTTAACTGAGGCGTGCCTGTGATGAAGTGATAACAAAGTAACATTGTTACAGTTACACTGTTCCTGCACAACTGCTGAAGTTTATTTGTCTATCTCATTGTCTGTATACTGAGAACTGAACACCTTTCTTTTCATTCCCCTTCTTGCTTGAAGGAGATTCAATGAATTTAACATCTGTACTAAACTGTTCAGATGAGTTGAGACAAATATGGCAAAGTACATAGATGCAAATATGGTGAGGTGCATATCTTCTGCTGAAATTAAACCAAGGTCCACCTTGGAAAATTACTGGCCATGGTACATTTTTATGCTAATTTCTTTGACTTTGTAGCATCCAGTGTCCCCCCCTCCAATTTTTGAATAATAATAAATATGTTTTCTTTGTTTTTGTTCCAGGGAGAATGAATTAAGAGAAATCACATCGCTAATACTTTTGACTTGTACTACCTCTTTCATCATGACATGTTAGGCTTTGAACTCCACGAACAACCTTTAGGCTTAAAATGATAGTAAATGAAAAGTACCTGATTTTCTCTAAATTTGGTCTAAGCCTAAGACTGTTAGTAAATTGCCAAGATGGATCTTTGTTGCAGCACCTTTTTCAGCAAAAAGAGGAAGGCCATTAATGAAACAAACTGACATTTTCTCTTACTAATTCTCTCAGAGTAGCAATGGCAACACAGAGAAGCCCCATAAGTGTAAAACTGATGTCGGTATGCCACATATTTTGGCAGTCAAAGTAGGTTGGCCCATTTCCTTGTTGGTGGACAGCAGAGATTAGTAGCTACGTCTTTCTTATTTATTTATTTAATATTCCACCCAAGCTGTACAGTCTATCACTCAAGCCATGTCATGAGAAGACCTTCCCCTTAGCAGTTTGACATCCTAGCAAAATCTAATGATAGGTAATAAAGGCAGGCACAGAGTTTTAGCTGTGGCATTACTAATGAGAACCATGAAATTTGGGCCTCTTGAATAAAGATAAAAAACAAACAAACTGGTCTTCCAGGCTTGCCTCATTCATTCATCATACAACTTAACCAACTACTCCATGAACTGGCAGGAACTTTCAGCTAGGATTGTCACTAAATTTTACTAATAGTGGGATTAAATGGTAAAGGTAGATGACTCTCATTTCTGCTCCCTCCCATTCTTTATCTTTAAATTCTCAAGTTCCTTCCATCCATATTATACAGGAATGAGTAAATCTGAGTAGAGTATTGTCAAAAATGAACCAAACAGAATTATTAACCTTTGCCATATGCAATACAAGCAGCTATTGACTGTGTGGAGAGGATCGTGCTGTACCTGCCTGTCATGTAGCTGTTAAAGATGATGAGCCTGTAAAAATAAAGATTAAAAAAAATCCTAATTCAGCATCATAAAGCCAGACTTTTAGAAGCTAAGCACTCAAAGCCATCTGCCTTGATGAGAAAATTAGTCCAATTCAGATCCCTTCAGTTTTGAATTGTTGTGAAATTTCCGCATTCTCTCACTCCCACATCTCTTGCTGTTAGAGCAATTGGGGTTTAGATAGGACAGAATTTCCTGTATGTGGAACCCTGCTGTCTTTGTCAGATAAAGCATCCCCATTAGCTCATCCTATCCATCGTAATGCATGGTTATAAATATCTTTTGTGTATCCAAGTAACTAGACATGAAACCTGGGAAATTCCTATGGTCATTGGTCACATAAAGAATTCCCATTTCTCAGTCTCTGTGCTCATCTCCATCTTCACCTTGAGCCTCGTCCCACTCTTTTTTCCCATCTTTCAGCCATACTTTGCTTCTTCATCAACAAGATGGTGAGTTAAGAATTGAGCTACTAGCTTTACCTGATCTTTTCACTTGCTGGTTAGGTTCTCCAAGTAAACTTTTCCCTAAATTTGTAACCTGAAACTACCTGCCTTGTTTATTTTTTAATCAGTTTAAGTGCTGGGAAGCAATGTGAGACTGAGGAGTACTTTATCTTCTACTCTGCTAAAAGAAGGTTGACTTCTAAGAGTTCTAGCTTTCATGTTTTTCCCAAAAATAGTTAACACTCTGAGAAACTCTAAGTCCCAACATTAATCTCAAGTTCTTCTAGCCAGTTTATGAAGAAATTCTTGTCAAAAACAAACCAAGTGAAAGTCTCAAACATTCCTACTCTATCTCACTGTGAAAGTGACAGAGTTAGACTGAGCTGGGATGGAAATTTAGAAATTTTTCTTTTTCTTTTTTTCCAGATCAAGAATTCTTTGTTGACACTGAAGGATTTGCAGATGCTTTCTGTGTGGGCATGACAAAATTTGAAATCATGTCATGCTGGTCTTCATTGAGACATCTGTAGTAATGTACATGGTCTGTAATAACTTTGGAACAGAACCAGGTTCTTCTGCCCATCTCCATTGAGCAGTATTTCCATTTAGCAGTAAATTTTCAAGCAAAAGGAAATATGATTAAAAGCAAATGTGTGTGCATTCTATATTCTACGTTCATTCTTGACTTCCCCCCAAGTAAGTAGTAACAATAAATCCAGTAGGTAAATGTCTGTCCATTGTGTCTCTACATTCCATGCTTCTGTATATTACAGCCACATATTCAAAAGTCGATGTTCACCATCTTTATATCCCCCCATACATTTCTGAAGTATGTTATCACTGATTCCCAATCTTTGGTAAATTTTTCAAAATTATATCCTCTTAGTACATATGTGAACATTTGTAGCATGTCAAAAAGTTTCATCTCTCATGCAACTATTGAGGGAGAATTTTTTGTTTCCATTTTTGGGCTAACAACATTCTAGCAGCCACTGTCATATAAAATATTAATTTTCTGGCCTTTTTTGTTCAAGTCGGTATGAACTTGATGCTAGTTTAGTTTAAAGCAGAACTACTCAAAGCAGTACAGTTGTGTTGCCCAAAAACATGGTTGACTCAGGGGTCTCCAGCTCTCTGGCTGAGTAAACAGTGGAGTTTGCAGGGTGGACAATGCGGTCTGGAGTGGGTGACAAAGAGTTAATGAGCATTCTGATAGCTCTGTAACGGTTGGACAGGTGTGGGGATAATGGGGATAATGTACAGGACATTGGGAAGAAGGTTTGAAATTATCAGTGGTCTGGTGGAAACTTCCTCATTGCCATTGTCTGAAAGCAGAGTCATTACAGTTTAGCTTAAGCCTATTATCTCTGGAGTTACCTAGTGATTTCCTGACTATGACCTGGCTATGCATAGAGGGGATCTCTGACCTATTTGCAGCACACGTGTTCAGCCAGCATTTTCCCCTTGTGCAGCTCGGCCATACAGTCACATCAGGGTATATTTTACAATTAATATATTTTGCCAATTAAATCATATTTTACCAATTAAACCATATCAATGTGTGGGGGTGTATGGCCTGGTAACAGTGGGTCCTCAGTATCTGCTGGGGTTTGGTTCTAGGATCCATGGATGCTTAAGTTTCATTATAGGTAATGGTGTCCCTTATATAAAATGGAACAACTCAATGTTTTCTTTTTGGATTTTTTAAAAAGTATTTTCAAGTCATGATTGGTTGAATACATGGATGCAGAATCTGTGGATACAAAGTGCCAGCTGTAATTTGTGGACCAATACAAGTCTAGGAGCCCTTGGCAACTATTCTATGGTAAATTTCCAGGAAAAACAAAAAGCAGTTGTAGCAAATGGCACAAATATGGTGCTGATCTCTGGCATTTTGGGGAAAAAATAGCTACCATGCCACATAAGAAAGTTTGAAAAGCACCTGGTTAAAGTAAAAGGTTTTAGGTAAAGTGAATCTGTTGGGATGAAACTGTTCCATTGAGGCAAAAACAACTTTAAAGATGTCATGGGATAATGTCACAGATGCATACTCTTTGAACAGATGACCATGAAATGAATATAAGCTCATAGGTATGGATTTTAGCAAATATGTTTTGCTTTTGTTCAGTTTTTCAGTGACTCTCATGAGTCACTCTTGTATATTATAAATGTACACTGGCTTCCAGCAGCCTAAAATGCCATTTTGTTCTTATGTAACTAAGTTTTAACCCTTACCTTTAAATCCTTGGTGTAACATCTCAAGGATCTGTGAAATCAAACCCAAAGAAGCAAAATAACATTTCTATTGCTTAGCCTTTATTAGACTGATGTTGTAGTTGCTGTTGTTGATGATGATGATGGTGGTGATATTTCAACAGCTATCAATGAAATCTCTTTGCAGCATGTTTAAAAGGAGTAAAAGCTCAGAGTTCATTTGCAGCAGGTGTTTACATTAGGAATGTTTAGTTTCACTATGTGTTTCACCTAATACCATTAGTGTTTCTTGTAGCTCTGAAAAATTGTCGCTAACATGAATAAAATCACTGCTGGTTGTACTGGATGCCTACAGTGTTATATTTGTCAAGGGTAACTTTGCACAGAACCTCTAGTGCCAGATCTAATTTTTGCTGGAAAGGGGATTAACGTTACATGACATGCAATCTACAATTCCTTCATTTGACAGTTTGGAGGATAAGGCTTTGAAGGGAAACAGTGGGATTAGTTGGATTTAAACCTAAAATCTATTTTGGGTCATTGAGGGGTGTGAGAGACTCTCTCTCTCTCTCTCTCTCTCTCTCTCTCTAGTGTGTGTGTGTGTGTGTGTGTGTGTGTGTGTGTAAATATATAATTTTATATCTTAAGTTGTGGCTTTAGCTTTATTTGACAAGCAGTTGAACTGAGTAGAGCTAGAAGAAACACAGCAGCAAATCCAGAAGAATTTTGGAGACAAAGTCAAGAGCAAACTTGAGTCTCAAACAGGAACTCTGTTCAGGGAAATGAACATGAGATTGTCCCAGGGATGCAAGTAAAAAGTAGAAGAAAAGAAAAAGAGCACGCTCAGAGAGGGGGGTAAGCAGAAAAGTAGATGAGCTTAAGCAGCACCCACATCCAATGGATTATGCAGTTTTGTTTATTTGCACTCAAAATATGTTTACCGCATTAAATTCCTTTTTCAGTACACTTTTTGAAACCTGTGCTTTATGGAGAAATACACAGAGCACACAGATTACAATAAGGCATTAGGTAAGACAGGATAGAGAATCTTTCACTCTTCAAATATTTTAGATTTAAAATCATAATTATCTGCTATTGGGCATGCTGGGTGGGGATGTTGCAAGGAGCAATCCAACATCTGAAAAAGCCCAAAGTTCCTAATCCTTGGAGATGGGAGTGATCTGTCTGATGCCCTTGCAATAATATTTAGAGAGCTTTCCTAGTTTAGTATATCTGAAACATTTGTATCATTTGCCTTGTTTATTTCTATTAGAATTAGGCACAGCAAAGATCAATCATCACAATACATTCAACATCTGTGACTAATATATTCTACTATATTCTTAGATGACTACATCGTATATGGATTTTTAAAGCAGGTATATGTATATATACTTCACTAGAAACAGAACATATTTTTCATTCTAGCTTCCATAGTCCTTCCACCAACATGTTGCTAGCTAGGCTTGCTGAGGAATTCTGTAAGCAGTGGTCCAAAAAAATAATTTGCTCGAATGCTAGCTAACTAGGACCTTTGGCTACCAAGCCCTGATCTTCTCCAGGAATATTTTAGTGCTTTTCTGCTAAGGTTTTGCTGAATCTAACCTCTTTAAAGGTCCTGCCAGCAAATTGCACATAACAAGAGTCCTTTGTCAAATGGATCCTATGCTGTGAAAGGCTCTTCTTCATGTACTCCGTAGGGCACCAAGTACTTTGACATTTCAATTAATTTAACAGCTTGACTTTGTCTAGAACTGCTTATAGAGTTTTGTCATTTTATTATGTAAATTATACATGTGGATTTTAAACATTTTATATTCTTATTGCATCCCACTGCTTCACTCACTCACAAAGGTTTTCGAAGTGCACTGATTAAAACCATCAGGACATGGATAGCTAACTAGGAAAGAATTCTGAAAGTGTAGGAGATTAGTGCTATACAAAATGGTGGTCTCTGGACCAGCGCCAGTCTATGAACCATCAACTTCTAATCCACAAGAGATGTTGTAGCCAATGGGGACAAATATTGTACCAGGGGGAAAAGTCAAAGTCAATGGTACTAAATCATCTGAGTACTTTGAGATTTAGACATAGCTCACCTTCATTTAGACTATAACTATAGTGTCAGTATTTGGGCTGATTCAGGACTGGCCTAAGACATTTGGCTGCCTCAGGCAGTGCAGCAAATACTGCTGTTCCCATACACATCAAAGCCAGCTTAGATATTCTGGAAACTGAGAAAGAGGACTCTACAAGTCCCAGAAGCTGTGAGGAAGAAAACTCCACTCTTCCTTTTCCCTTTTCAGTGTGCTACCTTTTCATGGCACTCAAAATTTGCTGCCTGGGGCATCTACCTCACTGACTTTAGGGCCAGCCATAACCTCCTCCCTGCCATTATTCCACCTGTGATATATTTTCCATACTGCAAAGCATAGGTGCTTCTTGGTGTGTTTTAATGGGCAAATCTGTTTCAGCTCCAGTGATGCAGCACTTCTGTATTTAAAAAACAGGGGGTAGTCTTTCTTGTTTTCATTCAACTAAACTGGAATACTTTAAAGTGCAGGCTGTGGGCACAGGCCTGCTGGCTAATATGAATAGCACAGACAGTATGCCAACCCAGCCACACCCCTAGAGAGTTCCCCTGGGGCTGCAGCACTACTACCCTGCCCTCATTCTGGGCACCTGCAAGGCCAAAAAGCTGACTCAGAAATAAAATGATAAAGCAAAACAGCTACACAACAATGGCTACCAGCCACACTGCTGCCCCCTTGCCTCACCCCATGCCCAGCTGCCTCTCACTAAAGGATCAAGTATATTTAAGACAAACAAATAAACAAGCTGGTCTGATCATGCAGCAGCACTGTCAGTCAAGCTCTGCCCTCCAACCAGACCCCACTGAGACGAATAGCCAGTTACAGCTCAGGCCATTTCTGCACTACCCTGTTATAGTGTCATTAGTCTATTTCCAGCATCCTATGGAATCCTGGAGTTTGCAGTTTGGGGAGGGACATTTGGAAGTCTCAGCCAGAGAGCTCTTTGCCCTCAGTAAACTACAAAGCCCAGAATTCCACATGATGTTGAAAGTAGAACAATAGCAATATAACAGGGTAGTGCAGAAATGGCCTCGGTCAAGCCACTCTCTCTGAAACTCACTGAAGCTGCTCACTCACAGTATCTCAGGCCATTTTGGCCCTACATTGGTATAGTGCTATTATTCCACTTTCAACATCCTGTGGAATTCTGGGGTTTGTAGTTTACTGAGGCCAAAGAGCTCTCTGCTGAGCATTTTAAAGGACCCTCCTTAAACTGCAAACCCCAGGATTCCAAAGTGGAATCATAGCACCATAACAGTGCAGTGCAGAAATGGCCCGTGTCAAAGGAAAATTGGAAAGAGTGAGGAAAGGGCACTGAGAGCTTTTAACTGCTCTATCTCTGTTGCCTGAGCTCCCCATCATGGCTCTCTGTACCACAACACTATCATTGTGGCCTCTCTTCACACCTTCCCCCAGCAGTGCTGCATTGTTGGGGGGAGGGATCCAAAGTCTTGCTGTCATTCAGTTAAACTGGAATACTTTAAAGTGGTCCTTCTTGTTCTGTCCTACTCCCAAACCTGGGCCATTTCCACACTACACTCTTATAGTGCGATGATTCCACTTTCAACATCCTATGGAATCCTGGGGTTTGCAGTTTCGGGAGGGGCAGGCTGGCCCCTCCCAAAACTGCAAACCCCAGGATTCCATAGGATGTTGAAAGTGGAATCATAGCACTGTAACAGTCTCGTGCGGAAATGGCCTAGAGATACAAAAAATAGTAGAAAAGAATTAACGTGTTCAGTTAATCATTAATAAGCCAGAATACCTAATTGCATTTACATTAGAAGAACAGAAAATAACTATTGACGATTTTCAATTGTTCTACATATTAAATTAAATGCCTGCACTAAAACCCTTACTTGTATGAAGATGAAATATATAATCAATGGCTTTACTCTCCATTTCTTCATTCTGAATTTCAGAGCAAAGGAATTTAAAAAAAAGAAAGGAAGAAGAAGAGTATTCAAGAATAATTTGATCAAAGATTGTCCACTTGTCTTCTAGAGTACACTGCTTTTAAGATGATAAAACACATATAAATATAATTATAGGGACTTTAGAGGTTGTCTTAGTGGTCAGGTGGTTAAAAACTGCTGATTTTCTACTGGCCTTTGCCATGGCAGCACGTGGGAATCCCAGATAATGTGATGGCAATCTTTCCCCTACTTCCCTAGTAGACTGGCTGAAAGATGGATTTTACAGTAGTTTCCTCAGCCAAGTCTAAGCAAAGTGTCCCAGTTTTTGTGGACTTGTTAGCTTATACATTAGATGGAAATATTTGAACAGTCAAGTTCTGATAGGTCATTTATGAACATTCTATTCACACGCATTGACTTATAGGTGTAGGTCATAATTTTGTTATATATCACCATGGTCTCTTGTCAGGAGGAAAGTGGGATTTTAAATAGATGTGTAGAATCATAGAATCATGGAAAAGTAGAGTTGGAAGAGACCACAGGGGCCATCCAGTCCAACCCCCTGCCTTGCAGGAACACCCTCAAAGCACTCCTGACAACCAATGTAAATATATTACACAATCTTCAAAATAATCCTTCATGTCTATTTATCCTGCACCCAAGGCCCAGTATTCCTGTATTCCAATGACATAAGATTAATTGTATAGTAACCAGGAAAGTTTTTTTTCCCCTTGCCTAAGAAAAAACTATGAAATTCATGGGATTGCCACCAGTCAACAGTCAACTTGAAGGCATATACACACACACATGGGAGCTGTGGATTTAAGGGATAAGCAGTAAAAGTGAATTGATAATGTAGTGGAAAGAAGGATTAATAGGCAGAATCTTACCAATGGGGGAAAAGTTGTGACAGGCAGCATCTTCACCACATTTCATGTCCTAGTGGTGGGACTTTAAGAAACCCAATTGCAATCCCCCCCCTTAGATGGTAACAAGGGGATATGTAACCAATTTTCCAGAAGGATCCATATGTGAAGCATCTTAGAACTCCTAAAATTAATGGACCTGTTTGACAGGAACTAAACAAAGCTCGACAAGGACTAATGTAAACTAATTTCCTCATAAGAGCCACCCAATGATTTTAATGTAAACTATTCAGAATCATTGTAGTCATGACATATTTTTTCATTAACAAAGACTGGTGTTAAATGCCCTTCATTAGTTTTGGTTATTAAATTAGTGGCCACATGCATTGAAAATTAGGATTTCATCTGTCCAATTTACTTTGATATAAAGTTTTTCTTCTACCCAGCTATTTCTCATCTGGCTGTAATGTGAAAAACCTTTTCTAACTCATTTATTATCATTAAAATAAATGCATTTTAGGAAACAGCCCTGGTTTATTTAGTTACTGAATCACGAAGTCTTTATAATAAACCTAATGGAATAAAGCAAAGGCAAAACTGAAATCCTAAGGGTATCTCCTTCATTTCAGTAATAGGTATTTTATCTTCAAACAGAGGGAACCTAATTCGATCACTCAGAATTAGACTGTGCATCATTCATGCAGCAGAATAAGAAATCCCCTGTCCTCTCTGTAATTTGGTTAAGATTCTTGCAGTTTAGGCAGAAACAGTGATGCTCATCGACTTTAAGGAATACACCTAAACAATCTGTGATTCAGGGACACCTGAAAAGATGTGTTTAAATCAATGTTTCCTCAAGATCAGCTACAACTCTGACTAGCATTACAGCAAAACTCACTGACTGCTCCCTACTGAGAGGTTGTTCCACATCCAGAACCAGCAGAATCTAGTGTCACTGAGGCACGAAATCTGCTTTGAGCTTTATCTGACACTTTATAAGAGCTGTCCAAAGTACTAAACTTTATCCTGAAACAGGGACAGGGTACTGAATATGTCTATTAAAATTCAGATTAAAATCCAGGGCTTTACCCAGCTACAGATTCTGCTTGAATAGCAACAGCAATAGCATGTGTATTTCTATACCGTTTATCAGCTAACTGCTCTCTAAATGATTTGCACTGTGTTAGCTAATTGCCCCCAACAAGCTGGGTACTCTTTTTACTGACCTGCGGAAGGATGGAAGGCTAAGTCAACCTGGAGCCCTGCAGGATCGAACTCACAACCTTGTGGCTGCAGTACCAGCATTTAACCACTGAGCCACCAGGGCTGCTTGAACTCCATGGCAACATCCTATGGAATCCCGGGGTTTACAGTTGAGTGAGGTACTAGAGCTAGGGAAT
The DNA here is from genome assembly GCA_948474755.1 of Ctenosaura bakeri. Lineage (NCBI taxonomy): Eukaryota > Metazoa > Chordata > Lepidosauria > Squamata > Iguanidae > Ctenosaura > Ctenosaura bakeri. Next base: position 922,663 of record CAOLHI010000094.1, on the reverse strand, counting down.
TCTAATTATCCCCCAGAATCCAAATGACAGGAGTTCACAGGATGGAACTGCACAGTTCAAGTGGGAGCATACTGCTAAAACTGTATAATATGAAAGGGCTTATGCAGGAGCCACCACTGCTCATAACTCACAGTCTGACATGCTAGTTCTATATACAGACACTGTGACCTGGTAAGAAATGTGAAGGTAAGAAATGTGAAGAAATGTGGTAAGAAATGTGAAGATTTGCAGTGATACTTTTTTTGAGGACAGAATTTGAGCCTGCAAGTTACTGAAAGCAAAAACTGAAGTATTGGTCAAAATAAATGCCCCCAAATCCAGAATAGTGTAATAACCTTATTAGGCCAATTGAAGGGTCTTGCAATTGAATAGAGGAGGAAGGGTTTGCATTAGGGATGTGGGCAGCAAAGAAATGCATGGAGCTATCCAGCCTTGTTTATTTTTGAGTTAAGTGCTAGGAAGCAATATGAGATTACATCTGCAAGGAGCTGTCCAGCAGAGCGTTTCAAGTGGTCAGAGGTCTATTACACACTGATCTTCAAGTAGAAAATGCAGACCACTGTGAAGAGTTTGCAGGCCACTTTGCAGATAGTCACTCAGATCCACTCTGACTTGGATTCTGTAGTTGATACAGCTCTCCTGGATGTAACCTTGGCTCCTTGTCCAGAGTTTTTGGATACCTTTCCATTTGTTCAGTCTGAGAATGTAGACAAGATTCTTGGAGAGGTGAGAGCTTCCACATGTGTACTAGACCCTTGCCCTTACTGGCTTATCAAACAAGCCAGAGGGGTGCTGCTGAGTGGGTGAAGGGGGTTGTCAATGCCTCCTTGCAACACGGCAGAATTTCAACTTGTCTAAAGCAGGTAGTTGTGAGGTCTGGATACCTCTATAATGGATAATTATCAGCCAGTGTTCAACCTACCATTTCAAGTCAAGGTATTGGAGTGTGTGGTGACCTCCCAAATCCTGGGGTTTCTGGATAAAATGGATTATCTAGATCCATTTCAATCTGATTTCAAGCTTGGCTATGGAAGAGAGACAGCTTTGGTCACCTTGATAGATAATGTATGCAGGGAACAGGACAGGGGGAGAGTGTCCCTGTTGCTTCTGCAGGACTTCTCAATGGCTTTTGATATTATCAATCATGGTATCCTTCTGGGTGCTTCACTGGGATGGGACTTGGAGGCACAGTTTTACAGTGGCACTGTTCCTTCCTGGAGGAGATAATACAGAAGGTGGTATGGGGTGACTCCTATTTGAGATCCTGGCCTTTGACCTGTGGGGTCCCTCAGGGTTCCATTTTGTCCCCCATGTTATTTAACATATACACAAAATTTCTGGTTTACAGAGTTTTGGGCTCTGGTGCCATCAATATGTGGATGACACCAACCTTGCTACTCCTTTCCACTCCAATCCAAGGGGGCTGTCCTGGTCCTAAACCATGTCTATCATCAGTAATGGACTGGATGAGGACAAACAAGTTGAAACTTAATCTAGACAAGACAACTGTACTCATGGTCAGTCAGGAGGAAGATCAGGGAATAGGGACTCAGCCTGTGCTGGATGGGCTTACGCTCCCCCTGAAGACACAAGTTTACAATTTGAGGCCCTTTGCGCACAAGACTGGTGAATCGGTTCATGCCATTTCTTACCAGATTTTCTGGGCTTGAAACAAGGCGGACTTTCCCTCATTTCCTTCCACACAGCTACTGCGTATGTTCCATTCTGATTCGGAGGGGTGTGAGTTCATGAATTCACACTGCCTCCACCATGGCCACTCCCACTACTCCCTTCACCCCACCCCGTCAGCTGGCCCCCCTTTTTTTTGTTGCATGGTTTAGTATGTCATTGCATACGTGCGTATGTGTAAAAGTCCATACTACCCTGGCCCCTCCCATGAGCCCTCCCCTGACCACCAGTTCTCATTGGCACAAATGTATGTGTCTGCACCACCGTGAAAGTATGAATCAGATAGATCTGGAAAACTGGAAAACTGATTTCTTCCAGTTTTCAAATAGCACACTTAACCACCACATGGGGTGCATTCAGTTGGAATTATGTGCGGAACGAAGGTAAATAAACTGAACCTAGTCCGCTCCAACGTGCAGAAGACCTCTGTGGCAAGACGCATTGGCCTGCCTTAATAACCATGTGCAGAAAGGGCCTGAGTATACTCCTGGACTCAGCTTTGAACTGGAGGCCCACATTGAAAGCTTTGCCCATTCCTTGGTATGTAGAATTTGGCCACACTTGTACACACCTGAGCTATATCCTATTTGCATACCGCAACATGCTCTGCTTGGGGCTGCCTTTGAAGAGTGTTCAGAAACTTCAGCTGGTCTAAAGAGCTGCAGCCAGACTGTTAACTGAGGCTAAGAGAAGATATAATGCCCTGTTGAAACAGCTCTGCTAGGTGCTAGTTTGTTTCTGGGCATAATTCACTGTGCTGATCATGACCTATAAAGCCCTATATGGCTCAGGTCTAGGCTATTGGCAGACTGTATTACTCTGCTTGGGCCAGCCCAGGCTCTGAGATCATCAGGAGAGGACCTTCTCTCAACCCCATCAACACTGCAAGAGAGTTGTTGGGGATGCGAGACAGGGACTTCTCAGTAGCTGGCCCCCTCCTTGTTACCCTTCAGTAAGCAGGTTAAAACCTTATTCACATAAGCTTTTACAACAGAAGGTTTTTAAAGAACAACCTGAGTGGTAGTGTATTGTTTTAGTTGTTGATTTTAAGAGCTTTTAATAATTTTTAATTCCATTTCATTACTTTACTCAGTAGTAGTTGTTTTAATACTATAAATAGATTAATTCTATTTTAATATTCACTTTTTGTATGTTTTAAATGTATTGTTGTTTTAAGTTGTGAGCTGCTTTGAATCCCAGTTTGGAAAAAAATGGGACAGAGATAAATATTATGATAATTTATGATAAATTATCTTGCTTCATAAGTAATGTAACTGAGTTGATTATAGGAAAAAAAATCTAAAATCGTTAACAGAGTGATATGTTTATTCTCTCTCTCCCTCCCTCTCTCTCTAGATATATATAAGAAACACAGTACACATAAATTGTGATTTCTAGGGCCATTTCTATGCTACACTGTTATAGTGCTATTATTCCACTTTCATTATCCTGTGGAATTCTGGGAGTTTTAGTTTACTAAGGCTAAAGAGCTCTCTGGCTGAGAATTCTAAAGGCCCCTCCCTAAACTGCAAACCCCAGGATTCGACAGGATGTTGAAAGTGGAATAATAACACTATAACAGTGTAGTGGGGAAATGGTCTTGATCTGATCAGGCCAGATGTTTCCAAAACAGGTAAGTGGAGGGAGCAAAAAGCTTCCTCAATGTTGAACTCATGATGTTTGTACCATGCTCTGAACCTAGCAGAATGAAGAAGCCATCTAGCGTGCCTCTGTGTCTAGGCTGTAGTGAAATGAAAAACAGAAGAAATCCCTTCAGAAAGTAGAGGAATCCCCAAACAGTTATTAGTTTTAGCTGACATTTATAAAAGGATAAAAGAGAACAGGAGGGAATGAGGGAGGGAGAAAAGAAGGAATAAAAAGTGAGTGGGAGAGTGGTTCAGCAGTGGCATTTCATTTGTTTTATTCCATGCACTACTAGTGTCCTGCATGCTATTTTCAAAGAAAGGCTGTTAATGCTAAAAGGTCACATATTGTTGTTCACGGAGAGAAAAAGAAGCGCTTCTATCACCATCTTTCCCCTCCTCCCTCCAAGCCATGTTTAGAATGGGACATTTTTGATGTAATACATGATAACCTCCTTCATGTATTCTTTTTTTCTTCTTCTGTCACTCCCACCATGGTGCCGCCACTCCAGGTTTTAGCAAATAGTGTTAGCAAAGATTTTAGCAAAGCAGTAAACATATTTGGGAAAAAAGTTCCATTGGAGTGCTCTTTTTACCTTAGAGCAGGTCCAATGCAGTGGTGGCTCTGCTCTGGGTTTTAAAGGAAGTCTCCAAAGTGCTGAGACTTCTTCCCAAAAGATAAAACTTGGATTAGATTCAGCAATCCACTGACATCAGAGACGTCAGCTTTCACTTCTCCGGTGTCCTTTAATTCACTATTGGCATGAACAAATACAAAGGAGACTTAAGTAACAGAAAAAAAATAATAGTTTGATGGAGAAGGAGAGGAAAGTAGAATGCAGATGAAAACACATAGGACATTTATTAATGAATTATATTTAGGGTTTACTGCAGAAAAGATTTAGGTTATTTTAGTTTATTAAATGCTTCACTCAATTCACACAGAGTGATTTACAAGAGGATGAAAACAATATATTATAACATGATCATTTTTAAAAAGACAAATGGCAAAAATAACTTTTTTTAAGGAAAAAACAAACACCCAAAGGACACAAATCATCCCAGTGTAGGTGTGAACAATGAAAGTTGGGCTAATAGGCTTGCAAAAATAAAAACATCTTTACTGGATGCCTAAAAGGTGGAAACAATGGGACCAGGTGATTTTCCCTCTAGAGAGTAATTCAGAAGCAGGGTGCCAATGCTGGAAAGGCCTGTTGTCTTGCTGAAAATCTCTAGGACTCCAGTAAAGTGTTACCCTGATTTCTGGGGGTCCCGGGAGGGACACCTAAATGACCAAACAACAACACAACTTTGGGGAAAATTAGCTGGAGCACTCACTAAAGCTAGCGAGAGGCAGGGTAACTTAGCAGGACCTTGCAACCCAGGGTCTACGGGGTCAGGTCAGTCAAGCAGCTGGACGGGTTAAAATAATAAAAATGATGTTTATTAAGTACAGACAGATATTAAAGATACCACAGTCACACAGATAACTAAGGAATCAGAGATTGGCTCAGGGATTTTCAGAGGGAAATGGGTGATACGACACCTGTCTCGTAGTCCTGGACCTTGAGAGCGAAGTTGGGGTGCGATGAAGCAACTCAGCGCGATTGGCTGAGGGGAGCTCGCCAAGCAGAGCGGCAGCAAGGCTGGATGGAACTCGGGAGCGATCTGAGGAAGGTCTCAGAATCTGGAGTTTTTATAGGGAGAACTGTGACTGCAGGCCATACCTTACTTAGTGAGAACAATGTGTTTTAGGTGCGGGACAAAGCTTTGGAAAGGTCAGAATTTAGCATGATTGACTTAGAGCCGAATTAACAATAGTGTATCCAGTATGCAAATGTGGAGCGCTTAGTACAGCTTTGTCAGGTTGCCTGCTCGGGGTAGGGAGCCTTTGTTCGTATCCCGCATATGCAATGAGGTGTTTGCCGGAGAGGTCCCTGAAGCGACGAACCGGCTGTATCTGGCCTGCCTGGCTGGAGAATGGAATGCCCAGCAATTATTGGTCATGCCTGTTTGCGTGCTTGTCCGGTGGCCTCATAAACATGTGGAGCGGGGTGGCAGAGGAAAGCCGAATTGTTTGATATCAAAGTGATATCAAGTGCTATTTCTGGGTAGGCCCAGACCGCAGTAAGAAAAGGTCATGTTCAGACATGTGGTCCCTGTATGCCAAGGCATTCCACTTGGTGACCCTTAGGAGTTTTCTTGGAAAGATTAGCTCAAGGAAGGTTACCATTGCCTTCCTCTGAGGTTGAGAGAGAGTGATTTGCCAAAGGTCACCTGGTGGGTTTCCATGCTTGAGCAGGAATTCAGTGGAAAGCATAAAGAAGAGCTTATGTGATCTTGTGCATGGCATATAAAGAAGAGAAAGCAGCATGAGACAAAGGGAATCTGACAAATAATAACATGAGGAGGGACAAAGGGAAAGAGAATAAGCCATCTGTAAAGCCAAAGGAGGCAGGGGTGGGGGGAAGGCTTTGGCAGAATATTAACAATCTCTGAACAATTTCCTGAAGAAAGAAACATCCAGGGATGAAAGAAGCAATCAGTAGAAAAGCTTTCTGATTAAATACTGGAAGACTAGAGCCAGTCAATGACTCATGTAAAGGTTTAAATAATTTTTTATTTGGTGGGGGGGGAGTGGAATTGTAGAATATAATCCACTGCAAAACTACATATGGACACGAATGAAAAGATAGCTTAAAGATAGCTTAAAACTGAGCACTGCCATCATTTTATTTGGAAGGGAAAATAAAGTTCTCAGCCTTGCATAAGAATCTGCAGTAAAAAAGATAGACTATTATTACTGGTGTGTGCCTTCAAGTCATTTCCAACTTATGGTGACCCTAAAGTGGACCTATCATGGGGTTTTCTGGGCCTGAGAGTGTGTGATGCACCCAAGGTCATCCAGTAGATTTCCATGGCCAAATGGGCAATTGAACACCTGGTCATAGTCCAACACTCAAACCACTACAGCATGCTGGCTCTCTGCCAGCATTATCACTGAACTTTTATAAAGAAGAGAAGTAGGATGAGACCTGAGGAGGAAAATTTCTGAACAATTAGTTCAAATATGGAGGTTATACAGCTGCATGTTTGTGGGACAGAATCCAGGTGTCTCACCTCGTTATATTTTGATGCCAAGTTAAAACATAACTATTCACCCACACATTTTTGGGGACCCAGGCAATTATCATGCTTCGTTTCTGACCTGTTGAATTATGGTTCTTTTCCCCCTTCTGTTGTGCTTTGTTCCATTTTCTTGTTTCAGTTTTATGTTCTTTCCGATTCTTTTCAGGTTGCTTTTGTTGACTGTATCTTGTGCTAAGATTTCAGGACAGAGGTGAGATTTTTTAAAAAATAAAAACAATTGGTATGATGTTGTTTGGGAATAGGCTTTCTTTCACAGTTCACAGTAAATGTGTGTGTGCTCATTCATGGCTGCCTATAATACGGCTTCTGAGACATGTGGTAGGGGAATGAACATATATGAGGAGAAGGAATTCTGCAGTGCCAAGCTTCGCTAAGTGCATTAAGTATACTGTCTACTTGTACTTCCAGATGTGTAGAGACGGCTCCCCTCCACATGCTCAGGAGCCATGCTTTCCTATGGTTCTTCCATGCAAGGAAATGAATCCTCCATACAGTATCTTTATTTGCTTATTCAATATTAATATCCTGTCTCATATCAGGATTGAAAGACTCTAATTTAAAGACTCTAAAACATACTCAACAATTTAATGCTTTAAAACAGTTTTAATTCTGAAACATGTACAATCTGGGAAAGAATCATTAGACCTCATAATTTTCAATAAGAAGCCATATTTTAACTTGAAACTGGAATGTCAACACCAACAGACTTCCAAGTGGAGGGCATTCCATACATGTGGTACCACAGCAAAGAAGGAGCTCTTCATTGTTTTCGTACCATGTATTTATCACACTGGTAATAGAAAAGCAGCAGGGACTCTCCAGTAGATCTCAGTAGCTAGACAGGGATATATAAGGAAAGATATTGTTTATAAAGAATGTCTATGTAGAGAACGACAAGAGCTTTAAATGCTATCACTAACACCTTGAATTCAGACAAGAAGAATATTGACAGCCTTTTGAACCAGTATTATATGGTTTTTGTATCAGCAGCACATTGACTGCATTTAATGACAGCTATAGCTTCCGAATTGTGTTCTGGACCCATATACAGTCTGGAGTAGAAAAGGAGGGAAATAGAGCTATTTTGGTGCACAGGTGGGTTGCAACCTGCACAGAGGTCAGGCTAGAAAATTGACCCCTGGTCCCCACAAAGTTGTTCAGTCCTGCCTTAAGAAAAAGTATTCAAAGATATGCTGCCTCTGAAGTGAAGGTTCTGTGTAACAATAATGATTCATTACCATAGATCAACCTACCATCTGAACATGTACTATCTTCTTTTATAACCGTCTAAGATACTGACCAACACCTCATCACAGAACAGTGAATTAATTCTGTCTTATGTGTAGAAGACTGTAATCCTTGAACTACTGTTTTAAAGATGTGTCAGAGATTCATTTTTAAAATGGAATTTCCTGACTGTGCACTTTCTACACTGAACACAGAATTGAGAACAATCTGCTGCTGGAAAACTGTACAGTTTTAGGCTTATGAGGCATTTCATGAAGGAAAGAAAAATGTGCTCAACAACATCCACATGTTTGGGGAAAAAAGCAAACAATGGGAAGAAAGAAAGAAAGAAAGAAAGAAAGAAAGAAAGAAAGAAAGAAAGAAAGAAAGAAAGAAAGATTAACTGTATATATTTCTAAAATATTCACAAATATACTTCATTCAGTGGGGACATACCTATCAAAAATGCACAGAAATACATACTTTTTTCAGTGATGTTGACTCCAGTCAATTGACTCGGACTCAAGTCAGACTTATGTCACTTCAGTGACTCAACTCAAACTTGACTTGGTAAAAATTACACACTGGCTCGATTCAACTTGAGACTTCCATATTTTTAGTGATGGATTTGCTGCCCTTGGTTCAGTAACATAACACATTCCTCCAGAAACCTTACAATTTACTGGTCACATGACAATCTGTCTGAAGCCCAAAGTGTGGACACACTTCTCAGAAGAAACAGCAAATTGGCTTGAGGTGGGATAGCCGGTCCCTGCTTCATATAGGAGGAACTTTCTAAAAATTTTCGCAAGAGCAGAAGGCAAGCTTTGCAAATGGGAAGTAAGAAGGATCCTATTCCCCACGTCCAAAGCTGCAGATGGCAAAATCACAAAAGTGGAGGGCCGACTCTACTTATGGTAAATTGTTAAAACTGACTTTATTTGACTCTATCTAGAAATTCTGGAATACAGGTTGGGGTATAAAGTTGGCTCCCAGACTTGAGACTTGAATTGAAAGTATCTTGCAAAGACTTGAGACTTGACTTGAGACTTGAAGGTAGAGACTTGAGACTTGACATGAAACTTGAAGCAGAAGACTTAAATACATCATTGCTTTTTTTTTCTGGAGGAAAAGTCCACATAGGTCTGGTATGGAAGTGACTTGGAAGTTGGAAAAAGGAAGATGCCCGTAAAAAGGTACTTAACAGATCCCTGATATGTTTTTCTCAGTATTGTGACAGTGGAAGAAATATTTTCTTTCCTCACTTTCTTCACACTTCACGTAATTTTATGAGCTTCTATCACATCTCACTCTGCATTACCATTTTTTACATAAATGAAAAATACCTAAATGCATTCCACCTGTTGTCAGATCATTCATATTTGAATATCTTCTGATATCAAAGATTAATATTCACTGGGGGAAAAAAGCAAGTGAATGTCATGTTTCATCCTGCAATGAAAGGAAGATAAAAAAGCAATTAACTTGAAGAGGAGGAGAATGTTTGTTCCATTTCCCTTGGGTCAGATTGTCAGCTGGAAATAAAGCACCCTGCTGACATAATTTTATGCCAGCAGAGAGTATGATCTCTATCTTTTGAAATTCATCCAAGCACACGAGCCGTAAACATGGTCTCCAAATACATCTCTTCCTGCTTTAATTAAATAATATGTATTTTAAAGATGCAATGAAAGATAGCTGTTGTTCAAAAGAAATAATCTTAGCAAATGGATGGTAACATGATGAACAGATGCACTTCAACTCTAAAGGGGTGACAAATGGGAACCTATTTTGATTTTCTGGTTGAAAGCAGTGCTTTCAGGTTGTTGAGGCTGGAAAAATACTTCCTAAAATGCACTTTAAATGTAAAAAGATTCATCTTATTCACCATATGCCATTGTTTACTGCAACAGCTGATGATAGTTCAGCACTTCTTCCCCCCACCTTAGAGAAGATCAGCTTGCTTTCTAAGGTGATTGCAAACAGCCAGGAATCACTTATTGAATATGATTATATCATTAGAACATCAGGTTTAGCTGTCATTGATGAAATGAGTAAAGTTTATTTTCAAAGAGTGTGAGTTTTTCTGGACGGATTACCACCCAGGTCATTCTAGCCAGCCAGGGTCCCTGCAGTGGATGTGGAATTAGCACCTAGGGAAAAAAACTGAGAATACTTTGTTCTCTTTCATAGCAAACCCTGGAAAATAATGTATTTAAACAATTGAAGAATGTAAATAAACAGACACTTTATTGTTGCCCTGAGCATAGTTTGCTAATTTGTTTAAAAAAAACTCAGGATTTTATTTGTATATTCATTTGTTTTGCAAATATTTTAGAAGAATGTAGGAGCCTCCTGTGTTTTCATCAACAATGATGAGCTATTCTTGGCACACTTTAAAATTGTTTACAGCTTTAATGTAAGATGGTTTTAAGCTTTAAAACCCTGATTACCCTTGGTTGTAGGGCTTTTCTGAATATTATTGTCACAAACCAGATTCTTGTTTGTTGCATCCGAGCTAAAGAAGTCCCTGTTTTTGTAAGTCCATCTGGCAGTGCATCTAATGATCATTAAGTACCCCGTAAAAAAATTACCTTTTTTCCTGACTATTTGATTGTTTTTAAATTGGCTTTAGAAATTCTCAGTGATCCAACAGCTTTTAAATGGTTCTTTAAAAGTCTGTCACTGTTGCTGAAAATGCCGTTGCCTTATCTCTTCAATAATAGGCTATGCTTTAGAACTTCTCACTAGGGAAGAGTAACTTGAACTATGAGTGGGAATATCCCACATAAGAAGAATACTGTGTGATTCTACAATGTCTCTTTTGTCTGATCCTTGCAACCGATTCCTTCTATCATTGCAAACATGGGAGCGACTGATTAGTAATAAAGCTATAATTGACTACAATGACTCTGGAAGCTAAGCTAAGCATGGGCAGGTTTCCCCATGAAACAGGAGTGAATCCTCCGCCACAGGCAACATAGCAGGAGGAATAGCAAAAGGACCAAGAAGATCTCCTCCACCTTCTGCAGAGCTTTGCCAAACACTATGCAGATGCACCACTTGTAATTTATGCAGTTGTTTAGAGCAGCTGGCAACCTGATGACTTATTAGCTTGAAGAATAGATGATGGAATAGCACTGGTGGTGGGGAAGGGGGTCCAGAGAAGCCTAGCTATTGTTACCATACTTTACATCCTTATCACATGGCATAGCAGGATTGGCAAGAAATATCATTCAATTGGCAAGAAATATTAGAGAAAAATGGAGCATTTATGGCTGGGAAACATCTGGCAAGCAGGGCTCTGTCTGTATATCTGGGCTAGGTCAGCATGGCCAAGTTGTAAAGTCAAGAAGAGTTAAATGGGAAAGCCTGGAATGAATGGACTTCCAGTAATCCTGTCAATAACCTGACATCCGAATACAATAGTCCATGAAACTACTTAGGTGTGGCATGCAAGCAGCTTGCTATGTGCATTTCCTACCAAAACATTCTCCATTCATGTAACCCAACCAAGACATTAAGAGACTGTCAGGACTACCATCATTGTTTTGTCACCCTAAGTTAGACAAGCAGTCCATTCCAGACTTTTTTTGTGTACTCTGCCAGAGAGCCATTAACATTCACCCCTTCAGCATGGGAAAAGGGGTATAAAAACCTTAGCTATGACCCCAGCATTTTGCTAGCACTTTGGGCATTATGCTGCACCCCAGACTCTTGTTCTTCCATGCTGCCCTCAAACCCTCATTTTTGAACCACCTCTCTTTGATCTTTCACTCCAGGACCAGTCAATATCACTCTACATACCCTACATTTCTCTATCCAACCTTTCTCTTGTATCTTTTCACTAACCTTCTATGGTTTGTGAGACTGCTTGGTTTCTTGCATGTGTCTATGAATCCCCCAGTAAAGCATTCTTTAGACTTTAAACTGGTGTCTTGCCATTAGTACCAGTATACACAGGTGAAAGGTCCCACAGTTACTTCCCTCTCACAGGCCTCCTTTTGAACTTTAATTCCTTACCTTTTTAAGGAGATGCTGGCACTGCTGGTGGACCTCAAGGTCCACCCCTTTTGAGGTAGCACCATTGCTTTCCTCTGGTCTGAGTGCAAGAAGAAACCATAGGGACCCTTAGTGTTCGGGTAAATAAAATAAAAAAATCCAGCAGCATTAGAAATAATAAAATCTTTTCATCCATGACAAGGCTGTACTAGAAGTACAGAAGTACAGGAAAAGAATACTTGAAATTGGGATTCCAGACTAAGACAAATCATGTTTAATACAAAAAAACATTTTTCTGGAGTTCCCCTGAACTCAGGAATTCAAGATAGTGAGGCACTCCAAAAACATAGGTAGATTCCTTGGCAAGCAGAATATCTGATGGAGAACAGAAGTGAAGAACTCTGAAGACAGTTGTGAGAAATAAAACCAATTGAGTGCAAGTGTTCTCAGGGAAAAAAGAGAGCAAGTTGTACCCAAAATTTCATCTTATATCCAGGACTCTGTAGATTTAGAAGTTAGAGAGAGATTTTCTAGTTACTATGGATGTAAGCTCTCTTTACACTAATATAGAGCAAGAGGAGGCTTTCACTATCATACAACAAACTTTAGACAGGAGAGAATTAAGATATTCCCTCTCTCCTTTCCTAACCTCTCTGGGTGAAATAGCCTTGACAAAAACTTAATTCAAGCTTGAAGTCAACTTTTATTGACAGATAAAAGAAGTGGCAATAGGATGTCCTGTCACCCCAGAGGTGGCCAATTTATAGAAGAAGAGGTTTGGAAGGTATGAAAGTGAGATCACTTGTCCTGGAAATGGTTCACAAAACAACTGATATTTTGGGTCAGAGTTTTAGATATTTTTCAAACCTTCAAAGGGAGTGCAAATGATCTCATGGATTTTCATAACTGGGTAAATTCTAGGAACAGCAATATACAATTTGATACAAAATAAATGAATTCAGAAATCCACTTCCTAGATTTAAAAGAAAAAAGAAAGAAAGAAAGAAAGAAAGAAAGAAAGAAAGAAAGAAAGAAAGAAAGAAAGAAAGAAAGGCCTCACAAGGCAGTTAAAACGGGCCAAGGCGTCCTGCCATGGAGGTTGTCCGCACCTTGGATCGGACTAGATGCAGACTATTTAACTTAGTTCTGTACCTCAGTTCAATCCAACCTGTCCCCCAGTGGTCCTCCATCGTGCTAAGTAAAGATCGGAAAAATCAGGTCTTTACATTTTCTGGAATGCACCATTGCATTCCTACTTACCTGTGCAGATTCGCAGGCTCGCACCGATGCAAGCCTGTGATCAGCGGAGGGTGGGCTGTGGGCATGGCCAGCCTCAGTGGTTGGTCCACTCCCACGAAGACACTGGAAGCTGCCATTTTGAGCTGGAAGCCACAGGAAGCCACCATTTTGAGCCGGAGCAGTGCGGATCTACAGACCTTGCACTGCTTTGGCAGAACGGCTCAAGGGACAGTATGCATTACTTCAGAACCAAGAAGAGCCAGTAATTAACCGCACAGAGCAATTCACCCGCCTCGTGCGGAAAGGGCCAAAGAAAAAAAGAAGAAAGAAAAGAGAAAAGCAGATCATTGCACAACTTCGCTATATAGAAAACCCTTAGATGCCAACATTTATTTAAGATTTGATAGCTTACATTCCAGATAACTTAGATGTAATCTCCCTTATCAGTAGCTCCTGTGATTAAAATGGAATTGTTCTAATAAAAGTGACTTCAGAAAATAAGTCGATCAATTAATTGCCAGAGGGTGCCATATGATGTGGTGGTTCCAGGTTTATCTAAGGCATTTTAAATACCATGTTCTGAACTACAACTTTAACAAATGAAATAGGCTGCAATCTAACTGTCTCTCCCACTTTCAGTCATATTACCAACTGTATATGGGGATCCATTTAAAAAAAATTGTACATTATATAATAGGTTGACAAGAAAAGCCCTAGATTTAATTTAAAATAACCAAAAACATTCAGGATATTTTAGAGAATTGCAATTTCAGGGAACAGAAACAAACAATCATAAACCTTTTGGACAACAAAACATATATATGTGTTCATCTATTGAACACTTGGAGCTATATGTCTTTTTTTCTCCAGTGGATTCTATTGCCTTCTCTCCCATTTTTGTTGGTCCTGCAGGTATTCTGAGCCAGATATAGGGTTTAATCATTAAAACTAACCATTAGGATTGACTGGTCCTAGAATGGCAGTTTGGGAGCACAAAGACAGATGGTCTTTTTCCTACTTATCAAAGGAGCAGGAAGGGGTTAGAGTTTGCAAGCATTTCCTTGCAAAGGACGTTGAAATTTCAGGCATTTCCTTATAATTGACAAGTGGTTTAGTTAGCTGAGAAAGCAGAAGAAGATTACTATTTTCAGGAGGTCCTAAACTAATGTCTGCAAGTTGTGGACACTTCCTCATCCAGAGAATTTTGACAGAAAACTCACATGCCCATTTTGTACTAGTTTGATAGATCATTTGGCTTCTAGCTGACATATCCAGAGAAACATGATGTAGTACTTTGAGCCACAAGGTGAAATATCATCATTGTTGTTATCATTGTCAACATCATCCTCATTGTGATCATCATCATTTCAATATAATAAAGAAGAGGTATAAGAGAGTGAGGAGAAGAAATAACTGTTCTGCCGATGAAGTGATTCAGCAGTGAGCTGGTGCCTCTTTCCAGAGGCTAACAAGCAGTTACAGATGGAAACAATATTCAAAAATATTGAAAAAAATGGCCCAAATATCTGTTTCTCAAGTAATGGAGACGATGAGAAGAATCCTGCACTGATGAGAATCTTTGCAGTTCAAAACTTATTCTGCACAAAATTCATGCAAGGTGGCTTTGTGCAGAAAACAGCGTTTTCTGTGCAGAAAACAGCGTTTTCTGTACAGAAAACAGAAAATGTTATTTTCTCCACAATATCTTATTTTCCTATTTCCTGCACAAAATAAAAAAATAAAAAAATACAATACGCAAAAATCACACACAATACATCTCTAACTGGGAAAACTATACACTCTTTGAAGACTTAATTAAAAGAGGAAAACTGGTAAAATTGTTCATTACAGTGGATTTTCTGTATTCGCAACCTCCAGATCTGTGATTTTCTGTACCCATGGAGTTACACCGTATACATCAAGTGGTGGCAAAGTGAATGAGGACGCAATGAAACTTCCATGCACACCTCATTGCCATTTAATAATATGGGACATGATTGTTCACGTTTTATGCCATTCACAGGGTGGGGGTGGGGGTCTGGAACCAAATCCCCACAGATTAGAAGGGTTGGCTGTACTTTCTTTGAGAATAAAATTAGTGAAGAACTACATCCCCACAAGCAGCACTCAGGAGCCACTGTTATCTTTGTATGTGGTCTCTGTAATGCTGCCAGTGATATCAGTGAAGATCTGTTTGGAATTATATGTTAATAATTAATTTGTAGATAATAGCTTTAAGTATTGCAATAAGATCTATTATGAACAAATCTCTTTCTCATCTTCCTTCCTTCCTTCCTTCCTTCCTTCCTTCCTTCCGTCCGTCCGTCCTTCCCTTCTTCCCTCTTTCCTCTCTGCTGCCCTTTCCCTTCTTCCTTTCTTTTCTCTTCAGAGTGGTAAAAAGCATTTGGAAAGCTCATTTCAGCTGACATAAGGCTGAATGATAGCCTCTCGTGGTTACACTCCATTCAGAATCAGGTAGAAGAGACTAATTGGGCAGAACCAATTAAGATAAAAATCTACAGTATGTTCCAGTCCATTGCCTGTGGAGACTTCTGACTAGGCAGCTGAGTGTCAGCCTAAACTGGCTTATTTCTACATTGACTTTCTTTAAGATAAAGGTAGCTTAGACTAGATGAAAGCTTGTTATGGTTCTGTGGCATTGATAATTTGATTTATTTAAAGCCTTCTGCAGCAATGTGCATGGAATTCATACTTACATGCTAGTATTCAAGATGGCTTGGATGCTTTCTTTAAGTGGGTTGAATGTCACCACTATGAAGAAGACTCCAATGGGAAATTTTGACTTGCCCCAGTAGTTTTTGCCACTTGAGTTCCTTAAAAGTTCTCAGTTGCAGAATAGTGTGAGATTTTTTTTTTCTTTCTCCCTCCTCCTCTTCTCTCAATCACTCTTTGGCTAAGCCTATAGAAGATCTGGGTCAGCAGATGACATTTGAGATAAGCACACAGTTCTGAAAATGACATATTTACTATGGAGTAGCCTTTGATAAATATGACTATTATATGACTTGCATTTTTCTTCAGTGGAAGAAAACTTGTAACATATAGAGAAGAGTCCCAGAGGAGATAATTCAGCAAAGCAAAGATGTGCCTTCTGTTTCCAGTCTCACAACCATTCTCTTCAGGTTAAATCCCACAAACAGAATGAAGTAATAAACCTACTTCTGGTCTGTACCACATAGACTTCACAGAGAAAAGAGAACTCGCATGACTCTCCCTCTCTCTTGGAATTGTCACTTGAAAAAGAAGTCAAAACTGTTATTCTCCCCCTGTGATCTACTTTAATATATGTACAAAACTGCTTGGTAGGGAGGAGAGTTCAGTCCCTTGATTGCCTAGATGAAACTATTTTCAGACTAAAGAGGTGCAACTGAAGACAGATTTTCTGTGCCTCCTGAGAAGTAGAACTCTGTGCACAATGCAGTGAGAGGCAAAGGTTGTATTAAAATACTTTGTGGCAAAGGTGTAGAGGACCATATTTTAAAATACTCCTGAATTCTACCTGAATGCATTGAGGTACAGTGCAGTATTCAGAGAGGACACTAATGTACACACACTGTCTTGTGAGGTGATAGAATCCAACATTCTTTTTCTTCAGCCGATCACCACTTTTCTGTACAATGGACTTTTCTGCACTTTGGGGGGGAAATGGGGCAGTCCGTTACTCACCGGACTGGCACGGTCCCCCCGACGATCCACGCTGATCCGGAGCAGCGTGCACATGCGCTACACACTCTCCGGGGACAAAAATGGAGGCTTCCAGTTGGTGGAGGCTCTCCACCAACTGGAGAAGCTCGCCAGCCGGAAGCCCACCCCCGGAAGATCTGCAGCCTCGGGCTGGTGCGAGCCTGCAGATCTACACAGGAGCGCAGCGACGGACTGGGGGCGCCGGGCTATTGAAAGACCTGTTTTAAGTGGTCTTTCAATAGCACGGCGAACCACCAATTCTGGTCGTTCTGCAGCGGGCTGAAGTCCAAAACTACAGAAAGTAGTCCGGACCCAGTTCACCCCCAAGTGCAAATGTCCTCGCTGGAGGACGCACTGCCCCGTTTTAAAAATAAAATGCGGAAAAGGCCAATGTGTGCAGTGGCCCTCAGTGTGTGCCTTTCAACCTGTTACTGTTATTTTGACATTTTAGGAGCGTTATTGTTGCATCCCAAGAAGATAAGCAACAACATTAATAATTTTAGGCAGCTGAATTACCCACATTCTCCAAATGTATTTACAATGAGGAGGGACACTTTTTTTTTCCAGTTCACAGACTGTCAGTTGAATATGTCCAGTATCTCCATGGATGAGACTGCTCCAAAAAAATCAGCTTCAAATGGCTGAATTTCCAACTCTGCTTACACTGGCAAAACCCAAGTCAAGCAGCAACAGAATTTTACTGGCATCAGATTTAAAATTAATCAGTTCTAATGGTTTGTTTGGAACTAGGCATGGGTGCAGGAGTAAAGGACAGGTGGGATGACTACGGCTATCTCAGGCTGTTTCCGCACTTATAGCTCAATTATTCCACTTTCAACATTCTATAGAATCCTGGGGTTTGCAGTTTAGGGAGGGGCCAGCCAGCCCCTCCTTAAACTGCAAACCCCAGGATTCCAAAGGATGTTGAAAGTGGAATAATCGCGCTATAAGAGTGTAGTGTGGAAATGGCCTCCATTTCAGATTCCAATGCTTTCTAGCTAAGTTTCTATTAGTAACTGATACTAAAAGTTATGTGGATTTTGCAGTGTTCCATCTGCCCTAATCCATTCAGATTTGGGAAATATACCCTTCTTTATAAATTTCAGCATGTGCAAAAGGATGCTGCGTTCATCATATCTATTGATGGATCACCAGTATTCAGAGACGAGGATGAGATGAGGATGATTGTGATCTTCTTCTCCTTCTCTTTCTTCTTTATGGGTGCTCTAGAGCAGCTAGAATGTGCTTGTCCCTTGTCAGTGGGAATGTGACTGCACCCCCTCATTCTCAGTTTGCACACCCAAAGAAATCAGGGGGGAAAGGGAGCGACATCTGCCTGTGACATTCAACTAAAGCTTAGGAATGCTGCTTAAGAGAGTTGTTAACTATGGTTCTTTACAGTTGGAGGAGGGTCAAGTGACTGTTGTACATTGCAAAAGAGGGCGGCCATGCCACTGTTATGCCGGCTATGTTATCCCAAATGGGGGCTTCCAGATATCGCTTTGATACCATTTAATTCGACCCTGGCTAGACTCCGCTCGGTGGCCCCACTGCACATGTTTGGGTTGTTTTCCGAAACAGGCACGTACTGGCTGCGGCTGACTAACAGTTCACATTCCATTCCCCATTCAAGCCAGCAACTCTTAAGTCTCACGTAGCTTCAGGGGACTCCCATACCCACACTCCACAATAGCGGCATGGTTTCCCGCCAAACCATACTTTTCAGAGGGCCATCAACTCACCGGCCACTCTTTTGTCTTTCAGTGCAAATCCCATCATGTTAACACTGACCTCACCAGATCCTTTTGTCTAGCATCGAAACTCCTTTTATTCCTATTTGGTTTGCCATAGCCAACAGGCATGATCCACCCTATATAAGGTTCCCAGTTTTGGAACTTCTTTGGTTCCCCTTGAACATCCATCTCGTCCTGCTGCCGGTTTGTTCAGGAGTTCCCCTCAGCATTCACGCTGAGTCCATCTTCCTCCGCTCCAGTTCTTCAGGACAACGTGACTAGGTGTCGTATCACCCACTTTTCCTTAAAACTCCCTTTCTTATTCTTTAAGTTAGTTAGTGTGTGTGTTGCTGATTTTACTGTTTATGTTTAATAAAGTTGTACTTGTTTATTTAAAATCCTGTTGACTGTCTCTCTGACCTGAAGCCGTAGACATAGGGTGAAAGATCTCTCTTTGTTACCCTGCCTTTTGCTAGCTAAAACAGTGCTCTGAGTTTAATTTCCCCATCGTCAGTATTTTAATTGGCAAAACTGGGCGCCCCTCGCGGGACCCCCAATTTTCAGGGTAACACCACCCGCTATACAATTAACAGCATAGCATAATCCAGTACTGCAGCATAGTTACCTTTGCCTAATTATATGCTATGCAAGTGGCCTATGGGATGTTAGGCCAGTAATTTTAGTTGGATTTGTACATTGTTTTTGTTAATATGTGTCTTAAAGCTGATTCTGACTTATGGTAGAGATATAATTCTTCAGTGATTTTCTTCTAAGACAGAGCAACAAATGATGTTTAGCATTTTTCTTCCAGCTGCAAGGAAGTCTTAGAAAAACATATCTTTCTTAGGACTATTTGAAGTTCAGACTTTTTCTGAGCAAAACTGACATGTGTTTTTTCTGTGTAGAAAGCAGTGGTTCAAAGAATAACATATATGTGAAGAAATATTTTCTGTGAATAATAGGCTGATTGCTGCTCAAAACAACCATTTGTTAATTTTGCATATAATAAGTCCTGAACTGTGAAGCTCAGGATTCTTCTTATCAGAATTTTGCAACATTCGATGAACTTTTTTCTAACAATTTTCTAATGTTCTTTCCATTTCTAACTATCTTAGTTTTCTTGACAAGTTTTCTTCTTAGTTTTCTTGGCATAGCTTATGGACATTTGCCATCCCCTTAGGTTGAGAGAGTGTCACCATGTACGTTTCCAGGGCCAAGCAGGGATTTGAAGCCTGGTCTCCTGGAGTTGTGGTCCAAAACTCAACCCACTAAGACCACGCAGCTGTCCGGATTTGTGGATATTTCAGCATATATAGAAATGTATATTTTGTCTTCTCCATTATTTTGAGGCCCTTGGATTATGTAATTTTGACTTGTAAAACTACAAAGAGATTGTAGTTTCAGTTTTGCCAGAATGAACAGGCAATTGCCAATGGCTTAAGACAAACTTTTAGCAGTGACGCAGTCAGCACCATTTCTATACAGGCAGCTCATTTAAATAAATAGCATTCATTCAGAAAGAAAACTTTGTGGATTGCATACTTCAGATAAATGGGTGCAGAATAAAACAGTTTTGTTCAATCAATTTCAGCAGTGGTTATTAGTCAGTTTCAGCGTGTTACCTTTAGTTACTTGAACACTCTCCAAAATTTGACTGCATTCATTAATAAAAATTTGCCAGATCTCAACTTTAGTTTGAATGGCAAAATAGAAATGGGGGAAAAACCCATAATCTTCTGAAGTATGCCATATGTGTTGTAAGCATATAAACCTAACTGAAATTTACCATTAAAACCACCATCTGTTCTGCATAACATGTATCACACATAAAGTTAAGAGGGAAATAATAAAAAGGTGTGTTTAAATATTTATTGCTAAAGAGTATATTGATGTGAGACTATGTTTTATCATGCAGCTTTTATTACAATCTTACATCATGTAGATTTAATCAAGAAGTTGCCCTTGAAGCATCTTCAGGTGACTTATGAAAAGTGTTTCTAGTATAAGTCTAGGATGCTTAAGGCAGTGACTAACACCATTTCTGCACTAGACTGTTATAGTGCTATTATTCTACTTTCAACATCCTATGGAATCCTGGGGTTTGCAGTTTAAGGAGCAGCCTCAAAAGCAACAAATCTGGTCAAGAAAACCCTCATGATAGGTTCTCTTTAGTGTCTCCATAAGTCTTGGCCAGAAATTATACTTGCCTTTGAGGCCCCTCCCTAAACTGCAAACCCCAAGAGTAAATAAGACATTGAAAGTGGAATAAGAGCAGTATAACAAACAGTCTATAGCGGAAATGGCCTAAATTGTGTGCTATTATCTTATCTTGCACTTTATATACAGTGATTACTATTGGTTTAACCTTGCACAGATACCATTTCCCGCTGTATACTTACACAGCTTCCATCTTTAAGATCCCCCACAAGGCAATGCTGCTTGCCTAATATTTAGATGATTGAGTATTAACTTATGCAGATAAGATTCACAATACCAGCCATAAGTGTTTACCTTCTTCTCCTGGAACAAGAGAAAATGGTGTTAGAAGGCATCAGCAGGAGGGAAGAAGCCATTGTTGAGGGACAGAGTTCGTACTTTGCAAGGAAAACGTTCTCCTGCATAATCCCCAACAATGCTAATTACAGAATTTCATATAGGAGATGGATTGAAGAACTCTGCTTCAGATTATTTAGTCAGAGCAGGGCTTCTCAACCTTTTCTTTTTCAGGGACCCCCTGCAAGTATAATCTGTGGCCAGGGAGCCCCAAGACTCAACTCAAGATTTGAATATTTAAATTGTAGTTTAAATAGTCAAATATTTATTCAAATTTTCAAATATTTATTTATTTGGAGACTAAGATACAAATCCATGTGCAGACACTAGATGACCTTGGGCAAGTCACATTCTTTCAGCCTCAGGGGGAGACAAAGGCAAATCCCATCTGAATATATCTTGGCAAAAAATCCTGGTGATAGATTCACTTTAGGGTTGCTGTAAGTGACTTGAAGGCAAACAACAAAGTGCCAGTGACAATAGGAGGTTCTTCCTAACCATCATGTCTCTCGTCTTTCAAAACTGATTTATGGAGACCCTAAAGAGAACCTTTCATGAGGGTTTTCTTGGCAGGATTTGTTGCCTTTGCCTTTATCTAATCTGAGAGAACGTGACTTGCCTGAGGTCACCCAGTGGGTTTTCATGGTCGAGTGGAGGTTCAAACCCTGATTTCCACAGCCATAATTTGGGCATGCACACATGTCTTCTGCTGTGTCCCTTTCATCAGGGATGCAGCAGCAGGGTTATGTGTGCATGAACCCAAACTACTCCCTCATTTGTAAACAATGGAGTAGTTTTAGCACCCACAACCCCTCCCTGCATGCTGCCATGTCCCTGTTGCTTCCAGGGATGGTGGTGTCCAGCAGCAGGTCTTTGCAGATCCCTGTGAGGTCTCTGTGAATTCCAAAGTTAAGAACCACTGATTTAGAGAAACGTCTGTCAGTCAGGTTAAATAGTGCTAGGCATGAGATAGCTTGAAGTGCTATCTTCCATACCATTCTGAACACTTCTGATCTTTCCTGGTTTTGTAGGCTACACAGTGTCAGGCCTTGTCATGAGATCATGAGGGAATAGCAGTGATCTCAGGGCACAGCTGGGAAAGAAATCCTCTTACAGAATGCAGAGTCTCTGTTGCCAATAAGAATTGACGGTACTGGGTTAGGCAGACCAATACGCTGGTTTAGAAGAAAGCTTCTTTTGATCCTGTGTTCCTATGTAAACTGGATCCTATCCAAAATAGTGTTCATATCGTTGTTGTTGTTGTTTGCTTTCAAGTTGTTTCTGACTTATGGAGACCCTAAGGTGGATCTATCACAGGGTTTTCTGGGGCTGAGAGTGTGTGACATGCCCAAGGTCATTGACTGGGTTTCCATGGCCAAGTGGGGAATCATACTCTGCTCTCCAAGCTCATAGTATAATGCTCAAATCACTACATCACGTTGGCTTTCACCTTGTACTTACCAGTGCCTAACTTACTGACTTGTGAAAGAAAATTGGCTTCCAGAGCTGCCCCAGTTGCTCACTCCTGCTTTAACTTGTAAAGCTGTGGTCAATTTAACCCATTCAAGTTTTGATTGTCATCCTTCCACTCCATTCATCACTCTTTCGTAAAATCTTGAGTCCCCATCCATTCATGAGGGTGGGAGAGGGTAGGCAGTTCAATCTGTGCAAGCATGGACTGTTGGAAAAGGTTTGCTGTGACCTTTAGTCCAATAAAATACTTATGATGTGCATGTGGAAAGCACCTGGGGGAATGACTGTGCATGTCATGAGGTAGTCCCCTTGGGACAAAAAGCTGAGTCACAGTGTAATGTAACCAGGACAAGGGGTTACATCAGCCATGGGACATGAAATCCTGGCTGGGGTTGCATCAGCTAGTCCCTGGGTATATAAGGAGATGGGATCTGGCCAACATTTCTCTCAGTCTGCCTCATTGTTGGCCGGAGGCTTTGCCAGAGCATATCTCCACTTGATGTGTTGATGATAGAATGCTGAATCTCTGTTGGAGGATCTGCAAATTCTGTACATATGTATATATTGGAACAGAGGATTAAAAGCCTCCAGGTATCCTTGGAAAACAACACTGTGTGATAGTGTTCCTTAGTGGGTGAGTTTTGGGGCAAGGGCAGTGTTGCATATCATACTCTGCTGCACACGCTTTTGTTGTTGTGTTTATCAACTCTGCTCTATTTGTTTTGTTTTGCACTTGACTCTGAGCCACGTTTGGTCGGAGCTCAGTGGAATGAGGGAAGATTTATCACGATTTGCATAAATCCTATCATCCACCATCCCTCCACATGGACAAAGTGATTAGTTATTTCTTGAGCCAGCAATCATGCCACAGCACTAATAGGTATCTATAACGCCCATTGAGCATGATTATGGACATCTGAAGCAGCAGCATGAGTGTAGTTAGCAGGTAGGAGAAATGACTCATGAATTGCCATCTCTCTTATTTGGTAATGAGGGAAAAATGGAGATTCAGAAGGAAAGACAACCCATATGCCCAAGGCACAAAGCAGAGGAGAAAAATGCATGACATTGTTCTCTTTCTCACATCCTTAGGAAACAGAGCTTAATAGGAAATGAGGATCAGGTCTCCTGAACAGTACTCTGCAATGGGCAACCTGTGTAGCAGTTCTACCCCATACCATAACAAGAAGAAGACTAGTTATTCAGCACTGGATAATAACAACAGTGAGAGATGAAGGGGATACCTTGTTTTTATTTTCATTGTCCTTCCCATCAAAGCAATTGTAGTCAGTAACGCACTGTTTTGATGTTGATATTCATTTTATGTGAAATAAGTGACAACTAGACAAGAAATTGTGATTGTGTTATTTGCTTGAAATAGCATAAGAGGAAAGCATCCTTTTGAGCATGTTGGAGGAAAGGAATGTTCTTGAAATGATTGTTTCCATGTTTTCTGCTAGTAGAAGTAGTCATCTTCTCATAATTAGAAACCCACCATCATGACCTTCTTCCTCTCTCTATGCCCATCCATCTAATCAGGTTCTCTTTTCTCCTTCAAGGAACTGGTCTCTCTCTTTTCTGGTCTCTCCTTCTCTCTCCCTCTCAGTTCTTTGTCTTCTCTACTCCACTGTAAACACTTTTTCTTTCTTGCTGGTCTTTCTGTACCTTCTTTTCCCACTAGGCTGCAGGACCTTTTCATTCTCTCTGCTTGAGTTTTTTGAAGAAGCCAGTGAAGCTGCAGAGAGAAGGAGATATCATTCCTAATATGTCATTTCCCTTCCCATACTCCTGAAAAATGAACGTGCTAGTCCTGACTAAAGGTCCTCTAGCTGAAGAATATGGCAGGCCTGACTGTAGCTTCCTTATTGCTGGTTAAGGAAATCTCCCATCTATTAAGTAAACTTGAAGTGGTAGGTTATAGGTAGAGATAATTAATTAAAATTAATTAATCCACTTTAAAAAGCAAATCATTCCAAGACCATTTCCGCCCTACACTATTATAGTGCTATAATTTCACTTTCAACATCCTGTGGAATTCTGGGGTTTGTAGTTTATTGAGGCCAAAGAGCTCCCCTCCCTAGACTGCAAACCCCAGGATTCCATAGGATAGTGAATGTGAAATAATGGCACTATAACAGTGTAGTGCAGAAATGACCCAAGAAGCACTCCCAGGGTTCTCTTTAGATACACTCCATATTTCAAATGTCTGGGTTTCATAGTCTTTGAGTTGTAGTTTAGACATATATGCACTCCTTATTACTACAAGATGGCAATTTATGGATAACATAATGGTTATGGTTAAAGCACTACCACTTTAACCATTCTAGCTTTATCAGGTCTGTTAGTTATAGCCTTCCGCACTTGGGACAAACTACACATTACACATAAATGGTTATAACAAAGACCTAATAAAGTGTAATGTTTTCTTTTGTTTTGTTTAATGAAAAGCAGCTTAAAGAAGTGGGGTTTTCTTAGTGAAAGAATGGCAAGGGGAAGGAGATCTCCTTTCCTTGTGAGTAATTTCTGTTCATAACAGTCTTGTGGCTGCTTTCTATCATGTAGTTCCAAATATGTGTACCGTTTGTTTAGTACAGTTCAATTAACATTTACATGCTGACTAGTTGTTATGAACAAGATGGCTTACTCTTCCCTAGTGTTGTTGTTAAATGCCATAAAGCTGATTTCAATTTATAGCAATCCTAATGAGCAACGTCCAAGTCAGCTGTTATCAACAGCCCTGTTAAGGTCTTACAAATTCAGGGCTGTGACTTCCTTGATTGAATCTATCCACTTGTACTGTACTCTTTCTCTTTTCCTACTGCCTTCCACTTCCACATTTTCGTCTTTTCTAAAGAGTTATATCTTCTCCTGATATATTCAAAGTATGACAATCGCAGCTTAGTCATCTTGTTGTCTAGGGAGAGGTCAGGTTGATTGGCTCTCAGACCCATTTATTTATTAATTGAAATACTACCAAATGATAAGACATCATATAAGCCAAAGTCCAAGACAAGATGAAAAACAGCAGAATAGGGGCTAAATTTAATTGCTATTCCCATTGAATCAATTGAGATTGAGTAAGGCAACACTTATGTAAATGCCATCGATTCAGTGTGTCTACTCTCACTCCAGGTAACAACTCAATGTAGGCTTAAATCTTTACACATCACATGTCAATAAAAAGAATGAAAGAAAGAGGAGGAGGACAAAGAAGGGGGGGGACAATGAAGTATCACCAGGAGGAAATTTGATAACTGCGTCATTATCAAAAAGTTATCTTTTCCCTTTGTACCTGATTGCTTAGTAACATATATGGAAAGAAAAGGATAGCAGGTTCACACGGGAGCAAACTGGATTCAAAATACTCTGTCCCAAAACCATTTGGAGTTTTAAAAGTCAGCACTTGCATTTTTAGCTGTGTAATCTGAATCTACCTGGTAAAAAAAAAAAAAGGCAGCCTTACCTTGTTCTCAGTCCAGATTGCATGACGTTATCTCCAACCCAAATTGAAATTAGATCTTTTACATGTCAGAGGGGTTTAAAACAATTTTAAAAAAATAGTCCATGCTTCCTGGAAGAAGGTGGTATATTTTTTCTTTTTTTATTGTGTGTAAAAACACACTGGATTGAGATCAGAGTGAAGGGCAGAGGAGAAGTGTGTCAGGAGGATCAAAGACATTTTGTTTTGATATTCTGGACATATGTGGAGCCTTGAATAGAGGATACCACCATATTTATAACTCAGAGTCTGTGGACCTATGCACCTTTGCTTGCCTTTAACTTAGCTTTAAGTGTTCTTTGGCACTTGAATTTGCAAGAATGGCAGATGTCCTTCTGAACAGCATGGAGAAGAAACAGGGATGTGAAACCTATTTTTTTTTCATTGCACTCAGAGTACTTGCAAAGCCTTGACTATGTGGAGCTGAATATGGGGAGGGGGTGGGAGAAGGAGAAATGTCTCATGTAACAAGCACTATAAGCTTTTTTCCTTAGAGTAAGCCCCACTGAACTCATACATGTATAGGAGCATGCTTTTAAGGCAGTTTTATACACATTTTGTTGGTGGTGTCACCCTTCAGGTTGTTTCCAACTTATGGAAACCTTAAGGCAAACCTATCACCCAGTGGGTTTCCATGGCCAAGCAGGGAGTCGAACGGTGGTCTCTTGGGTCATAGTCCAATACTCAAACCACTGCATCATGTTGGATCTTGCTTTGGGAAAGGGCAAAACTAAGGAAGGATGCTAGAAACAAGGTCCCTGTAACTTTGATTCAGACCAGACCTAAGAGCAGTATGAGATGTTGTAAAGCTCTATGAAGTAGGAAAAAAGCATTTGTCCTCTTCATCTTCCAAATTCCAGTAGCACCAGCATGCCAATAGAGAGAGGACAGTGGTACTTCCTATAGATGAGTGGTGTTGCTGAACAAAAACTGCGAAGTGAGGTGGGGGGGGACCCAGCAGCCATGGATTTCACTGGTGTGTGGGCTAAAATTATCCAAAGCCCACATGCTCATGGTGATAAAGTCCCCTAAACTGGCTTGGCTTAATTATCCATCTTCACTTCCCCATTTCAAGTTAGAGGGAAAGGGACACATGTGGCTCAAGAGGAGCCAAGCATAAGCAAGAATGGTCCCCCGTACAGCTGGAGCAAATTCCTGGTACAGATTCACCCCAAAAAACACATGTACATGATTACTTAAAATCAGAAAAATAGGCTCTGATATCTTGATGCCAATCAATACTCTTGTAGCTACATTTTGTATGAACTAAAATTTCTGAGTTATCTTTAAAAGGCAACAATATTCCAGTCTGGAAGCAAATAAGGTAGGAATGATTGATGATATGTTCACCTTCTTCAGACAGGTCTTATTATGTGTAAGCCTTAATGTCAAACCTGTGCCTTCTCCCTATTTTTTAATATGATAGCTCTACAAATGAAAGGAAAACCTTCAAGCCATTCTTTTGGCATCACAATCTGCCACGATGCAGAACTAGCATTGTTATCAAGGAATAAGCAAGCTTTTGTCCATAACATCTGTAATGATGTATTAGGTACACCAATATCACCACTGGGAGAAAAGTGGGCACTTAATAACCATGTGAGGCAAAAAAACAAAACAACAAAACCCTCATAGTTGACCATATTTTGGTCAAGATAGGCCATTTTAACGATGGAGGCTCATTCAAGTCATGCGAGAGGGCAAGACTTTCCAGTGCAAGATCAAGACACAAAGCACTTTTCCCACTTGCTTTCTTCAATTTCTGCCAAATGTCTCTGCACAGAACAGGATTCTTCTCCCTTTGTGAAATAGCTAAGAATGAACACAGAGCAAGCATAAAAGGGCAGTCTGATTGTTCAAGAAGACACAAAAAGATGCATCTAAAGGGACTATTTATAGCAGTGCACTCAACAAGGCAGTCTTATCACAGTTTTTAATTGTGCACATCTACAGAATTACACAAAAATGAAAATACATGAAATGCAAGATGAGAGAAGTGTTGTAACAAGGTGACTTTGTCCGCCCTCATTTACTGCAAAAGGTCAAATGAAGTCAGGATTTTTACCCCTAGCAACTAAAGGTATTCTTACCTTCTCCCTGACACTCCCTTCATTCTTCCCTGTCCTTCCCTTTAGTATTCTATGGTTGGTGTTACTCACTTCCATACCTTGGCCTTCCACCTCTTTCTCTCACTCTTATAGTCTGTGCTCATAACCTCCATTCTTCTTTCATTCATAGTCAATATACCACATCTCTTCTAATCTAGAAGGACATAATGAAGCTTAAATCATTACTGGTAGAATTAGGGACCTGAGAAAGCATTCCTACTATGCTTGGATTTTATCTTTTTTAACCCGCAGAGTGCTCCCTGATAAGAGAAAACAGAAATATCTTAAGCACAATAGAAAACAGTGATGATAAACTTAATAAAATGCAGCTGAACAGCATGAGCCTCCACAAAGAACCTCAGTACATTAACTGTGATGTTGCGTTTATCCTTCTTGTCTGGTTTGAGTGTAGTTTTGTTGGGAAAACACATTCAGAGTCAACATTCTCTGTTCTCAAAAACAGTTGAAACACCAGTTTAACCATAGTCCAAGGAATAGTTCATGCTTTTGCTTTTGGTTTTAATCTATTGCTTTTCAGTATTAATTGCAGAGCCAAAATCTACTGTTTTTCATTTATTTATTTGGCTTTTGTACAGTTGTATCTAAATTAAGGCCCTTTCCACACATGGGGTGTGAATTGGGCAGAAACGGGACTCACTGGATTTCTTCTCCCTCCGATCGAGTCCATCGGGACAAGGAGCAGTGCAAGCTCATCACTCCGCACTGCTCCGGCATCCAAAATGGTGGCTTCCAGTTGGTGGAGGCTCTCCACCAACCGGAGAAGCTCACCAGCCTAAAGCCCGCCCCTGGCAGATCTGCATTGCGCGCCTGCAAATCTGCACCGGAGAGCGGCGACGGAGCGACACGGGGTCACGCGCTCCATGCTTTTGAAAAACCTCTTAAAAGAGTTTTTTTTTATAATAATTTTATTAAATTTTCACAAATAAAGAAAGGATTCTTTGGCATGTAGTTTTACATGAGTTGTTTCTGATCTTCCACTCTGATCTGGTCTTCGTTTCTTGAAATTCACTCCACTTATTACATTTATGTATCACAATACAATGTTTATCTCAACTGTTTGAACGTGCATTTCCCTCTCCCGCACAATCGTAATAAAGTCATTCTCACTTAACAGTTCCCAGCTGTCATCCATTTGGCTATTCTTCTTTTCTCTAATCGTCAGATTCCAGTCAATCTCATTTCTCTGCTTGTCTCTTTGAATGTTCTGCTATCTTCTCATATATTTTTTAAGTCCTCCACCACTTATAACCTGAAATCTTACAATTTCTAAAATACATCTATCAGTGTATATCTGGCAGTCTGAGCTATTATTACTGCAACAATCACTCATCTTCTTGCCCTGGATTCTATTATATTAAAAGTGTCTTGTTTCCCACTTCTGTACCTATGTCCTATTCAGCCCCATCAACCCCTTAGCAATATCACAATGTTTATATTAATGACAATATATCAATCAAATACATAAGCTTAATTGACATTGCTAAAGTACATAACCACTTGTCTAATTCAGAGCCCTGTGCCTTAATCTACCTCCCGTTCCCCCCTCCCATCTGGAACTTTGCTGTCTGGAGATTCATTTCTGAAAATTCTCTGTAGTCTCATAGCCGCTTAAATTCCAAGCTGCTCCATCCCTGGGAGTGAGGATGTTTTACTTGAATGACCTCCAGCACTGGTTCATCAGTTTCGATACCCCCATCAACCCTTCAACAATATCACAATGTTTATATTAATGACAATATATCAATCAAAGACGTAAGCTTAATTGACATTGCTAAGGTACATAACCACGTGTCTAATTCAGAACCCTGTGCCTAAATCCACCTCTTATTCCTCCCTCCCGTCTTGGACTTTGCGCCCAGAGATTCATTTCTGAAGATTCTCTGTATTCTCATAGCCGCTTAAATTCTGTCCATGGGAGTGGGGATGTTTTGCTTAAATGACCTTCCAGCACAGGCTCACCAGTCACAACAGTCCAGACTCAAGAAAAAAAAATTAGGAAACAAGTCTCACATAGCAGGAGTTGAGGGGAAAAAAAAGAGAGAGAAGCACTGCTCAATAACTGATGCCTCCCGAAGTATTCTTGTAAGATCAGGAATCCAGAGTCAAAAAGCCAAAACACCCATTGTCTCAGATCAACCAAAATAGTAAAATGTAGAAATAAGGAAAGTTCAATGTCCAAATGGAGATTATTAAATCTTGTAAAGTCCAATCTTATTCCTTAATCCAATACAAACATTCAGTTATTTAGCATTTTCAATTTGTAAATCCAAGTTGCAAATCAGAAATCATTTTACCATTGGTAACTTCAGTCCTCGAAAGAAAAGCAGAAAAGCCTCTTAATCATTTCTTTAAAATCAGCTGCCCCTTTAAGACAAGCTCTCAGCCATGACGCACTCACATTTCCTCTGGATCCTTCCATTCCTTCACTCCTGCGCACCGTTGCAAGCCAAATCCAATGTGATATTTTCAGAATTGAAGTCCAGAACAGGTTACATGCTTTCTTACTTGTTTCTTACTTGTTTCTTGTTTAAAAGTCGATGGCGGTGCTTGTGCCGCTCTGGCGATGATCCCACTGGCTCCGTCATGGTCTTTTGACCCCCTGGTGGTTTCCGCTCCCCCAGTCGGGTAGACCCAGATGCCAGTTTTGGGGTCCCCTTCGGACCTCTTCCGCACCCCTTGTACCGGAGGAGTGTTTAGCCACTTCTAGGATTACAAAAGAAGCAGCTGGAATCCAGCGGGTGGCTGCTTGGGGCTGCACCATTGCACAGCTTCACTCCGAGCTGCCACTCGTGCCCACCATGCGACCGGAAGGGCAAAGAGGTTTTTAAAAAGCACGCTGCGCAATCAGTTCCAGTCGCTCTGGAGTAGACTGAGGTGCAGAACTACAAAAAGTAGTCCAACCCAGTCCACTCCACAGTGCAGAAGACCTCCATCAGAGGTCACTCTGCACCGTTTTAATAGCCTGGTGCAGAAAGGGCCTAAGTTATGCATTTATAAAAAGAAAACAATGTATTTTTTTTAAATCATTTGTTCACAAATAAAGTAAAATGTGTGTTTCATAATAACAAAAATTCTAGGACACATACTAAATTAAATGTTTAATGGTCTCTCAAGTATTGTTATAGTGTAATGCAAACCATTTCCTAAGGTTACCTGTCAAAAAAAACCATCTGGTGAAAGGTCAAAGGCCAGGGGTCTAGAAAAGACTTGTTAGCCAGTTGTCAAATAATATGTATGTTTTCATCCACCAAATGTTTCACGAGTACACCCTCATGTCTTGTAATGGCAAGAAGAGGTCTAGCAGGTCACTTTTATCTAGTCTGAAATTCTTTCGTGCTTTGATGAAGTTCTTACACAGTCATGTACTTTTTGCCAAACTGGCAAATTCAAGAGATTTTCTATCAGCATAATTGAGGAATATATATATTTGTGTGTACGTGGCCTTTTACAGCAGTGCGATTTAGTAGTGGTTTGAGCACTCCACTACAACCCTGGAGACCAAGGTCTGATTCCCTGCTCAGCCACTGGGTGACTTTGGATGTGTCATACATTCTCAGCCCCAGAATACCTTGTGATAGTTTTGCCCTAACGTTGCCAAAAGTCAGAAATAACTTGAAGACATAGATCAATAATAAGTTTTTAAGTGGTACTGGTTAGTCTAACTTAAGTACAGCCAATGAAGCTGTTGTAAAATGCTGAGTCAACTATTACATAAATCCCATTGATTTCATGGGTATACCTTAGTAAGGATTATCAATAATATGTAGACCTGTTCTATTGCTACAAATTCCATCTGCACTGGGAAGGCCACAAATACTGCAGGTTGTCATCTTTTAGCATATGTCTCTGAGGCAGAAACCTTTCTTAAATACATATTTGATACTATCAAGTTAACAAATGTAGTGAATAGATGTAGTGTCTTCAATCTATTGAAGTTAGATGCTGTATGTATAGTCTAAACCATAGTGTCTCTTTAATGATGTCTGTCAAAGATTTGTTTTCTAAATCATAGGTCATTTCTGCCGCACACTGTTATAGTGCTATTATTCCACTTTCAACATCTTGTGGAATTCTGGGGTTTGAAGTTTAGGAAGGCCTAAGAGCTCTCTGGCTGAGAATTTTAAATTCCACTCCCTAAACTGCAAACCCCAGGATTCCATAGGATGTTGAAAGTGGAATAATAGCACTATAACAGTGTAGAGAGGAAATATCTATAGTATTTGCTATTCACCCACCTGAATTCCAGGAGCATGCTTGAAGGCAAGACTGTGAGTAGGTATGATTGAGAAATTGCCTTAAGATATTCACTCAGACAACACTCATGTGAATATAACTGATACAAGTTTGGGAGAAGAACTATCACATCCACTGGTCCCAAGCTCCATGTCTTGGCAAGGCTCATCCAAATTGATAGCATAAACAAACAATGTCAGAGCAGCCTTGGAATTTACATCATATCCTGGGCAAACAACATAAAGGTGAATCAACTTATTTATTCACTTATGTACTAAACTTGTATGAACTTCTATAAGCATTTAGTAGTAAAGCTAATTATAAAATCTCATTATAATCAGTTCCATCTATAATAAAGCATGAATTAATGAGAAAAGCATTGTTTGTTCTTCTGTTTGTTTTTTAAAACATATCTTTGGGATCAATTCTTCTGTTTATAATTTCTCTACCATCTAGATTTTTCTTACACTTGAACACTGCAGTTCTCTCAGGAATTGAAAGATGAAACAGGTCACACACAAAGCAAAATGTGGAAGAAGCCCTGGGCTAACCACTGCTATTGACAACATTGTCTTGGCAGAGGATGAATGTTTCATCTTGTGCACTTATCTCCCATTAAAAAAAAAACAATTAGACCTCTAGTGCAAGAGCCTGCAGAATTATGTTTCCCTGAAAGAAATACAAAGCAATCTAATAGTGCATTCTCTGATAAGCACATTCAAATAGTGGAGAGTCCCCAGAGATCTTGTGTTAAAAATAATAGCTTACAGCATGCTGATAGTTGCAAAACACTTGAGTGACATGATATTATAGACAAGTGAGCTCATTTATCTTGTCATAAATATATGCTGAAAAGAGTCTAACTTCTGGTTACGTTATGGACAAAAAAAAAGAAAGGGAAGGGAGGAATCTAGCAACACCTTTAAGACTAACTCTTTGGTTTTAGCCTGAACTTTCTGTGGATTTCAGTCTACCTCTTCATGTGCATTGATGAATACGGTCTTCAAGCCACAACTGTTTAAGCATGCTTATATCATTATGAGGATGGCACTAATTGTGACACTGGCCAAAAACCTTTGATGGGATATATGAGAGGATAGAGATATTATCTTACCTGATATCATGAAACCTGTATTATCATACTTGAAGGTTTATGGCCAGTGTCATAATTTGCCTCTTTCTCAACTTACCAGGAGCACCTCAGTTTTGTTTAGATCAAATTCCAGTTCTTTGAGTCTTTTCCAGTTCCTTACATACATCAGAAGCTGGCAGAGGAACAGAATACTTTTCTGTGTTCATATGGAAAGGAAAGATAGAGCTAGGTATCATGAACACAGTGCTGATGCCAAACCCCTGACTATCTCACTCACCAGCTTCATGCATATATTAACTATCAGGAGGGGGAGACAGCTCTTGGAATGTCTCTACAGGCCATAGCATTGAGCAGGAATTCCCCAGAACCACCTTTAGGAATTTACCCCTCTGAAAGAAATGCAGAGACCATTAACTGGTACCTCCAGAGACACCATCAATTGGTTTCTCCAGATCTCATTCCACAGAGGATACTACTCTCAGTGGTAGTGAATACTGCCAAGAAATCCAGTTACTAACATAGATCATCCACTAATATGAACAAAGCTGTTTCTGTCCTATAAGCAGTCCTGTAGCTAGATTAAAACAGAACTCAACTATCTGTCTCATCCAAGAACCCCTGGAATTGAGTCACTACTACATGCTCCAACACCTTGCCAACTGAGTATTGGAGACTGGTTGAGTGTCATCCAGTATGATGGAGTTTAAGGGGGGCTTTTTTCCCCCTAGCAGTTCACCATAAATGTACTTTATCAGAAAGAGGTGTTTGAAAGTCCTTTCACCTGTTTAGCAAGTCCTGGCTCACTAACTGCACCTTTTAAATATATTTTCTGTTTTCTCTGGATACATAATCTGAAAAGTACCCATTATCAATGAACTAATAGGAGCCAAATTTACATGCACCCACTAGAATTACATCATCCGGGTTAGAACAGGTCCAAGCAATTTTATCTACAAAGTAAAAGTTGGTCACAACAACAGGCTATTAAGTGTTCTACATTTTCTTCTTATGGACCAGGGAGTAAACAATAGGCCATTGGCCAGAAAGGAAGGACAGAATCTTTTGCTCTATAGGTGTCTCTTGTTTTAGTTATAAGTGTTCCCCTGACAAGTACGTTATACTAGGATAACCTGAAGAACTCTCACATGTCAAGATTGCTACAAGTAAGTGGGGGTGAGGGGGAATGAAGGAAAAGCTTTCTGAAGTGCAATGCATTTGCACACTATTTCCTGCTGAAACAATTTTGAAAATAAATTGGTCTTTGTGTTACTTGTATCTGCTCACAGATGGAGCATCACAAACAGGTGAAACATGAGTTTCTAACAAAATTATGATTCAGCTCTAAGCTTCACTGACTACAACACATGAAAAGAGATTTGAAGATGAAAAAATTGAGGCCAAAAATGAAGGCTGGAAGCTATGTCCTGTTTCCCTTTGGATGAAAGGATGCTACTTTGGGTGTAAAGTTCAGAGCTAAATCCCATTGTCATCCAAGCTTGAACTACCTGGATGTGTGTATCACTATCACTATATGATCACTTCAAACAATCAGAAGAGACACTGTGCTGTTCTGTAACAGTACCGACATTCCATTGATGCCTGGGCCATACCAATATGCATGTGGCACTGAGCAGCAAAACTGAGAGAGAAAATGGCTTATAAAGGTGATGGTGGTTTGTGCAGCAGGCTTTTGCGTGGCAGAGGGGTTTTGCATTTAAATGGCTCTTGGTCCCTTCTGAGCCCTCTCCTCCAGCTGTGATGTTCACAGTAAACAACATATTGCTTAAATGTCTTTAGGAATGGGTAATCATGCATGACTTCACAAAGCTGTGTTTTTGTGGTTATGACCCTCACTGCCATCTTCTTTATTTATTACAATTGTGTCCTATCCATCCACCAAGGAACCCAGGATAGCTTAATTTAAAAAAAAACAAAAAAACAAGCATTTCAAGTTGAGTAAGAAGTACTGGCTGGCCAAGGTGAGTTTAATGGTCAAGTAGAGATTTGAATTTGAATCTTCCTAGTCCAACTCCATCATCCACCATTGTAGCGCACTAGCTTTCTTGGTGCCTACATTTGCAGCCACAGCTGAAACACTGCAATATATGGATACATGGCAGAACAAGCACAGGCAAATCATGACTGTCCAAATAATGCTGATATCAATCCTTGCTAGTATATCCATTGTTGGGGAACACTTGCATTTGCAGTCAAACAACTTCTGGAGGGGTTCACTTGCCCTTGCTTATGATATTCAGAAGTAAAGAAACCTTAGTGATCCAAATTGGGTTGTAGGTGAGGATAGGAAATTGATTTGTTGCATCTGCACTTCCCTGTCCAGATATCATGTTCTGTAACTGGTAACAGGGTAAAGTGCACCTTGTCTGTTCGTTTTCAAGGTTTTGTGACGTGTTTTGCTCACTTTCTTGCTTCTCCATGTTTTTTTGTTTGACCTTTCTGTTTTGTCTCTTCCTTCTTTGTTCTGTCATTTCCACTCCACCCTGTGTCTCTAATCTCTTGAGACTCCCTCTGCTCTTTCTCTTCATGGATCCCTTCTATTCCCCTTTCTCAGAAATACATCTTTCATCATTCATCCACTTTTTGCCCCTCTCATTTTGAGCATAAGCACATTTCTGTAATTCAAGGCATTGGAGCACAGTTTCTTTCTTCCGGGTGCTTCTTCCCTCTTCTTTGTTATTGCCTGTCAGACTTGCTCCTTACCAACAACTACCACTGACCCCAATGGAACGAACACCTCCAGCACGTATCTTAGGGGAAGCAGTGGGGTAGGGTAACAAGATCACAAATGAAAATACTACACCCCTATATTATCCTTTTCGAAGATCCGCTCAAAATTACAACCAATTTTATCAATTTACTTTCTAGTTTAAATCCCCCTATCATTGAAAAGCATTAATACTAAAGCCATTTCCGCACTACACTGTTATAGTGTTCTTATTCCGCTTTCAACATCCTATTGAATCCTGGAGTTTGCAGTTTAGGGAGGGCCCTTTAGAATTCTCAGCTACAGAGCTCTTTGGCCTCAGGAAACTGCAAACCCCAGAATTCCACAGGATGTTGATCGTAGAATAATAGCACAATAATAGTGTAGTGCGGAAATGGCCTAATGCTGATCTTTCTCAGGGTGTAGAAGAGGAATATAATATGAATGGATACAGATGAGCCCCAACAGTGACTTATATGGCATTCAGAAAGAACAATATATCTATTTTGAAAACCATGACAAAGCAGTTAACTACCAGAAAAAGAAAAAGAAATTATTAACTGAGTTGGCAGAATGGGAAGTACATTCCATGTAGTCTGCATGGCCAACTGGAAAAATGATGTTAGATATTATTGATTCCCATTTTATGGAGGAAAGTGTTTGGAGAATTAAATTTTGTTGAGCCTGGCACATTTTGTAAAGATAAGCCTATGGTATACAAACTTTTTGCAGTCTTCATTTAATTCTGATAAGTTTGCTTTTATGCTGATATTTTTTGGGATTTTTATATACTATCCCTGAAATGTCTTGTTTTCCTTAAAAATGATTTGGTCATAGGTATTGTTGCTTTTTAAATATTATCCTGCTTTATACCATTGCTCAGAACAATTCTTTCTTTTGTTTATTTTTTATAATAGAAAACAGAATAGTCTCAATTATAAGTGAATCAACAGAATGAAAATTATAATGGGAGAGGAGGACTTTGCAAAAATTAAAATTGGAGCAAAGTTGCTTATCTATGTTAGTGTTAATGCCAAGAGGGACTGAACGGAACTGTTAACAGTAGAAATTCACTCCTCAAAACTGCTGTGTATTAAAAAGTGAAAGAGGTCTAAAATCTGAGAAGCAATAATTACAGATAGCCAAACTTTGCAATAGCAATCAAAATACTGTTTTACAGTTTGAAAACACCTCTGGAAAAGCAGATGAAGAAAACCTTTTATTCCAGTGCAAGATGGCAAATGCCCCCTTCCTCTATCAAATGTACTCATTTTGTATGGGATGTTGTCTTTATGAGGATGTAAAAATTAATGAGTATTTTCCATATCTCAACTGTTAACATGGTGGCCATGATCCTGTATTGATCTGGAACAGCATAAAGCTACATCAAGTATAACTCTGAACCAGCATGGTGTCATGGTTTGAGCCTTGGACTAGGACTCTGTAGGACCCCATTCAAACTGGCACTCAGCCATGAAAAACTTTTGGTTTTCTTGGGCAGGTCACACTCTCTCAGCCTCACAGGAAGGCAATGGAAAACCCCTGTTGAAGAACTCTTGCCAAGCAAAACCCATGAGAACCACAACAACAACAGATATAACTCCACGTCTTCCCCATCTCCGAGCACCCAATCTACCTCCCTGCCACCTGGTCACCCACAGCTACTCTGTGGCTGGGGAAGCATAGGAGGTAGCCAAGCAGTGTCTAACTTTGTGCACCCAGAAGCATGAAGACATCATATCCTTCCGCACCTCACCAGAACCCCGCAATATGTTCAGAAGGATGCCTTTTTCTTTGTGCATCCAACTGCAGAATTGCAGCTGGATGCTGCTTGGCCATGCCTTGCCCTCCCCCAACCACCAAATAGCCATTGTGGGGATTCCAGTTAGCAGAGAACTGGGTTGATTCAGCAGGGCATCATTTTGGATCAAGTTGTTAGATAGCTCTGTCCTGAAGGGTCATAAAAGGACATAGGTGCATGTAATATGACATTAAGCCTATATCTGTCATGATCAGCATACTGACCAGTAACTCTGCCCTGTTGCAGAATCATGAGGCCCAGAGAAATGGGCACAATCATCTGTGTGGGCTGGCATGTAATTGAAGCACAGGCTTCTATACTGAAGAAAGACATTGGATAGTTTTGGCTTTGGCAAGCATTGAGACAAGGTGGAAGTTGAAATTGCTGCTCCAACACCCAGTGAGATCAGATAGGCTCAGAATGGTGTGTGTGAATTAATTAGTTCCTATGTCACTATCTTAAACATATGAGCCAAACACGTATACTAGTTATTATGATGCACAGCTGCTAACCATTGTAATATAACTACAATTCTGCCTTCCTTTAAATTAGTGACAAAAAGATGCAGCTCACGTACCTAATATGCTG
Source organism: Ctenosaura bakeri (assembly GCA_948474755.1). Taxonomy (NCBI): domain Eukaryota; kingdom Metazoa; phylum Chordata; class Lepidosauria; order Squamata; family Iguanidae; genus Ctenosaura; species Ctenosaura bakeri. Next base: position 884,181 of record CAOLHI010000094.1, on the reverse strand, counting down.
AAAGATTAATGCAGTTATTCTATTGCTTTCATTGGGACTTAATTAAATTCCAGTTACCACTAGCTTAAAGTAGGTTTGACACATGAAGATTTAGCTTGACATGTTAGGCTGCTTAATTCTTGATTTAAGCAAAGTCATTGACTTTAATGAATGAGGCAACGTTTTGCTTATATCATCAATAGAGCTGTTGTTCATATTGTGGGTAAAATACAACACACAACAGTTTGTTGGTAAAGACAGAAGGCTTAAATTGTTGGCTGAGGGGAGGGCTTTCACATTTTGTTCTCCCTGCATCTCAAGTTTCAACAAGGAGCCAGCAATCCAGAATCTCTCTGACTTTATTTTTTAAAAAATCAGATTTTCATACTCTAATACCTCATTGAAAATCAGCAGAAAAAAATTCCTTGCCCATGATGATTTTGGGAAGGGATAATTAGGGAGGGAGAAGAACTGACATACACACATATTGGAGAGTACTTTAAAAAAACTTTTTTGAAACAAAAGGAAAAAAGACAGGAAAAAAGCATTCATAAGGACCTAAAGCCAAGTGCAGGTTCCAAATAGAAAAGATGCATTGGCTTAAATCCAATTGCTAATTCCAACTTAAGCCAACCCATTGAATCAGCATGATTTACACAATTTTTGGTTTAGTATTCAGGAATTGAGAGTATAGGTCTGCCATTGGATTCAGGCCATTTAATAAAGTGCTCAAAGATAAGTCAAAGCTTGGTTAAATCCTATTGATTCAGTAGGTCTACTCTAGTTGGGGATTAACAATTGAATTTAGGCTAAGTGACAGATTGTTTTTGAGTTGGATTTGGGCTTTTGTTGGTGCCCACTGTTTTTAAAAAACCTAAAATAAAATGAATGTTCCTATGCTTTAATGGTAGCACTGAGGAAAGTTCATTCTAAAGGCATTTGAATGAAATGTTTAAAATATTCACAGAGGACAGAGCTTGCACACTTTAAAAATGAGTGAATATAATGATATGGTGAAACCATCCATAATGAAACAGTGGTAGGCTGATGCTGTGCATCCCACAACTATGTGGTTCCACCATGTCATTGATTGAGACCCTGGACTGAGGTCAAGGAGCATAGATCTCCATATGCAGACTTGTACATTGATTGTACTACACAACCCTTGCATTGAATAGCAATTTTGTGCAATAGAATGTGCAAAGTCAAACATACATACCACGCACAAGCATGGAGAAAAATTTCCTTCACACAGGAGAAGTTCCTTTAAATGAACCAGAAATGTAAGGTTCTGGAAAATCATCGGTGAGTCTTACCTCACTGAACTGGAAAGTACATAAGAACTGCTCTTGCTTTAAAGAAAATATGGACTGGGTTTTGAAAACTGAAGAGTTACCTAATTTCCTTACCCTGCATTCAGGCAGCATTGATAAGTTCAGAACACACACGTTCAGAACACACACACACACCCCCCCAGAGGCTGACATTAAACTGAACTATTTCAGCACACACAGCCATGTGTGTACCTATACCCCTGACCTTTCCAAAAGAGGAAGAGAGTGCAGATTGAGGCCTGGCCACTGCTACAAGCATGTGTTGCCATGCCCAGATGCCAAAAACAATGAAAATTGTGTTGTTTTGCCTATGTACTTAGTGGTAGCACTCTGAAATGCAAGAAAGCATAAAAACAATAGCCAGGATCCAATTTTTGCTGAAGGAAACACTGTTGTTACAGCCACTGAATTGGGGCTCTTCTACAATTCACAAATATAGCACTATATTCTCTTTTAACTGTCATGGCTGTGTCCTATGGAGTCATGGGATCTGCAGTTTGGTGAGGCACAGAAGTTCACTGAATGAGAATTCTAAGTGTTTTTCCTTAGATTGCAAATCCCAGAATTCCAAAGAATTTGTCAAATTAAAGTAGTAAATAACAGCATCATTGTGTTGTCTGAAAGGGCTCTCCATGACCACCATGTACCATCAAAATCCATGCTAGAAAGCTAAGGCCCTTTTCGCACCTTACCTGTTCTCAACATGGGTGCGTGGGGATCACGCAAGCAGCCAGTCTTGCAGGAGCCCCTTGCGTCCCCTCTGCTTCTTCTCTGTAGCAGCTCCCTGCTGGCCGGAAGGAAGTGTGAAGGCTCCGCCTCTTCCTTCCACAGTGCAGCCAGGTACTTTCCCAGGCTGCACTGGAAGAGGAAGCACAAGGGCCGGGTCTCCGGAGGCTCCGCGTGCAAGGTAAGTGTGTGTAGGGTCCAGGAGCAACACGCGATCACGCATCATTTTCAGCAAGAAGCTGAATATATTCCTACTAGCCCTGGCAGCGTTGCATGATTGAGAGGATGTCATATGAAATGGCCCTCGCAATCATGCGATGCTCCAGAAGCCATTTTGCATGAGAAATGGCATGTGAAAAGGGCCTAAGATTTTCTCCACAGCAGATGTTTCAGCTGATGTGGATGGCTATGCATGGAATAAAAGAAGAGAAGCTCCTGTTGCATTAATGGAAGTATGCTAGTAAGGTATTATATCTCGGTTTTGAAATCTCCCAATGAATTTGACACTTTGGTCCATTTCTGCCCTACACCATTATAGTGCCATTATTCCACTTTCAATATTCTGTGGAATTCTGGGGCTTGTACTTTACTGAGGCCGAAGAGCTCTCTGGCTGAGAATTCTAAATGCCCCTCCTTAAACTGCAAACCCCAGGATTCCATAGGATTTTGAAAGTGGAACAATAGCACTATAATAATGTAGGCTGGAAATGGCCTTTGTATGTGATCCCACCATCTGGACCTGCCTGGCATCTAAGCAGTTCCTGTAAACCTTCACCATTATCTCCTAATTTTCACTAATATTGGGAAAGAGTGAAACAGAGAGTTGTCTTATGAGGAAAGTATCTTGACCTTGTCAGAGACCTGATCAATCACTGGACATGCAACAGGGTCCAGAAATCTTGGTGGTTCAGAAAGAGGCTGAATATTAAAACAGATTCTTTTTTAGAAAGCTTAGTTTATAGTCTCCCAATTAGTCCATTGTCGCTGGCCTAATTATGAACTGGACAGGGATAGGACTGCCTTACCCCATAAAATTAATCAGCCTCAGTGAAATGGTTTTTACACTGATCACAGCATTCATTGTAATAAGCATTCTTTTCTTACATAGCACTGAAAACACAAAATGCTAAAATGAGTTTAAAGCAGTTTGTTATACTGAGTTCAACACAGTTACACAGACAAGTGCAGAAGTCATTTAAACCCTATGATTGCCTCCTCTTCTTTCAGCCAGGCATAATTCTCTTACTTCAGTGATCAAGAAGGATGCATGCTTAATGAGCTGGAAAATATGTGAATGTCTACTTTCTGTGTCACATAAGATGTTTGCAGCATTTTTGTGATTCATATACTTAGGAGATGTTGCATTAAACTCATATCTAGAAAGAACAGCAATTACAATAGCACAGCATTTAAGTTACGTCCCTGCTAGCAGTGTTTCAGGCAGATTGCAGATTGCTTTTATTTCTTCTTTTCTAATTACATGGGAAGGAGATAATCTTACCTGTTGAATCTTATTTCAAACAATCAAACTAGCTGAATCATATCAGGTTCATTTTTTAAAAAATAATAGTTTATTATATTTAATAGACAGTTGTCTGAATCCTTTTGTTAGTCTTACCTAAAATAAATCCATTCAGCCATGGCATCTTTGTATATATTAACTTTGTCATTATTAATTCCCATCAAGCCAACTTCAACTTATGGAAATTCAATGAACAAGAGACTTCCAAGTTCGCCAGTCACCAAATGCCGTGCTCAGATCATTCAACAATTTGTTCAGAGGGACTACTAATATGATTTAGGCGGGTATGGTATTTTATTTGTTGGACTTTATTGTAACTTTTTTTTTGGTTTTGGTTTATTTTAATATGCTCTTGGGTCCTTTCACAAAAGACAGATCATTTCCACAGCGGACTCTTATAGTGCTATTATTCCACTTTCAATGTCCTATGGAATCCTGGGGTCTGCAGTTTAGGGAGGGGCCTTTGAAAATCCTATACCTCAGTCAACAAAACCCCTGGAAAGAAGCTGTTTTTTCACAAAGTCTTTAATGGGAGCCCATCCCAGCCCCCAACCCTTTTCTTGTCTTCTGTCTAGCTGGAGATTGTTTGTTTGTTTGCTTGCTGGCTTTTGCAGCATTGGCTTTGAGATGATGGTGAAAGAGGACTAGAGAGAGAGAGGCCATTTCCACACTAGACTGTTGAAGTGCTATAATTCCACTTTCAACCTCCTGTGGAATTCTGAGGTTTGTAATTTACTGAGATCAAAGAGCTCTCTGGCTGAGAATTCTAAAGGTCCCTCCCTAAACTGGAAACCCCAGGATTCCATAGGATGTTGAAAGGGGAATAATAGCACTATAACAATCTAGTGCAGAAATGGCCTGAGTCAGAAACTTGCGAGTGTTATTCTTCCACTTCCAACATCCTTTGAGGCCCCTCCCTAAACTGCAAACCCCAGGATTCCACAGTGTGGAAATGACCAGAATTTTAGTGTTGGGTTGTAGCAGTGTGTCTTTGGTAAACAGCACACTAAAGCTTAACCTAGGCAACAACAGGATTGTACTCTAGGTGACCCTGCTGTAACCATGGCCCTTTCCGCAACTTACCTTTTTGCGGAGCTGGGGTGCGGGGATCGCGTGAGCAGCCTCCTGCGAAAGGCTCTTGCGTCCCCATTGCTTCAGCTCCGCAGCTGCTGCCTGCTTGCAAGCAGGTAGCGTGAGAGCCCCTCCTCTTCCTTCTGCAGCACAACCTGGGATTTTCCCAGGCTGCGCTGGGGCAATAAGTGCGAGCGCTACATCTCTGGAGCTCCACACGCATGGTAAATGCATGTGGAGCCCTGGAGCGATACGTGATCGCGCACCATTTTTGGCTCAAAGCCAAAAATGAAATAGTGCGCGATCAGCACCTCCCAGCCCCTGGAGTGTCTCGCGATTGCAAGTGTGTCATGTGGACCACTTCTCACAATCGCGCGGTGCTCCAGGGGCCCTTTCGCATGGCGAATGCTGTGCGAAAAGGGCCCATGTGTGCTTATGTACAACAGGCAAGGCTTGTCTGGCATGGCCTTTTCATTTCACATAATTATAATTTTAATTTTGAATAAAAACTTTGCTGAAGCATATTGAACTGTTCTTTTATGTGATGTAGGAATGTATCCCTGTCCTTTCCATGTAATTTCTGCCTCTGGTACCAACGTTTATATTAAAGAGGTAAAGCCCAGAAACACATCTGCTTCATTAACTGCCTTGGCTGCATCCTGTGAAATCTTGGGATCTGTGGTTTGGTCAGAGGCACAAGAACTTGCTGGCTAAGAGAACTTACTCTTTCCCTAAACTGCCAATCCCAATTCCTTGGCATATTGCCATGTAATCATAGTGCTATAATTCCGTAGCGCGACTCATCTTCATTTTGCAAGCCAACCAAAAGACTTTAGTTTACAGCATGGTCTCTAGATTAGTTGTTTGTATATATGCCTTTACAATGACTGGTTTTATTCAGAGCAATCTGACAAAGGATTATTTTCCACCAATAAGGTTTAAAAAAGATTATATAGTCAAATTGATATCTGAGCCAAAAATTTCTTCCATCCAAACATAGGCCCTTTTCACACGGGCTTTCTGTCGCGCGACAGCCCCCTGAGCCTCGCGGGAGTGGGAGCGTTGCTCTGCACAATGCACTCCCACTTCCGCCACTCTCACGGGGCTGACGCTGCGCGAGCGCGTATTTTTTGATTTTCGCCTCAAAGCGAAAATCACCCGCGCTCGCGCAGTGCTCCCGGTGCCCACACGCACTTACCTCCTGTGCGGAGCGTCGGGGAGGCGGCCGGGTCGCGCTTCCTTCCCTCCGCCCCTGGGGAAGGAAGGGGCGGGGCGGGGAGCTAGTGCGACGGACGCGACACCTCCTGCTTCGCGCATGCGCGGGGGGGACAGACGCGAGAGCCTCCTGCTTCGCGGGGGGGCGGATGCGCCAGCCTCCTGCTTCGCGAGGGGGGCAGACGCGCGAGCAGCCTCCGCCTCCGGAAGGCTGCCATTTCCCCCCTCCTTCCTTCCACAGGCGAAGGAACAAGCGGGGAAGTGGCAGCCTTCCAGAGGCGGAGGCGGCTCGCGCGTGGAAGGAAGGAGGGGGGAAATGGCAGCCTCCCGGAGAAGGCTTCTTGCGCGACCCGCCCTCCCCCGCTTGCGCTAGAAGCCTCAATGCGAAAAGGGCCATACTGTTAATTGATGGACAGACTTGCACATGTAAGGAATTTCCCATTTCTTATTCACTTGGTCTTTTGACATATTATTGACTTTTCTGACTGTCCTTGTATTCTATGTTTATCTCCATATGTGTCTCTCGGGGCAGACTGAGGCCATTTCTGCACTGGACTGTTATTGTGCTATTATTCCACTTTCAAAACCCTATGGAATCCTTGTGTTTGCAATTTAGGGAGGGGCCTGAGGCCCCTTCCTAAACTGCAAATCCCAGGATTCCATAGGATGTTGAAAGTGGAATAATGGCGCTCTAACAGTTTAGTGTGGAAATGGCCTGAAACAGGCACAAGCGTACAGTCTTCTGATACTGCTCGCTTAGGATTTTGTAGGGCAGAGTGGGAAGCTGCTCTTCTATCTGAGCAAAAGACACCCTAAATATGGAAAGCAATTACATCAGGGAGGAGACTCAGCTCAGCTTTTGTAGTTTATATTTGGTTCTAACATGTTGTTTAGAGTATAACTTGAAATTTTATTCTAAGGAAAAGGCAAGGTGACAACATATTTTTTACAAAGGCATACATAAAATCTTAATTTTCATCACAAGTACAACAAGCAAATATGTTTTTCTAACAATGCTTTTGTGTGTCTCATCTTTATTACAATACCTGTCTTGACTTTTATGAAGAAATTTCACTGCCCTCTATTAGCGTTCATTGAAAGTGTAGGTTTAAGTGACTATATTGCATATCAGTTGCAAGCGGATATTCTTGTTTATGTGGTAGAATATTGTCTACCATCTGATCATGGCTATGATTTATCACTTCATTGTTTTTGATGATATGGGCTGGTCTGCACTTGGTCCCACAAATTTGACACAGTGATTAATGGTCCATAAATCATAAAGCCAGCCATGAAGGAGGGTAGGAAGAATTCTCTCTGTGTGTGTTTTTTTAAAATCCAATTAAGTTCTACTAATAATAGTGAAGCACTGTATTCCCTATTTAGAAACAAGGCCCATAAGATTCAAAGGGATTTACTGCCTAGTAAATCTGTATAGGGTTGTGTATAAACCTTGGCAAAGAATCCCAGAGGACAGCTATGTATGAATAGAATACATGTATGCTTAAAGGCAACAAGAATACATCTTCAGTGTGTCATTATCTGATACCTTCTCACCCATAAGTTCAATCATTGTTAGGAATCATGTGGCCTTCTAGAATTTGTTGAGCTGCAACTCACAACTCCCATAACCGGCACAGTCAATGCTGAGGGATTCTTAGAGATGCAGTTCAACAACTGGTGGTCCTCTGATCCTTTAACGGAGTCTTAAAGCACCAAATAAAATGCAGACTTTTTACTGAGTATGACATTAAAAAGTTGGATCCATTGGTTTGATAACTGATTCAGTTATTCCAGCACATATGGTAAACATGACTAATCAGCGGAAATGCACTGCCAGTGATGAGTGAGTTTTCAAGGACTTGATTCAATATTGACTCAAAAGCTAACCTGGACCAAGTCTGATTTACTATTAAACTCAAACTCATTCTGGCCTCCAGACTTTTTTTTCATGCCCTTGATGGTGCTGCCAATGGGGATGCCAATCAAGCTCATGGAGCTCCCCTCCATGTGTCCAGTGTCATCTTCTTTTAATCACACAATATACCTAGTAGTGATGGCAGGGTAAAACACTTGAAAGTCGCAGGAATAATATCTAGCAACCAGTAAGGGCACAGGAATCACAAGAAAGTACCACCTGCAAGAATCCTGGTTTCCTAAATGCTATTGAGCATGGTCCTGGGTTCTTGGAAATGTTAGTTTCTCAGAATTCCTTAAGGAGACAATAATATCTGGTGATTTCAGCACCCTTAGTGTTTCTGTAGAGAGGATTACACCCGCAGTAGCTGCTAGGTATCAGTGGAAATAGGTGCCCTACTAATTACTAATTCAACCTGGCCTTTGAAAAGTGTTATGCTTGACTCACAACTAAACTGAACTTCTTGACCCATCAGGTTTGTACTTTGAATTCTCCATTTCCAGATTTCAGGTGTATCACCAAATAAAATTGGCACTGAACCTGTAGTATTAATTCTCTGCTACATAACAAAAGACACATAATATTTTGAATTAGTGGATGGGCCCAGCATGCCTTTTGTGTGGGAATTCCTATCCAGATCCTGAGGTTGACAGTGAAGCTTCTGCTCTGAGTGCTCTCCCACCATGAGACATGCTAAGCAGTCACAGAAGAAAGTAATAGCCACCAGCTCCCCCGTTGTCAGCAGTGCCTCCTTATGGATTGTTCTGCCCAAAGAGGTGTATGTGTGCACATGTGCACATGCCTTCAAGTCACTTCTTGACTTATGATGACCAATGAATTTCATAGGGTTTTCTTAGGCAAGAACTACTCAGAGGTGATCCTTCCTATATACCTAGAACCAATTTGAACTCCATTTTCAGCACCCGCCAAAGGGATTTCTTTAAAAAAATTCTGACAGGGGATTATTTTGTGCATGGGTACATTATCCATACTGTTGTGCTGTGCTGAACCTAGCAATTGTTTATAAGGTGGCTAAGATATAAAATAAATCAAAATGGTGGTTGATAAATTTCGTGTCAATGGAACAGTGACTCAACTTTTGGTTTCAGTGTAGATTTTAAAGAAGTTATAAAGGACATTGGACCAATTTTGGGGATAGGATTCAGCACCTTGAGCAGCTCCCTAAAAGTTCAGACTAGGGCCATTTCCACATGGCACTGCAGTCCAGCTATGGGGACAGGATGGCAGCAGTTCGTGAGTAGTGCTTCTACATAACATCATTGTGGCCTGACTACCATCCCACCCCCACCCGTGATGGTTGCAGAATATTCACTTAATGGAATACATCTGTTAAGCACACATGATTGTGTGACACTCCCTTCCTTACCTGCCATGTGGAAGGGCAGGAAGTGCAATGGAGGTGCTTCCTTCCCCAGCGCAGTATGGGAAAGAACCTTGCTGTGCTCCAGAAGGCAGACACATGTTGCTCACATGCCCTTCTGCAGGGAGCTGGTGAGGTACAGAGGGGAGCACTCCTGGCACACTCCCTTGCCAGCAAAGGCACTGCCAGATTTGCAACTGGAGGATGATGGAATCAGGTAATGGGCAGAAATGGCTCAGGACTCAGAGTAGATTCACCACCCAATGAAATATAAGCCATTAGCTGCCAATGCAAATCAGTACAGAAATTTGACACATACAGATACCTATTCCACATGCAAGGTATTCCCCAGCTCCCTTCACTTCACATCTATTTCACTTCATGATACTGCTGTTGCCTTGAAAGGAATGAGGAAGGAAATCTGTCTGGTTAGACTGATCTTGAGACAATGTGATTCCAGAAAACTCAGCATTCACTCCCTGTTTTTAATGAGCTGCGTCACTTTAGAACTCATAGATGAATATTCAGAAAATTTGCTAGGTTCACATTTAGTATGCCTGTAAAGAATCCTATTTTCCATCTGACAGCATGATGGAAATATTTAAATGAAATTGAGCTTACTTTTAAACTATGCTTGCTCATTATATTTTTGGTGCATCTCCATGCATTTTACAGCAGGTGAAGAGCTGTGGGGGAGAATATGTTCCATGCTCAGATTAGCACAGCTGAAGAAATGGCTGCTTTCCAGTTAGATTTTTTTCCCTCTCTTTGTCAAAGCACAATAAACTTTTAGTATTCTAGTGCCTAAAAATACTTGGATATTGTAACTCTGTTACAAAATCTGAAGAAGTGCTATTTAAATCAAAGTAAACTCATCCAGCTGTGAATAAGACGGATTCCATTCCTTTCAATGGGACCAAGGTGTTACTGTATAATACCATTACAAACCTAATGCTTTCATTGCAGTCGGTCACACGATTATGTATTTGAAAGGATCTTGAGCAGAGAGGGGCATAACCTAGCTACTGATAACTACATTTAAATCCCCACACACTTTCTCCAGGAAACAAAGGCAAGGAATAGAGTGGAACTATATGTTGCCAGCCTATTTTTGCTCCCAGATGTATTCATGCTGAAAGGGACATGTGAAAAGAGGAGTCTATTTTAGAAATAGGAGACAGAAATATAGAAATGTCAAAACACAGAAAGAGAGAACCTATTTCAGAATAACTGCACATGGGCAGAAATTCCTTTTCATATGGACCGCTTATCAAATGAAGGTGGTATTAAACTTGCCGTACACCTCCACTCCAAGATATGATTGGCAATGGATATTATTTAATTTGGCATAAAATATAAATTATACGCTGTTATGGCTGAAAATCCATCCTGGCAAAAAAGACTGGCTGAAGACATGCAAAAAAGTAGGTCAGATGGGATCTCAGGGTATGACCAGGTCATAGTCAATGGAACAGTCAGGAAGCTCCGGTGTTCATGAGTTTCCAATAATCCCCTCTATGACTCAACCTTCAAAAACAATAGCACCTGAAACTGTCTCAACAGGGCAACTGAGTGTTTTCAACCCATTCCTTCTTCATACTGAAATTTCCTTTGTTTCCTCACCTGCCCAGACAGCTATCGCAGTTCCCATCAGTGCTTTGTCACCTAGGACTAAAGCCATTAGCTGATTCTGAATCCCATTGTTTGCCCTGCCAGAGACCCATTAACATCTTCCCCCTTAGGGCAGAAGAAGGATATTTAAACCCTGGCTCCAAGCCAGACAACTTGTAGTACTGTAGTACTCTGAACATAAGCTGTCACTCTGCTGCTCCAATTCCCATTCTGGTAATACCCTTGAACTCCTTCGTCTGAGCCATGTCACTTCATCTCCTCCCTACAGTATAGGTACATCTCACCCACTTCATCCCAACTCCTCACTGTCCAATTTTCCTTCCTTTTCTTCAGTTAGCCTTGTATGGTTGTGAGACTGCTTGAATCTTGCATGTGATTGTGATATTTCCCCAATAAAAGATACTTTTTACATACTTCTCCAACTGGTGTACCTGCATTAGTACCAATATACATAGGTGGAAGGATCCTGTAAGGTTACTCCCATCTTGCAGGTCTCCCTTTGAGCTAATCATTCCCCATAGTTCCACAGAGGCACTGGCACCACGGGTGGACCTCTGAGTCGCCCACCTTTTGCAGTAACAGTGGAGATGAAGTTATGTGGGCCAGCACCCTATCTATACTTACCTTCCAGTGTTTTATCAGAGAGGAACATGTCTTAAGGGTCACTGAATTTAATGAGATCAGCATGTGTATCTCATTCTTCTACCACACATGCACAGAGTCATGTTCCTTAGCCATTGATTCAGTTGTTGATTGGTGAGCCAACACGTATCTAAATCTCATTAAATAATTTGGTTTATTCTAGCTGGGACCACCACTATGACTTAGACCAGTGTTTCCAGTTCACAATATCTCTAGTCCAGGAGGAAAAGAAAGACAGATAAGGCACTGGATGCCCAGAGAAACAAAGTTATCAAAATACTTATATTGATTAAAAATGGCTAATATCTTTTGGAAAAGTCTATGATTCTTTCATTATGGTAGACAGTGAATATAAAGAAAACACGTTTAAAATTGATAATTGTAGGAAAATTCCTACTGCAAGTTCTTTTAAAAAAAAAATAACAACCCATAAATACCAACAAACATAATACATTGCTATGACACGTACATTTTATATCTGCTATAAATATGTCAAAAGTATATTGGCAGCCAGAAGATTAAATCATTTACTAATTAAAGAATCTAAAGAACCAAAGCATTTGTGTTTGCCATTTACTACATGCTTTTAAAAATGTTTTTAAAAAACATTTCATTTTAAAAAACTGATGTATGAATTTTCCTCTAGTTAGCCATTTTAAACATGCTTTGCCTTTATTTGCATTTTGTTTGAGGAATTCTACAGTTTTCTGAAACATGTTGGGCTTTTAAATAAATACAGGCAGTTGAACAACATTGTTTCTCTCTTGGTTTTGCTTGTTTGACCCAGTCCACCCATTTGGAGAAGCATCCATATATCGGATAATAGAGGATATGTTTTCCCCTCTCTGTTTGCAGTGCATAAACCATACGATTACATGGAATGAGAGGAAAGCCTTTTTGTAACTTCCCTATTCACATTAAGGCCACTTCTGTCCTACAATGTTATAGTGCTGTTATTCCACTTTCAACATCCTGTGGAATTCTGGGGTTTATAGTTTCCTGAAGCTAGCTGAGAATTCTAAAAGCCTCTCCCTAAACTGCAAACTTCAGGATTCCATAAGATGTTGTTTGAAAGTGGAATAATAGCACTATAACAATGTAGTGTGGAAATGGCCCTAGTTGATTGTTTGATCAGGCAAGGAAAGCAAGTCTGGAGTTTACATTCCTTGACTAACTGAGAGAGGGATGAATAAGACTATATGGTACAACAGAAGATTGCCAGACTAGTGATTCAACTTTGAAGCTTTCCAGTGTGCCTAAGGGGCACCATCTCTCACGGGGCTAAAGAAAAGATAAGACGTTGGATATAACCTGAAGAGGAAACCTTGCTTTGAGCTTCTTGTGGGGATGGGGGGTGGGGGAAGCATTGGGACATCAAAGAAATCAATATGTAAATAATACACAGACCTTTTATTCTTTTTAACAGCTTGGTCTGTGTACAAACTAAAAGGCACTACTTGGGAGTTTGTTAAGTAGCGTGTGTGTTTGTTTTAATATGGCCTAATACATTTTTAAACCACACATGTTATATTTTTCACTAATATATGCATTTTTGTGCACTTTTCACTAACTTATGCATTTAGTATTCATTTCCTAACATGTACATTTTAATATGCATGCTTTTATTTATTTACTGCTTATTATTTATTTAAAGTATTTCTGTATTGCCTCCCAGCCCACAAGGACTCCCAAGATGATGAGCCCACCAGAAGCTTAAAAGAGAGGGGCCAGCCTAATTTCCTTGGGCAGGGAGTTCCACAGTAGAGGCACTGCTACAAAAAAAAAGCACTATTACTTGTCCCACCAACCTAACTTCATGAGATGTTGGGACATGCAACAGGGCCTCCTCTAAAGATCTCAAATTTCTGGCACACTCACATGGGAAGAATCGGTTCTTCAGATATCTCTGGCCCTAAGTCATTCAGAGCTTTCTATGTCAACAGCAGCATCTTGAGCTGAGCTCAGAAGCAGATTGGAAGCCAGTGTAATTCTTGCAGAACTGATTGTTATATGGTCTCTAAAATGTACAACTGACTTCAGTCTGGCTGCTGCATTTTGCACTAGCTGTAGCTTCCAAACATTTTTGAAGAGCATAGAAATAGAGTGCATTACAGTAGTCTAATCAACAGGTAAGTAAGGCATGAACCACTATCATCAGATCTTCCTTCCCCAAGAAAGGGTGCAGTTGGCACATCAGCTTCAGCTGGGCAAAGGGTACCCTGGCCACTGCAGCATCTTTCAGCACTGTGAAATTCTGAGAAGTGGGAATACCAAAGGATACCAGCATTTCACTTTGTATATTGTGATTCAAACATGAGGATTTGATAGGTTCTTATCAAAATGTAAACTGACAAAATTCTCCTCCATCCCTAGGTATAAGATTCCCTTTACATATGAGTACTGTGCTCCCAGTGAACAGAACCATGCTGTCCTTAGATTGTAAAGTTTGGTTGCCTATGGTGCAATTACAACATTTGTTCTTAAGTATTTATGAAATTTTTCAATACTGACTTACTGAAAATTTCAAGTAATTTTAGGAGTGCTTCTTTCTGGGATCTATGGCCAGACATTCTTAATGCATATCTTTATCTATAATGAAACTGCAAATAGGACCTCAAACAGGAGCATACATCTCTTATAATGAAATGTTCCTTTTTTAAGATTATGGATAATTTTGGTTTCATTATTGACATATTGTTTTACTCAGAATGCATTCACATATTCTATCACACTATTTATTTTATTTTCCTTTGCTCTGATGAGGTGCTTTTTCAGCTTCTAACACAATGGGACCTTCTATCATTAACTGAACATAAATTAAAGCATCTGCGTACCACATGTTGACTTACACGTTAAGTTTATGATACAGATAGACATGGGGTATGAATGTCTGTATCCTGTGAATCAATTCAATTTCCTTTATTTTCATCCAGAGAAAGCCCATTAACAAAGGCAATATCTGAATGATTGATCTTAAACATTTTATGAAGGTGATCTTACACTATTCTCCATCCTCCTGTGTCATTTCCAGTTTTAGAATGTTTGACACAATGATCAAACTGTACTGGTTATCCAAATACCACAATAATCTGCTTGTTCAATGTGTTCTTTATTTTATCACTGGCTTCTAATGTAATATCTTATTAAAATGAACAAACAATAAAACTGAGTGTTTGACTCCCAGCTTTCATGGTAAAATGATGAGATATATGCAATACAGAGTGTGTGTTCAAAAGAAAAATGTTTTGCTCAAAGTTACAGATCATTTTAAATGTCTCACTAAAATCAGTCAAACATAATGGCCCATGAAAGTCCAACTTTTGCTAGACTGTGCATTCTGTGTGAAGAATAGTGAAATGTAGATGGCCTTGAGGAAATCATCCGTCAGATGCTGACAGCCAGTTCTGAAGTGTCCTGTATTTTAAAGGCATTGTTCTACAACACTTCATGAATATCCTATAGATTTGATGCATGGGACTTTGACTCCAAAACCAAGATGTGACCATCTCAGAAGAAGAGCAGAGGAGCTGACAGCTATCATGGGTAGTGAGGGAGAATGTAGAAAAATTTGGCTGGGAGGTGCGCTCTTGAACTCCAATCCAGCAAACTTAAATGCTAGTTTCTGTCTCACCTACTTTACTAGTGCAGATGTCACTTCCATTGACTAGATTTGGGAAGGTGTTAAGATGGCCATATAACTAAAATCTAGTTGAATGCCTATCCAGTAGAAACTCTCCATACTCCACAAAAGTTGAGATTTTATTGAGGAACCAAGAAGCATTCACTGTCTATTCTCTTCTCTTGAGCAGGGGTGATGTTACCCTAAAAGGTGGGAGACTTTGGAGTGCCACTGTCTCTTTAGAACTTGGAAAAATTATGGCTCAAAGGAGGCCTGTGTAACCCCTGTTAGCAGACCCAGCCCTGGGGAGTATAATTTTAATATTAAAACTCATCTAAGCCAGAGGTGACCAGACTGGTGCATAGACAGCCAGGCCAATGGTCAGACAAAAGATCAAAGACCAGAAACTTCCCCTGTCGAGCTTCCAAAAGGAACCTAGGAAAGGCACGTCTGCACAGGTAATGGACCATCACCCACAATGCCTTGGGGAGATTGCTTGATTCCCCTGGAATGCTTGCAACAAGCGAGATGTACCAAGGCAAGGTCCAGTTACATAATGTGACCATCATGTGGCCATCATACAACCATCAGGCAGCTATCATGCAACCATTATCCTTCATTTTTGGCTATTATCCTTTTCAGGGAAAGGGTCTGCCCCAGCGTATTTTTTGCCCTATAACTAGTTCCCCTTTTGAGACCTATTTTGGTGCTCTTCCATGCTAGACTAGCAAGCCGTCACTCTATTAGTTAAGACTTCCCTCAGCCCCCTCCCTGCATTGAGTTTTACTCTGCTTTGCCTTTTATCCAACCGAAGACCTCAAGATTAGGTACAGTATCACCGCTTCTTAGCTGAGCTAAGAGTTAAGAGAAACATGTATAGGAAATGGAAGAAGGGGGAAACCACCAAAGAAGAATTTAAGCAAGTAGCTAGGAGATGTAGGGAGGAAGTCAGAAAGGCTAAAGCACAGAACGAACTTAGGCTGGCCAGAGACATTAAAAACAATAAAAAGGGTTTTTTTAAATATGTCCGCAGCAAAAGGAAAAAGAAGGAGACAGTAGGGTCGCTACGCAGAGAAGGTGGCGAATTACTCACAGGGGGGAGAGAAAAGGCAGAGCTACTTAACACCTTCTTTGCCTCCGTATTTTCCCAGAAGGATACAAGCACTCAACCTGGCAGTTGGGGAGCAGGGGAGGAAGCAGAGGAAATGAGGCACATAATAAGTAGAGAGGTGGTATAGGAATACCTGGCCGCATTGGATGAATTCAAGTCTCCAGGGCCAGATGAATTGCATCCTAGGATATTAAAAGAGCTGGCAGAGGTCATTTCAGAACCGCTTGCTATAATTTTTGAGAAATCTTGGAGGACAGGAGAAGTTCCAGCAGATTGGAAGAGAGCAAATGTTATCCCCATCTTCAAGAAGGGAAAAAAAGAGGACCCAAATAATTATCGCCCAGTCAGCCTGACATCAGTACCCGGAAAGATCCTGGAGCAGATCATTAAGCAGTCAGTTTCTAATCATTTAGAAAGCAACGCGGTAATCACGAGAAGTCAACATGGATTTCTCAAAAATAAGTCATGCCAGACTAATCTTATCTCTTTTTATGATAGAGTTACTAGCTTCATAGATGAAGGGAATGCTGTGGATGTAGCATATCTCGATTTCAGTAAGGCCTTTGACAAAGTTCCCCATGACATTCTTGCAATGAAGCTAGTAAAATGTGGGCTGGACAGGGCTACTGTTATTTGGATTTGTAATTGGTTGACCGACCGAACCCAAAGGGTGATCACGAATGGCTGCTTTTCATCCTGGAGACAAGTGACTAGCGGAGTGCCACAGGGTTCTGTCCTGGGTCCAGTGCTGTTCAATATTTTTATCAATGACTTGGATGAAGGAATAGAGGGCATGCTCATCAAATTTGCAGATGACACCAAATTGGGAGGGGTTGCTAATATGCCTGAGGACAGGATCAAAATTCAAAATGACCTGGATAGATTGGAGAGCTGGGCCAGGGCGAACAAAATGAAATTCAACAGAGAGAAATGTAAGGTCCTACACTTAGGCAGAAATAATGGAATACAGAAATATAGGATGGGGGACACGTGGCTGGATAGCGGTACATGTGAAAGGGATCTAGGAGTCTTCATAGACCATAAGCTGAACATGAGTCAGCAGTGTGATGCGGCAGCCAAGAAAGCCAATGCAATTCTCGGCTGCATCAATAGGAGTATGGTGTCTAGATCGAGGGAGGTACTGGTACCACTCTACTCTGCTTTGGTTAGACCCCATCTTGAATACTGTGTCCAGTTCTGGGCACCCCAATTCAAGAAGGATATTGACAAGCTGGAGCAAGTCCAGAGGAGGGTGACCAAAATGGTGAGAGGCCTGGAAGCCATGCCCTATGAGGATAGACTTAGAGAGCTGGGTATGTTTAGTCTGCAGAAGAGGAGGTTAAGAGGGGACATGATAGCCATGTTTAAATATTTGAAGGGATGCCACGTAGAGGAGGGAGAAGGCTTGTTTTCTGCTGCTCCAGAGACCAGGACAAGGAGCAATGGATTCAAGATGCAGGAAAGGAGATTCCACCTGAACCTCAGGAAGAACTTCCTGACAGTCAGGGCTGTCCGGCAGTGGAATCTGTTGCCTCGGAGTGTAGTGGAGTCTCCTTCCTTGGAGGTTTTTAAGCAGAGGCTGGATGGCCATCTGTCGGGATTGATTTGAGGGTGTTCCTGCATGGCAGGGGGTTGGACTGGATGGCCTGTGTGGTCTCTTCCAACTCTGAATTTCTATGATTCTATGATTCTATGATTCTAATTCCCTCCACTTTTCCCCTATCATTTTTCACCTTTTTTCATCTCAACAGCCCTTGTGTGCTTATTGTGCGTGTGTGAGTATTTTTGCCAATTCTGTCAAATAAAAGACCATTTAAAAGGACACTTGACTTCTTTCTCATTCTCATGCAGTCTGACCCTGTAGACATAAGATAAAAAGATCTCACTGCACTGCCCTGCCCTCTGCTTTACCAAGTTGTGCTCTGCTAATTTGCCACCCTACCCACGAAATAACAAGACCACAGACAGAGCTTGGGTTGAACTAGGGCAATTTATTAATATGCCTAATTAACATGTGGTGAAAACCAACTTGAACTTGAACTTGACCATAACTTTGAAATTGACCTTGCATTTCTGAACCTGAGGGGAAGAAAAAGGGGGGGGATCCCCGGCATCATCGGACTAGGGTCAAGAGGCAGCTCCCTACCATCTCCCCTAGCCCGTTGAACGAGATACCGGGCCCCAAAGCCAACCGCTGAAGGTGCATGATGGCCTTTGGCCAGCCCATGTCTGGAAGGCGAGCCCCAAGGCCCACCCCCCGCTGCGCAGCAAGTGGGGTGATCCTAGGGCCCTCCCCAAGGACAGGATTTATCCTCCACCCCAAAAAGGGGGTGCCATAGGTACATGCTGAACCTTAAGCCCCCCCCCTTTGCCGGCCATGGACAGGGACAAGTGTCCGCTTAGTCCCTGACCCCCCATCCCCTCAGGATCAAATCCAATCCCTTCTGCAAATCCTGTAGGAAAATCAGATTGCCCTCTGGTGACAAATGTACGCCATCACGCCAATAAAGTTCCGGTTTACTAAAAACAATATCAGTGTGAGGAATGTAGTGACCCAAGCCCTGTCGTAATGCACATCGAATCTCCCTATTTGCCAGTTGGCGTGCGCGTTCTATGCGCCGTGGATCAGCACCCCCTCCCCAGGTCCGTCTTTGTACCAATGCAGACCACACAATTGTGGTGTGAGGCCAGGTGCCTTGGATAAACCGCATATCATGAATGGCCTGTATCACCAAGGCCTTCCCTTTCAGCAGTCCGAGGTCGTTCCCGCCCAGGTGAATGACCAGCACATCAAGAGGAGGTTCTCTGCACTCCTTGAACAGCAAGGGCAGCAGGCCATGCCATCGTAAGCCTCTCTTCCCAAGCCAACGAATGGATGCCCGATCACCCAATCCCAAGTTCGGGCCCATATGCCCTGTGCGAGCCTGCCGCTCGGCCCAATAGATGAAACTATGGCCACAGATCAACACTCTCTTCCGCCCTTCTGCAGCAGGCCGATCTGGAAGTAAACCAAAAGGTTAAGGCAGATCAATAGGCCTGACATAGCGCCGAAAGGCCGAGGACTTCCACCTACCAATCCTCTTGATGTCCTCTGACTTCATGCCAATCCACACTGCAGTGGAGGCTGCCCCTATGTGAAATGAATGCGTGCCAAAATTGACTCCCTGCAAGCCAAGCTGCAGCAAGGCTTTCTTAGTGATGGTCCAGAATTGATACTTGGTGAGAGGAGAAGTGTCAGCATGACAAAAAAGGGGGCCTGCCTGTGTTCCCCTATTAGCCATGTATGTTCTAAGTGCTCTTACTGGGCAAAGGGTTTTATCAGCACATTCCTGCAAAGTCACCACAGCGCCCTTCCTGGCCTGATCCGTCTTAGAACCCCTTATGGCCAGACAGAAGTGATGCTCACCCCAGGACAGGTCCCGGAGTTCGAGAGCACTGCCCGACCTATCTTTCTTGCTCTGAACTACCAATTCACTCACCCTTAATGCCCCAAAGAACGCAATGAGAGCCGCTGCGTGAAACGAGAGAGGCTCGTACGGTGATGAACAAACCCCCTTCCACACCTCACCCAGACCCCGCAAAATACTCGGCGAGAGTGGTTGCGTGCCATCCCGGGCCTTTCCCTGTTGCCTGACACATCCCTCGATAAACTTACGTATCCTGAAATCGCCCGTGGGGTCCGCCAAGCCTCTTATTTTGGACCAAAAGGCCAAGGCCGCCATTTTGGACCTGATGTAGTGAGGAGAGAGGCCCGCCTGCCTGAGGGCTACGCAAAAATGCAGGACATGGTCCACTGGGAGTGGCCAAGCCTCGCGCAACCCCTTGGACTTACGGAAGCTGTTGAATTCCTCGGCCGCTCTACTGTAACTCCTCATGGTACTGGGTGCAATAGACATACCTATCATCTTCGTTACCTCACCCCGCCAAGTTTCCACAGACCCTCAGGCATCGGTTCTGGGAGGGGCGCAGCATCTGGAACCAGTTCCCTGAAGCGATCCATCTGCATGCGGGAAAGAGAGTCAGCCAAGGAATTGTCAACTCCTGCCACGTGAACAGCCTTGAAGAGAATGTTGAAGCGTAAGCATTGAAGTGTGAATGCCCGCACCAGTTTCATGACCCGCTGTGACTTTGAAGAGAGCTTATTAATGACCCTAACCGTGGCCTGATTATCACACCAAAAGTGTACTGCCCCATTGGCCAACTCCCCCGGCCAAATGTGCACCGCAACCACTATTGGGAAGAATTCCAGGAATGTGAGATCAGATGTGAGGCCCGCTTCCACCCAACTCTGGGGCCACCTCTGTGCACACCACTTGCCTCGAAAGAAGACGCCAAAGCCGATGGAACTGGCTGCATCAGAAGATATTTGCAATGCGTCCCTAACCAGGATATCCTCCCGCCAAAAGGAAACCCCATTGAAATCAGCCAAAAATTCCTGCCACACTGCCAGATCTGATCTCATCTCCCTGGTGATCCTAATCCGATGGTGAGGCTTGCTGACACCCTTAGTGGCGTCACAAAGTCGCCTCAGGAAAGCCCTGCCGGGCGCTATCACCCTGCATGCAAAATTAAGATGACCCAAGATCTCCTGAAATTCCCTGAGTGTTGCCTTGCGCCTGTCCCGAAAGGATGCCACCCGTGGCCGCAGGTCCTGAACTTTGACCGGCGGCAGTTTACTGGTCTGGTTGACTGTGTCTAGCTCAATTCCCAAAAATGTGAGCTTGTGTGTGGGGCCTTCTGTTTTCACACGTCCACATATTCCCCTTTTTGTATCTTCTCAACCGTGGCTGCATTAAGATGGGTGCCCAGGCCCCTGGGCTTCGCTCGAGCCTGCTGCTCGGGCTCCGTTCCCTTGGCGAGCTCCCGCTGCGCTCCCTCCCCCCTTGGGAGGCTCCCTGACCCTCTTTACAGCTGCCCACCACCTCCTGAACCTGTGTGGAGGGTGCATTCTCCCTGGGGAGGCAGGGTGAGGGTGCATTCTCCCTGGGGAGGCAGGGTGAAGAAGAAGCCAGCGGCTCCGGGGGCGTTGACGCTAGTGGGACCCAGACCATATTACCTGGCGGTGTCCTAGTCGCCCAAGGCCCCGCTACACATGCATTGTTGTGTTCCAAATCAGTGGACTCACCTGCCGGCTCTGCTGCTGCCTCCGCTTCCTCCGTGGGTCCCGCCACCGAACAGCCAGGTTGTGATGTGGCCGAACCGCCAGGTTGTGATGTGGATGTATTCTCTCTCTCGCCCAATCGCCTCTCAAGGGCATCTAATCGAGCCACAATCCGGTCAAAATCTCGAGTTTTCACAGCAATAGTCTCATCATCTTCCCTCCTGCTTTGGCCCGCTGCCCGCCAGCCCCTCTCAATAGCATCTAGCTTATCAAATAAGCCCGCTACTCTGCTGGACCCCTCTACTCTGCTGGATCCCTCCTCTGGTGATGCAGGCGAGGAGCTTGGGGCCACGGTGGCCCTGGTCGTCTTCGGCCGCTTTGCCGGGGTGGCCCCCCTACCCGCCCCTTTAGCTGGCGCGGCCTTTTTGGGAGGCTGCTTACCTTTAGCGGCAGCTGCCGCCTGTTTGGATGGCATGGCACCACAGAAGCCTGGGGGCCGTTTATAAGGAGCGGGGACCAGGGACTGGGTATGAGGTATATATAACTTTTTATTATTATTATTATTTTACCCTGCCTACACGGAGGGCCCCTTAGCCACTGGGCCGCACCTGGGAAGGGCTGGAGGCAAGGGGGGGCGAATGGCCGCGAGGGAGGCGGGTCAGGCCCTAAATACCGAGCCCAGCCCCACCTCCTCTCGCCGGCCATCGCGAGTGGTCTCGTATCGTGGGAGGGCGGCAAAGACCGTCCCCCCGCCACCCGCGATGCTTGGGCGTCGTGGGACGAATTCCCCAACTTTCATAAAATTCAGGTGTCCCCCTAGGGACCCCAGAAGCCAAGGTAACACCTGCAAGAGGGTAATGGTGGGATCTTTTCACCTATGTATACTAGTATTAACTGAAGAGAGGCTGCAGTCTAAAGATAAACAATGTGTTTTATTGGAAATGACGACACACACACAAGGAAACAGACATTCTCAAGAACCATACAAGACTATTGGAAAATAAAATGTGCAAGACTGAATAGAGAGAGAAATTAAGGATGAAAAAGGATGATAGTTAGCAGTCCTGAAGAGAAGAGTCGAATCAGAGAGACTCAGACACGTGTCTAAGGGTAGCACAGCAATCTTGGCATCATGCATTACATCTGAAATGCTATAGATTTCTGGAACTAAAGTGAGGGTTTATATACCCGTTTCCATATCCTGAAGGGGTGTTCTGGCAAATCCTAAAATTTTATCACAGGACAAATCAAAGGGTTCTGGGACAGACAATTGCTTTGGCACCAGAGTGACAATATTTATGGGAATTGTGATAATCATGATCCAAAACTCTTGAAGTTTGGGTCATGGGGTGTGTAGGAAAAGTCTTTGTAGGGAGAGATCAAAAGGGCTGGTCTCTGATTGTCTTATCTGGGATTGCTCTGAAAAGCAAAGATCTGAGGTCAGGGAAGAGATTAGCTTTAAACCCTTGATGTCAGGGTTTTCTGCTTCCCCCTCTTTGAACTTATGGCCTGACCATATCTGGCAACACGCTCATCCAGTCAGTGTGGTTTTGATCATGTTTTTGTACCCATAAATGTTTCTAAGTATGAAAACTAAAAGCACATCCCACAGGGTGGGGGGTGTCAAGGGTGGTAGCAGTGGACTTCTCAATCCAACTCAAAGTCTCACCCCATACGCACACCAACAGTCATAGTGCAGGGGAGTGACTTTATCATTTATCAATTAATAATGATTCTCTATTTACCTATCACAATTGCAAGCTGTGGGAAGAAACATGGATGATAGGAAAGATGACAGGTAGGTAGCCAGGTTAGAAGAGTAAAATGCAAACGAGCACAATATGAAAAACAATGAAAATATGTGCAGATTTGGACATAGAATATTTCATTGTCTAGAAGCATACGGCAAATCTTTCTTGATCCATCTCAGAATGCATCTTGCCTATGCCTAAGGCCATTTCTGCCCTTCACTGCTATAGTGCTATGATTCCGCTTTCAACATCTTGTGAAATTCTGGGGTTTGTAGTTTATTGAGGCCAAAGAGCTCTGTGGCTGAGAATAAAAAGTGCCCCCACCTGGAAAAAAATTGCAAGTCCCAGGATTCCATAGGATGTTGAAAGTGGAATAATAGCATTGTAACAGTGTAGTGTGGAAATCGCCTAAGTTACCAAACAGTTCCTATGAATATATAAGCAGTAATATGATGATTGCCACTGAATTGTCCAGCCCATTCATCAGTGATTTCATGAAGCTATTAGTGAAGATATAGTCCAGGATATAATAGCTGATGAAAGGAAATTTTCTTATCTTTTCCCCAGCATTTCATTCCTGTTCCTTCTTTGGAAAGTTGGGGAGGGAGGGAGAAGAGAATTACTCCAAACTGAGAATTCCAGAATGATTCAGGGAGAAGGGAAAAGAGAATTTTCCTTCCGTGAACATCCTTAAGATAGCATATCTTATGCTCCAAGCCATAAAATACTAGAATTCCAGTCACTGATTAACTCTGAAGCACTTGCTTTCTGTAGAGTTTTGATCGAGTGCAAAGGAATGATGAAACCTTTTCCTGGGGCTTAAAGAAACTTTACATCAGATAATTACAGCCAGGTGTACTTTCAATTTCCTTTCCTTGACTGATTCCTTTTAACAATAAAATTATAAGTAGGTTTTGTAGCCTTATGGGGCCAATGCCAGCACTAATGAAATCACATTGGAATAACTAGATTAAAGCCTGCATCCAAAGCTTGGTTCTTTGGGATAATTGCTTTTGGATAGAAAAAGCTGGCATGGTCTGGTAGCCAATGTTAAGCCATCTAAGTCGCATCGATTTCAGTGGGAGAAACTGAAATTGATAGGATTCACTGGAAAAGAAGTCCTTAATTTTGTTAGAATTAGCCCATTACTAACAGCCTTTTAAAAAACCAAATGTTTTCTTTTCATTTCTGGCATAAGCTAATTTAGCTTTACAAAAAAGAACTGAGTATTCAGCCTCCTTGCCAGCAGATTACTCTTCACAAGCAAGTCAAGACTGGCTGTTCTCCTTATTGATAATAGAAACTAGCTAAATTCTGATTTGTATGGCTTCACTCATGTGTATGAGAACAAGAAGTCTTCATGTAACAAGTGGCATTGGCAGAATATGTCCAAGGGAGTAATGGCAATAATTCAGTTCTCAGTTATGTTATTTGTTTCAGCCAAAGGCTATCACAAAATTAAATAGTGCTCAAAAATGAGGTTGGGGGAAGCAATGTGCATACAGGCACAATTAGAAATAAATCCAATCATTTCAGCTATTGCAACAAATGCTTGACAACTGTAATATAGTCACAGAAGATCAGGTGCAATGAGGTGTGAAAGAAAACTATAGTGGTGATCTTTTTATGTGGGCTTTCCCTGCTTCATACTGCCTACTCTGAATGCATAGCAGGTGCACTTTGTGTTACAGAATCCACAAATTACCAGGAATATGTTTCTGATACAAAATGTATATTTGAAGGGGTATATGGAATAATGCAAGCATATCAAAAGTCTGCAAAAATGCCATATAAGCATGCGTTAGTCATTTAGGGGAATGAACAGTCCCCCAAATTTACAAGGAAGCCCATTTGCAGTTTTGCAATGTGATGGAAGCAGTAGCTGGCTGTTATTGTCTTTTATGTACCAGTAGTTCTTCCTTTCAGGAGCCTATCTAGTTTTCATGGGCTGTGGGGAAAGAGAAGGAAGTGCAACCACTAAACAGCAAGTGGTCCAAGGCAAAAACAAACTAGAAAAACCTGTGGTTAAAGATAGATACAAATAGTATGAGAACAAACTTTAAGCAAATACACATTTTTAATGAGACAAACGAACTAATATAAATAAACAAAATTAGTGAATACAAATACACAAAAAATGGCAAAAGTATATATAAGGATGCTGCTCAACCTGTGAGAGTACTGGTTATAAGTATATAGTAAAGTTCTCATATTCTCCAAACTTGTTCAAAAATGAACTCCTGGTGGCTAGTAAATGCTCCTGTACTTCTTTTCTGAAGAACACTACTTAGGCCATTTCTGCATGAGACTGTTATAGTGCTATTATTCCACTTATTCCTCAAAGGCCCCTCCCTAAACTGCAAACTGCAGATTCCATAGGATGTTGAAAGTGGAATAATAGCACTATAACAGTCTAGAGCGGAAATGGCCCAGGATGTAATTTTCTAATAATGGATTAGAATCATTGTCAAGTCTTGTAGATAGGCCAGTCTTCATCAAAAGTGTAGATAATTTTCAATTGGAGCAATAGATACACCTCAAATAAATAGTACCCTAGTTCAATTTGGATACATTCTGGGATACATGAGACTCTTTACTTGAGACCTGCAAACAACAGGTCTCACAGAATCCCTGTCATTTTGCATAGGCTACTTCAGGCTTATCACTATGTAAATAAAAAACATCATCTTTACAACTTGTAAAACTACAGATGCTGCTGCAAAATACACAGGACCAAATGACGTGGTTATCGTACCTCTCAGGCAATTAATACTAGGAGGTCTTCAAAAAGAGCATGGGTTTCGAGCACGCTGTCAAGAAAGTTTAAATAGTTTTCATCATAACTAGCCAGGCTAATTAGGTATCTTCTCATCTTTTCTCTTTCATTTCTAGCTTTCATGGTGTTTGCAGTATTGGGGTTCTGTTACTAGTACATTGCAAATGTTTGATTGGTGGCATGGAGACTGATCCAATTGGCAGAGCTTGAGGTTGTCCATTTCCACACTAGCCTGTTATAGCGCGATGATTCCATTTTCAACATCCTCTGGAATCCTGGGGTTTGCAGTTTCGGGAGGGGCCGGTCAGCCCCTCCCAAAACTGCAAACACCAGGATTCCAGAGGATGTTGAAAGTGGAATCATCGCACTATAACCGGCTAGTGTGGAAATGGCCGTTGACATGTCTGTCTGTTCCCATGCATGGTCTGCTTAAGGGATCTTGAGGATATAGGTGACCAAATAATTGTCCAGCTTGGGAGTAGCATCCTGCCTCATTCCCAGGTGGCAGGGGAACTATGGCCCTTTTCGCATGGCATTTTCCATGCAAAAGGGCCCCTCGAGTATTGTGCAAATGTGAGGAGCAGTCCACATGACACACTCACATTTTCTTGACGCTCCAGGGCCTGGCAGGCACCGTTCACGCACTTTTTCACTTTTGGCTTTAAGCCGAAAATGGTGCACAGTCGCGCATTGCTCCCAGGCCCCGCACACACTTACCTTGTATGCAGAGCCTCGGGATCCAGGCCGGTCACACTTCCTGTCTCAGTGTAGCCTGGTAAGGTCCCAGGCTGCACTGCGAAAGGAAGAGGAGGGGCTCTTGCACGAGCAAGAAGCTCGTGTGGAGCTGAAGAAACCTGGACGCGAGGGTCTCTCACAAGAGGCTGCTCACGCAAACACTGCACCCCAGCACCGAGAAAAGGTAGGACGAGGAAAGGGCCCATGCAGTGGCACATACACTGTCATTCCACTGGTCTTCAGCAAGTGGTCTCTGTTGAATTGGGCCTTTCTGCAGGATGGAGTCATCCCAGCTTGGGGACGTGAGAGGAGCAGGACCGTGACAACACTTTTGCATGATTTGGTTACAGTCCTACCCTTCTCACATCACCAGCCAGCATGATCGCAGGGTATATTATTGATGGAAAAACTCCATCAATGACCCCCAATCATGTGAGCCTTCCACTGCTGCCAGCCACACACTTCCTTCCCCACTGCAGCATGGGAAGAAGACCAGCTGCAGTGTGTAAGGAAGAGGCATGTCCCTTGCACTCCCTTTCACAGGCAGCCAGTCGGGTGTGGAGGGAAGTGTTGGGGACGTATTCCCATCCCAGCAGAGGTGCTTCTGGGATTGAGACAGGACAATGTGCAAGAGTGTCATCCTGCAGAAAGGGCCTTGGTTTCTACCTGACAGGAGACAGGCTGACCAATGTCTAGATCTGGATCTATGTCAGGCCAAGAAACTTCAGCTGCAGCCAATAAAGTTGTGGCCCTTTTTCTCCATTCCAATAAAATTATCTGTGTTCATTATTTGCACAGAAAAGTCTCTCCATTGTTACTGGGTCTACAGTGCATGAAAGTAGTGTCCATGTTGTTGTTTTTTAAAAAAATATGGTCACAAGAATGCACTTCTTCAAAAAAATTTGCTCCTAAAAGAGTAATACATGATTATGGACTAGTTGTACATGAGTAGAAAAAAAGGAAATCTGTGGAGGGGGACTTGACAGATTTTCACATCTCTGATTAGAAGATGTGCATTTAACAATTCAATATTTTCCTATATCCACAAGAAAAGCTCCACAACAAGGTACTACAATTGGTTTTGCAAGCATGCTGCTGATTTTCCCAATGAGAAACACCATACTAGATAGCTGATCTCTACCAAGTCCATAAACCTCAGGAAAGTACTACAGAGCCTGGATGAAAACCGGTATCTGAAGGCTTTGTAATATATAACATATACAGATTTAGCCAAAGTATAATTGATGTTTGCACAGTAAACAGTGATAGTTGGCCTCCACATCCACAGATTTAACAATCACAGATTTGATTATTTGCAGGTTATTTGCTACCACTTCTACAGCTGCCCTATGCCATTTTTTAATGGAAACTTATAATCTCATCTCACATTTGCAGTCTCACTGCAAGCCTTGTGTGACTGAGAGAGACTGCAAATATAAAATGAGGCCCGAATGCCTCTGTTAAAAATAATGTAGGATAGCAGTGGAAGTGGTGGCAAGCTTTAGCAGTTGCCTGCCTGCTTCTGCTTTGTGAAGGAAACTCATTGCCTTGACAAAACTCAGCAAATGTACTGTGTACTCTACATTTGAATCCACAGTGGGTTGAATCCACAGGCCGTACTGTACTTTTTGTGTGTGTTAAATATGGGGGAGGGGGCTATAGTATTTGAGGTTTCAACTTCTTGGAGGTTCTGAGCCTCTAACCCCTGTGAATGTGGAGGGCCAACTTTACAGTGCAACGGACTACATTTTCAACTACATATTGGCTACATATATGTAATTAATAAGCATTTGTTTGTCCTGGTTTTTCCTGTGTGAAATCTATAATATTTCAAAAGGAGAGTCAGTCTTGCTCCATCCTTACTGGGATGCCATGGGCAGCTGAGACTGCATTATTCCAAAGGGCCTTTGCTCCTTGAAATATGTGTATGTATATACATATATATGTATGTATGTGCATTTGTATACTGCCTTTCTTCCAAAGTGGGACCTAAAAAGCTAGGACTGGAGACAATTTTATTTATCCCCTGCTAGCATGGCCATTGAGATCATGGCAATTGTAATTTTACAAAAATAATCTTCCCAAGTTCTACTAAAAATATTGTTGTTGTTATGCCTTCATGTTAATATCACCTTAAGGTGACCCTATCATAGGGATTAGCTATTGCCTTCCTCTAAAGCTGTTACATGCCCAAAGCTACCCAATGGATTTCTGTGGATTTCCATTTTAACCTTGGTCTTATGGAGTTCCAATCTAAGACCCTTTCTTCATCCTACCTTTTCTCAGCGCTGGGGTGCAGTGATCGCACGAGCAGCCTCTTGTGAGAGGCTCTCACTTCCCTGCTTCTTCACTTCCACATGAGCTTCCTGCTCACGTGAGAGTCCCACCTCTTCCTTTGCAGTGCAGCCTGGGACTTTCCCAGGCTGCACTGAGACAGGAAGCACGACCGGCCCGGCTCCTGAGGCTCCGCATGCCAGGTAAGTGTGCACGGGGCCCAGGAGTAATGTGCGATCGTGCAACAATTAAAGCTGAAAATGCAAAGGTATGCGATCATTGCCTGCCGGCCCCTGGAGCCTTGCACAATTGCGAGGGTGTCATGCAGATCACTCCCCGCAATCGCACGAGGCTCCAGGCCCTCTTTTGCATGGCAGATGTCATGCGAAAAGGGCCTAACACTCAGACTGTGTGTATCTTTGTACAGCATGCTGGCTTAATACAGGCCCTTTCTGCAACTTACCTTTTCTCAGTGCTGGGGTGAGGGGATCACATGAGCAGCCTCTTGCAAGAGGCTCTCACATCCCTGCTGCTTCGCCTCTGCAGCTGCTGCCTGCTAGCAAGCAGGCAGCATGAGGGCTCCTCCTCTTCCATTTGCAGATTTTCCCAGGCTGCACTGGGGCAGGAAACGCAAGCGCCATGTCTCCAGAGGCTCCACATGCACAATAAGTGTGTGCGGGGCCCTGGAGCGATGTGCAATCACACACCATTTTCAGCTAGAAGCCGAAAATGAAATAGTGCATGATTGGCACTTGCCAGCCCCTGTAGCGTCACACAATTGCAAGGACATCATGTGAATGGCTTCTCGCAATTGTGCGATGCTCCAGAGGCCCTTTTACATGGTGAATGCGATGCAAAAAGGGCCACAAACATCATTAAAACTGCATTACTTAAAATATATTAAAGTAGTGATAAAATTTTCTGAATTGTACCAAAACACTTATCAAATGAAACAATTAATATAAAAATTAGTTGAAAGTATAGTAACAATTTTTTAAAAAATCAACAGCTAAAATGGCTAAAACAGCTAAAGTAGCCAGAAAACAGGAGGGCTATGTATTAAAAACTGAAGATGATAAGATATGGGGCTACACTGGATAAAGCATAAAGTTATTACTGTAACTTTAACCTTTAGCAGACCTTGGATCAGGGGCAAAGTACTGTCAAGCTCTATCAAGCGGAACAAAGGTACCTGTGCCCCCTCACTTTCCAAACCCCAACTTTCAGTTGCAGCCATCCCCTCCCAACAGACAGAAAAAGGAAGTGGAGCACAAAGGTGTTGTAAAGCAATTACTGCACCACATGACCCTCACCTATACCAGTGGCTAGGAGGGGGCCTGTGAGGAACAGCTGTGTTGGGATGGGATGGCTGTGACTGGAAGTTGAAGAGAAGTGCATTTATTTCCCTAAACAAAGCTGGATCCTTGATTCATCAGGCCTGGTCTTCTAATTTCTCCTAGAGTAGGGGAAGGAAATTACTATTCCATAGTAGTAATGAAATTTAATCATTTCTCATCTTTTTCTTTGTGATTTATGGATATTTGAACTTGTGCTAACTTTATTCTTTTAGGCCACTTGCTAGCATGCCAGTGCTATTTTGAATGATGGGCTGGAGTGAAATACCTAAACTACTCCTGACTTTATTTACAGCAGAACCAGGTGATAGTAACAAGCACTGGAATACTTGGAAACCAGAAATCTAATCCTACAGACACATAGTTGGGAGTAAGTCCCACTGATCTCAGTAGGGTCCATTTTCCTTGGCTGAAGTGGCACAGCAAACACTATTTTCCTCTTCCTTGGAGTACCCCCAGAGCAGTCAAATTAGTTTTCCACATAAGGAAATACCACAAACACCTTCCCCCCTCCCCCATGGCAGTAAAACACAATAAGAATCAATAACTGCCACAAAAATTAGGGACAGAGAATCACACACTATGTCAACACACACCTCACTAATCATCAAGTACAGCATTCTTAGAATGTAGCTGCCCAGCCTCTTTTTGAAGATGTCCAGAGAAGGAGACCCCACTGCCTCTCTAGACAATTGGTTCTATTGCCAAACCACTCTTTAGTCCTTTCCACAGCCTACCTTTTTTCAAGGATGTCTGGTGGGGATTCCAGCAATGGCTCTGCCAGGAGGGGTGCACTACGGGAGTGCTCCCTTCCACACTGGCTGGCCCCCTGCAGAAGGGAACGCGACGACCACACCTCTTCCTTCTGCAGTGCAGCTGGGGCAGGAAGCACTGCCTTTGGTAAGTGTGCAGTGGTAGCGTGATTGTCATTCATTGACAGGGAAAACCCATTAATTATTTAATCCATAATTGCACCATCTGGGGATGGAAGAAGGATGGGAGTGAGATGACATCATGCAGAGCCATTGTCATGGTCCAGTTCTTCTTCTATCCCCATGGTGGGTTTGAAGGGTGTTGTGGAAAGGGCCTTTTTGTCAAGAAGTCCCTTCTAATGTTTAGTGAAAATCTACTTTACTATTACTTCAAACCATTAGACCTAGTATTACTCTCTCAGGCCACAGAGAACAGACCTTCCCCCTCCTCTCTGTGGCAACCCTTGAGGTATTTAAAGAGTGCAATCATGTCTTCTCTTCACCAAGCTGAACATGGTGAAGAGTCTTCACCCAGCACCTTCAGCCTTTCCCCATCTATTTTGTTCTTCATAACTGTTATCATCCTTGCTGCCCCTCTATGAAACACATTCCAAGTTTTCTATGTTCTTTTTAAAATGAGGGCCCCAGAACTGAACACAATACTCCAGATGAGGCCTGATCAGTGCAGAATATAGAGGGATTATTACTTCCCTTGATTTGGAAAATATGATTCTATTAATGCTATTAAAATGCATTCAGCTTTTTTGCTGCAGCATTACTCTGCATCACACAATTGTTCCTTTACAATAACCATGTAACACAAATTTTAAAGGAATTGCATTAGCTTCCAGAACACTTCAAGTCTGAATTCAAGGTGTTGCTTATAACTTTTAAAGCCCTAAATGGCATGAGATCGCAATGCTAGAAGGAATATCT
This sequence comes from Ctenosaura bakeri, assembly GCA_948474755.1. Taxonomy (NCBI): domain Eukaryota; kingdom Metazoa; phylum Chordata; class Lepidosauria; order Squamata; family Iguanidae; genus Ctenosaura; species Ctenosaura bakeri. Next base: position 852,351 of record CAOLHI010000094.1, on the reverse strand, counting down.
TTTCCTATATATGTTTGTCTGAGAACTGAAGCCTGTGGAAAGGGCGGAGGGGGGCAATACATTGTGGGGATCAATACACTGAGAAAGAACATGGGAAAGGACCTTCTTTTTTGTGGCATGCCCTCTTCTAAGGTATCTGACTGGCATCAACACTAGTATCATTCCAGCTCCAAGTCAAAACATGAAGTCAAAACTAGTTTTATCCATTTTGCATCTCTGCTGTGGTTGGCATTATTTTAAATTGTTTTAACTGGTTTTAAGTTGTCTGGCATTGTGATAATTGTTTTAATATATTTTTAGTCTTTTAAAATTTTAGTTATTATTTTTTATTGTCCTAAATCTTTGGAAATAAAGTGGGATTTAAATATTACATATAAACAAACACATCATCTGCTAGAAACTGTGGTCCTATTTTGCCTCATGGCAGTGCCAGGCCTTCCAACAGAGCAAGCAATTTGCACTGAACAGTAGTTACTTCTGTTGGAAACTACCATTGTATTGTGTGAACCCCCAGGATAATAAAATATTGGGAAAAATTTAATCATTTCTGACCGTCTCTCCTTTTGTGCCAAATGGAAAGTTGAACCTGTGCCTGCTTTCCTGTGGGGCAGCATGCCAACATAATGGTGCCCTTCTGAATAAGGAGCCAAGAAGCTCTGGCAGATTGATTCATTTGCTTGTGAACAACTTGGGCAAAACTCTGTTGTTCTTTCTCAAAATAGCCAGAGTCAGTGAAATTTAGGGAATTGCTGCCTGTCACTCCATCAGCGTGCTCCTGATGCACTTGGCAAGTTCCCAGAAAGGCAAGTAGCAGCTGCTAATGGATCCCACTGGCATTTATATGTGCAACATATGCCTTGACAGCGGCAATAAATCCACTTGTGAAAGGCTTTACGCCAAAGTCCCATGACCCAAAACTGAATTCAATGCAAAATATCTCAACTACCTTCTTTATTGTAAGAACCAAAAGCCCAGATCTCAAAAGAAAGGGGGAAAAGTAAAGAAAAGGTTGCATCAATGGAATATTTCTGTGGATTCAAATCCTTAGACACAGGCAAAGCAAAGCAATCCATTTTGAAAGGTTTAATATAAAAAAACCGTACAAAAATATCACTGTATTGTATTCACATATATCCTTGATACATTTGATGTGTGTTGTCAGGGTATTTGAGTGCATAAGTGCCAGGATAATGCCCATTCAGTACTCACTGGTTTTTGAAAGAGCTTTGAAGATATGTCAAGACGCTGCTACCTAGAGTGTTTTAAACTCTGTCCTTAAGGAACATGGATGAGTATTCTGGACTTCAAAACAGTGTAAACATGCTGTGGATCCTTAAAATGTCTTAAGTAGGCATCCTCAGAGAATTAGGCGCTTACTGGCATGACCAAGCACAAGAAATAATACTGAGGGCTGATAACTTAAACTGTGTAGCTTTTTTCTTTTAATTCAGTTGCATATCCACAAAATCCAAACATATCTACTATTTTGTGCATCCTGACAATATTAATTGTTACAAGACTTTATTATTACATTATGTAATCTGACTGCATGGTTTTGCCTGGAATTTATAAAATCACCAAGGGGAACATTTTAGGTAACTTGAAACAACCTTTAACTCTGTCCAAAACACAAACATGTGAATTGCAATGGAACTTCATAGTATGATCACCTATTTCCTGTGGAAATAAATGTGGTTTTATTTTTCATCCACACATGTAGATTTTTGTCCTTGTGCCTTTACTGAGTGCAAATAAATATATTTTGGGAGATCTTTGCTGCCAGGTAACTATTTGTAGCTAACTAATATATTTCAAATGAAACAGTGTTTGTTTCAATCAATATTTAATTAATCTTACAGATGCAACAGGCACAGGTTTTCCAGGGGTATATACCCTTCAACATTTCAGAGATCAAAAGTGAGGCATGTGTGCCAAAGCAACATCAGAGTGTAGTCAAGATGGCAAAAGTTATTAAAGAGGAAGAACACAAACCTAGAAAGAGGCTATAGTAGTTTACTAAGCCTACTGGTAAAGACAAGATTCTTCACCCTCTTCTCCACTCCCTTCACTAGTTGGGTACAAACTACTTTTGTAGTATGAACTAAGTCTACAGCAATTGAAATACAGTAAGATGAGGACAAAGGGGGAAAGTAGGAAGAGGAGAGGAGAAACTGGGATATTTTAAAAGCAGCTGAACAAATGGGACAAAAGATGGTTAATTAGGCCTATTCCAGACTATTTTAGCTGAATTGGGGCAGCTGGAGGATATGGTATAGCTTTCCCAAGAATGAAGATTCAGTTTGGGATCCATCTTGGCATCTCTGATCTCATCACATCTCATCTCCAAAAGGAAAACATTCATATTGTTTTCATATATGTGAAAAAAGGATCCAATGTTTTATTATTCATTGGAATTTGCATCTCAGAGTTTTTAACTTAACAGAATTATTTAACACATTAATTGATTCAAATAAACTGACTACTGTATGCAGTATCATCTTCGGTTACTAGGTGGCAAGCCAAACATAATTATTACTATGGACAGTTGCTCCCATTAGAAGATGGAATTGTGGAACAAACCAGTCTGCAAAAATCAACGCGCAAAAGCAGCAAAAGGAACTGAGGCAATGGTCCAAAACCATTGTAGAAGGATGCATTCATAGCAGATGGAAAACAGGAAGCAATTAGTTGCAATGCCTGAATCCAGAATAGATGAGATTCCCCCCCCCCCACCCCCACTGCAAAAAAAGGAAGTAAATAGAGCAGGAATAGCTAGATCTGTGACAAAGCAGCCATGGTTCCAGAGCACAACATTCAAGGTAGGAAGAAAACAGGGAAGCTGTGGCTGGAGCCAGAAACCACCTTTGGAAGAAAATTCTCCTACTAAGATAGTATATAGCAGGATTTGTGACATTCACTCCTAAAGCCAACCTTCTTGTTATTGTTGTTGATGTGTGTCTTCAAGTTGTTTCTGACTTATGGCAATGGCTAAGGTGAATCTATCATGGGGTTTCTGGGACTGAGTATGTGTTATGCACCCAAGGTCACCCAGTGGATTTGGCCAAGCGGGGAATCCGACCCTGGTCTCCAGAGTCATAGTCCAATATTCAAACCACTACACAATGCTGGCTCTCAGAGCCAAACTACGCCATGGTAAAAATGTAGCTATCAACAGATAGATTCTTTTCATTTGACTCTCTTTGTTCCTCCAGAACAATTGCCCTTGATCAGTGGAAATCAGCCCAATATTCTTCCTCAGATGTTATTTAGACAACCTTCCCAATTAGTTCTTGATACCACTTTTCCAGGATGCAGTCAGTCCTGCTTGTGTGCTGCCTGTGTCACTTCCCTTCAATGCAACTGGTACTTTTCACTTATTTACATTTGCAAATTCCTATTTCTGTCATCATCAGTTGGTCCTTATTTGGTATTCTGCAAAGGCACATCTTACATTATTTCATGAAGTGAGCCTGCCATTTCTCCGTAGTCTTCCCAGCCATATCAGCAGAGCTCAATGTTGTTTATGGGGCACATATCTGTCACATGCCTCAAAACTACATTGCATTAGAAATAACTGAGAAGGTGTGATCTCATATCTATGCTTAGTCAGGACTTTTCCCAGCTGAAATTCCTAGCTGACCTTTCAACCTACAGAGAACTTCCATACAGGTAAAGCTGCATCCCTATGTCATTCACATTTTTTTGGCCATGGGTTTCTTCTTTGACTATAGGTAATCTGAACCTATCTCAAAAGTTTAGCGCAAATCTAAAATAAAATAACACACTACTTCCCAAAGAGAGATGTAATAAATAAGTGGAGGAACAACTACTTCAAAAAGTTGTCATTTTTTAAGAGGAGGACACCAACAGAAGAAATTAAGAAATAGCTAGATTTGGCAGAAAAAAAATGTTCTCCAAAAGCCTGTTTCCCCAAATTCTTTTTCTTTCTTAATCTAATATGATAAATCTCTTATTGGAGTTGTCACTGCAATACAAATGCAAATTACATGAGAATGTTGGAACAATTAAAATTTAGTCTGCAGGTTTATTGTCACAAGAGCACTGTAATTGAATTCATATTGCTTCTAGACTAGGAGGGAATGGCTATAATGAAACGCATCAGTTTTATACTTCTCATGTCATTGTTTGAACACTGGAGCATCTGTCTGGAACATTTTCTCCCCACAAATAGATCAGAGAAGTGTCATGAGGAAAATCTGCATTGTTAACACTCTTAATATAAATTCTGAAAACAAGCTTGATCATATAAACCCAATAAATTAAAAGTTATGTGTCCGAAAACTATCTTAATTCCTTCAGGGACATACTTTCTAAAGTAGCTCAGTGATAAGTTTTGAACACATTCACAGCTCAATATAGGATCTAATTTGTAAAAAAACTCATCTGACATTTAAAAACACAAATAACAGCTCCCACTATGCCATTAGCATATATATTATCCAAAGAACAAAGAGTTTATTAGTGCAAGTATAAATTACATTAAAACCAGAGTCATATGCAGTAGCCTCAAAGCTCTCTCTCTCTCTCTCTCTCTCTCTCTTTTCTCTTCTCTCTCTCAATCCTATTCTTAGTCTAACTAGAATAGTTCCATTGAATCAATGGGAACTTGGTAAGTCAACACTTTGTCTACCCTTGGTAAGTTAATGGGCCAATTCTAGTTGGGTCTCAATTGAATTTAGCCTTTAAAAATTGACTATTTAATCCTAGACTGAAAAGTTGGCTTATTTGCAAATATCCAGTTTTTACCAAAACTAGTTGCCTTCTCCATCTGTGATGTTTAGTAGAACATTCTTCTTTAAGTCATGGATTTCTATATCCCTTCCTTGTATGCACATAAGTTGCTGACTTGATATGCAAGAAGGATATTGTATGCAATTTATTATAGGTCAAGCATATGGTGTAGTTATACTAAAGGAAGGCCATTTCCACACTATACTTTTATAGTGCTGTTATTCCACTTCCAACATCATATGGAACCCCATGGTTTGTAGTTTAGGGAAGGATATTCAGAATTCTCAGCCAGAGACCTCTTTGGCCTCAGTAAACTACAAACCCCAGAATTCCACAGGATGTTGAAAGTGGAATAATAGCACTATAACAGTGTAGTGCGAAAATGGCCAAGGTCTACTAAAGGAGCTACTAAAGTCCATCTAAAGGAACTGAGTCAAAAACTAGCCTTATACAGTCATATTTCAAAGTGCCAAAAAAGCTCAAGGGATCTACAGTGTCTTAGAACAAATATTCCATCTCAAAGTCTTTACCTTTCCTTGGAGTCATTTGAACTATTGCTTCTTGAAATCAAACCATTTTCTTGTTTCCTCAACAAATGTAAACAGAAAAAAAGCAGCCTATGTACAAGAAAAGCCCTTTTCTCTTATCAACATCTTTGAAGTCTATGAACTTGAAAGCCAGTACACATTGATACACCAAAATTACCTGTCTTTCTCTCCTTCTCCTTGCTATTGGTCAAAATGAACATAAGCATTTCAATATGCATAACAGATAGGTTTCACATTTAGGTAGGGAAAATCAAATGGACTAGATGGACCTTGTGGTCCCATTCAATGCTGTATCACAATGCTTATTTTCATCATGCAAAGTCCAGTCAATGAATCATTTGTTCCACCCTATCTTGAACTGCTCCAAAGTATTTATCCGTAGACTTGCCATCCCACCAGTTTGGCTGGGTTTGATCCAGATTTTAGATATGCCACATGGTTCTCCCTTTGGAACATCACCTGGCCTGAATTCCTGTGTGTTTGTGTGTACTTGCGTGTGTGTGTGTGTGTGCCTTCCAGTCACCTGTTGACTTCTGGTGACCCTATGCATTTCATAGGGTTTCCTTAGGCAAGGAATACTCAGAGGTTGTCTTGCCAGTTCCTTCCTGTGAAATACAACCTACACACCAGGTATTCATTGGTAGCCTTTCATCTAAGTACTAACCAGAGCTGACCCTGCTTAATTTCCAGGATCAAACAGGATCTAGTGTCTTTAGAGTATTCAAGCCCTATTTCATTTTTTTTTTTAAAAAGTAAGTCCCTAGTCCTTATAGAAGCAAAGTATGGAGCACTTCTGCAGTCAGATTGTTCTGCAGATAACAGCCTGGAAGTTTAGGAATGAGGGAAGTGAGCATAAGTAGTGTGAGAACAGGAGACTGCAAATGGTACAAATAGCAGAGTGCGAGAATCAAGAGGGGGTACAATGCAAGGGCACAAGGCATGGCAAAGGATGGAGTAGGGGAAATGGAAGAATGGTGGTGTGAGCAACAGAGTGCAAAAAGCAAAAGAAACTGCATTGTGAAGGTTCAAGATGGGGCAAGAAATTGAGTAGGAAGGAAGGGAGAGTAAGGTTAGAGGGAGGGGAAGGAGGAAAGAGAGTGTGAGAGTTAGGCATGATGAGGAGTAAAAATGCAAGAGAAAGCAATGTAGTATAAGGTGAGGGAAGGGGATAGGACAAGCAGCAGCAAAGCACAAAGAACAAGAAAGGGAAGATGGAAGAGGCATGACGTGAGTGCAGGAAAGAGGAAGAATAGAGATGGGACACGTTAGGAGTGCAGTGATGAAAGAAAATCAACAGCAGCAGCAGGAGGAGGAGAGGTTTTCCAGGAGGAGAGGAATAGAGCAATTCATTTGTTGTGTCTTCAGCTTTCCAAGGCAGCCACCTCATGATGTCACTCTGAAAGAAGAAAGAACTGGAAAAAAAGCAAGGACACTGGTTAGATACCAGTTTGCTAAAGGGAGATGCTTGTCGTGAGTTTTCACATTTTTGGAAAATGGACCCAATAAAGAAGATTATTTCTTTTTTAGTGGACTAACTCCACGTTTGCTTGTCTTAGGCCATTTCCAGCCGACCCCTCCTGAAACTGCAAACCCCAGGATTCCATAGGAGGTTGAAAGTGGAATCATCGCTCTGTAACAGACTCGTGCGAAAATGGCCTTAGGAATATAGTACGGGCATTTGAACTGTTTTCTCACACATATGTCCTACTAAAATACATATGCATAGTTTAGGGAATACCACTTACCTTTACATTTGCAAAATCTATCAGGGAAACCAAACAATATCTACAAAGGCAAAAATGTAGAAAGTATTTACTGTGAGAAGTACAAGGATAGTGTTAACAAGGCAAACAAGTTTGCCACATTAGACAGGCACCTGCTTTTTTTGTTCAGAAAAGAATACATCTCAAAACTTTCAAGTGGAACCTGTGCTGGATATGTGCAGTAAAAACAACAGAATCTATTATCTTTACTTACCTACCCAAGAGTATGTCTTCTTTAAAGACTAAAATGTTTTATTTGGTGTACAGACTGCAGACCATTTTGACAGATTCATGGACAGTTGTTTCAGGTAGAAGATATTTATATCCATGTTTGGTGTGAGAGGATGTATTGGTGAGGTTAGAGGGAATGGAAATGTAAAAAGTAAAGACATGTATTGTTACCTTGACCGGTATTAATAAACAACGATTGAGTAGGGCAACACATAAAGCAGCAGAGATTAGCCGCTTAGCATGCACTTTTTGGTGAAAAGTCAAATAGGTGAAAGAAAGCTGAGATAGACTGTTTTATAGACTGTTTTAGACTGTGAAGGAAATCAGACCATGCTTTTCCCCCTTGCATTACTACAATTTGTCTGTACTTTTATCTGCATCTTGCCCAGTGAATCAGATGGCAGTCATTCCCAGGTCTCCTATAGTGTTTTTGTGGATCTGTAGTTTTTTGTCATTAGTTAAAAAATGGACAGCAAAAAAGGTGGTCTGATGACAATACCATGGAAGTGTCTGTCCCTAGTGAAAAATTAATATTATTGCCATTGTTTTATTTGTACTGTAAATGTACAAGTCCACTACATATGGTTTTCCCCCTTCCTATTAATATCCTACCTTGAAAAGTAGGTTTGCTTGAAAGTAGCATTAATCCAAGTACCGTACACATGATAAATTCCATGACCAAAGAGAGGTTTGGACTTGGGTCTCCTTGTTCCAGACATCACTTTAAACATCACTGTGTATTTGTTCTCTAAGATCAATTCTTACTGTAAGAAACAATACGAAGTTTGAAACATAGTGGAAGCAAAATGCAACAACTAATGTATCTAATTTACATAATTAGAAAGTGCATTGTGTAGTTAGAATAATTTGTATAATGTTCAAATTAGCTGCCCAGATTGGAGGGAGTGGAAGATGGCAACCCAATTTGCCCAGAGGCTATAATTGCACTTATGTTCTAGAACAAAGCATGTTCTCTATTCATGGGACTCAGGGTGAAGAAACTCTATAACACAACAACTTCAAGAATTACCCAGGGATCACATAGCTCTGAGTCTGTTCCTCATGACCTTCTTGAGAACTCATCATGGTGCCTAGCCCACTTTTCCAGGACCTTTCTCCCCCGACTCTTGTGGCTTGGTTGCTCAGACCCAGCTTCACCTCCTGGTGAAGCACTCTTTGCTTCAGAGCCAGCTGTTGAATTTGCTCTTCTCTCTCAGCATTACCCAATCACACTGTGAGCTCAATATTTTTTCTTTCATCACTGCAGGCCTCCCTATTCTGGGTATATGAGTATAAGACTGGGGTTGTACTTCTATGGCCCCTTTGTATCTCATGCAGGTGTGTTTGTGCAGTAAGAAAGGAAGCTTATAAGTTGCTAACTATAATCAAAGAAGTGGTGGGCATTTCCAGTGATGTGTTTTTTCAAAGTATCAGGTTAAATGAAACCTTCACTTACCCATTCTTTCCACTAACCTTACTTCCTTCTCTGACCCAACCCAGTTCTTTGCTGCTGTCTGAGCATTTTCCTTAGAATAGATCTCACTCAAGAAGAAACTTCATTTTTTACACCAGATATCACTGATACTTTTGCAACAAAATTATTGGACCCTGCTGTTCCTAATGATGACTTAGCTAACAACAGTCTTCCCATCAACATTCGTTTTGTTGGAACACATGTTGCCTTGAATAACCAAAAAAGAGCTTATGTAGCACAACACATTTCCAACCAGAACCAGTTGTGCCACCTGTGAGTTTCCAAGTAGAAATGACTGACCAAAGGTAAGATTTTTGAGTTCTTCTTTCTTTGAAAAAAAGGTTAGCTAAATACTCATTTTTATTTCTTCATTTTAGTCCTGAAATTGATCTAAATCTGTTCATCATGCACCTTATATGGCTCACATTGCCATCCTATTCCCATGGGTTTGACCCCCTCCTAGGCTGTTCTGGGCCCAGAAGAGGACATTTTCAACCCCAAAGTGAGCAGGAAGAGACTCATAAGGTTACAAAAAACCTTTTCTGGGCATAAAGTGCCTTGGTGGGCAATGAAATGTGGCAATAGGGAAAAATTGTCCTCTTCAACCCTCAGGTGCGTGGAGTCACTTTGGGTCAAAATATTTTTTTTTTTTGCATTTTTGTAAAAGAAGGAATGAAGGAAAGAAAGAAAGAAAGAAAGAAAGAAAGAAAGAAAGAAAGAAAGAAAGAAAGAAAGAAAGAAAGAAAGATCATATTGTGGGTTTTGGAAGCTTTGGGGTCCATAAGCAGCCTACTTCACAGCAATTTCACATTCACCTCCTTTTCCTTAATTTGGAAGTTTATTCTCAAAGTCATTATGACACATCAAAATCTTACACAAAACATGCCATTATTCCTGAACTACATTCCAAAATAATATTCATAAAGCTCATTTTCATTCCACAGTCGCATAGATGTTAATGAATTGTTTTTCAGCCAGTGGGGCACTTGATGGCACATCCTACTAATAACAAGTGACACATGGTTTGATATTTTTTCAGGCTAAATAGCTTGTCATCAGTATCCTCCTGGTTTTGGCACAGGACATCTTTTGCGTTTAAAACAAAGAGGAGTGAAAGTTGCTTTTCACAGTACTTGTTGTAAAGCAGAGACCAAAACAAGTAGAGAGTCCTAGCAGAGAAACAATTGAATATAATTTAACACTATTACTGTAGAATGGGAAGTCTTCCTTTTTGTGCATGGCTGAGAAACAATGGTTTTCAAATGGACAGATGGGGACCATTGACTTAGTTACATCAGGGCTGGAGAACTTGTACAGGAAAGTGTCTCATGCGCAGATCAAGCATTTTTCAAAATAAGCCATGAAATACAAGATCCCTGATTACCAAGTGATTATAAGACATTCAGAAAAATTCATAATTTCTCCCAAACTCATGAATGCTTCACAGCTCACTGCAAATTTCATCCTTCCCATCTACCTCTGACAAACTGTCTACTCATATGCCCTTTCTGTTTATGCTTGATTCCCATTTATGTTGGGGGCAATATTATTCTTTCTGTATAAAAGAGTATATGTGTATGTGTGTCTGTCGCCATTCTAAGGCCATTTCCACATGGCATTGCTGTCACATGATGAGAATACATTGGCAGCAGTCCATGACTCTTGCTTTCACACAACATCATCACGGTCCTGCAGCCAACGCACCACCACCCATTATGTTTGCAGGATATTTGCTTAATGAAAAAAAGTCTGTTAAGTGCCCATGATTGTGTGATGCTCCCATCAACACTGGCCATGTGGAAGGGGCAGAACCATGATCACACACTTCCCCAGTGCAGCATGGAAAAGAAACCAGCTGCATGGTGGAAGGAAGAAGAGTGTTGTTTGTGCTCCCTTCCACAAGGAGCTGGTCAGGTGCAGAGGGAAGCATTTACATTGCATTCCCTTGGCAACAAAGGTGCTACTGGGATAGCAATGGGAGGACAACAGAAGGCGGTATGGTGTAGAAATGGCCATGAACCATGAAACCTAAATAACTGAAATTTGGCATGCATGCTAAAAAGATCCTTGGTGTGTTTACCTTCAGGTTATTTGGTTTTTAAAATGGACTATTAATTTGAGTTGGTTTAAATATCTCTGTGGTCTGTATAACCAGTTTTGGTCACTAGGTGTCAGGTTGCTAGGCTGCCTGCCATAAGGAAATGAGTATGGTCTGCTGGATGTATATTAGGGCAAATGTATTTAAGCTCACATAGAAGCTACTATGTTATCACTGTTAGGTGTTGCTTATGATTGTTACAAAGTATCCATTGCTAATCACTGTTACAAAGTATCTATTGCTAATTGCAACAATGTGTCTGGGATGGTGATGGGGAGGAAGAACAGATAAGGGCAAAAATGAAAGTGCAAACTAGAGAGATGCATTGTTTTGAGAACCTTGTGCTTGGAATAGAAGAACAGGAAATGTGCAAACCTGTTTAAGATGGGGGTAAGATGTGGTAGGCAATGGCCTAGGAGAGTGGTGGAGAGGTAATGTGTTGCATGGATTTATGGCTCTCACCAACCACTGCTTTGCATGCCTTAATTTGCAATGTTAACCGATAAAAGTTGTAAGCTGTATGTATGCTTTCATTTCATCAACTTCTGTGGAAGTGTGCTGTGTTGTTCACACTTGTCCATTGAAATAAACTACTGTCTACCACAGAGTGAATTTTGTGGAGCGTAGGTTATCCAGTATATGGCACTAGGTGACTGACTTTCCTAACAAGCAGAGAGGGACTACAGTCAGGCCTGGCATATTCATTTCCCCAATGGGTGTCTAAGTATCTACCTATTCACTAGGGAAAAAGTAAAGCACTGGGCTAAGTAGGCAGATAGGAGAGGGGATCTACTTAGGTGTCTGAGAGACGAGAAACAACACTTAGGTGTGTAGAAGGGAAAGATCGCTAGGAGAGTGAGGGTGAGTAGGCATTTCTAATAATCTAAAGCTGGATACTTCTGTTAAAATTGCAGTAAATAGGTTAGCAAATGGAGCTCATATGATTTAGAGCCTTCAAAAGAGAGCAAGCAGCAAAGATTTTACACAGTACCTGAAAGGACACTATTCTCCTGTGTTGATCTCATCCAGCTTTAAAAAGCTTTCAATGTGTTTAGTAAAAGTACTGCCACTAATATCCAAACATTGGTGAAAGTATACATGTACATGTTATTTTCAACATGTACTCAGTTGTGGATATTCAATGTAATATATACATATAAATCACTCCTGTAGGCTATTTAATACATAGCTGTTGCTTCTTCCCTGTTGTTCATTTTCAACTTGCCTGAGCCTTCACCCAGAAAACCTGAGAAGAATTTCTTAATGGATCAGTTGTTATATTATTCACACATGTCTGGGCTCTCATTCATTCAACACCATAAATAAAAGAGGACAAGAATTTGCCCTGTTTGTTTCAAGTAGGCTAATGCAGCAATGTGGGTACATAGGAGCTCTTATCCTCAGGGTAAGCAGCCAGTCTGGAACTTAAAAGTGCAGAGTTTTAAACTTCCTCAGAGTAAGGCTTGCCCTGCTTCATCAGCACAGACAGGTCTGTGTGATATATCCAGTACTGCGGCCTCCTCTACATAGAAGATAGTTGTCCTAGCATTGTATATTTACTTGAGAAACAAGTTGCTAAATCTTTTCCTGTCTCCTCAGCGCTGTCCCCTCAGTCCTTGCTGTTAAAAGTGTTTGCTGCAATTGCAATCAACCAAAGCAAAGAAATCAAAACACACATCCCATGACACATCAGACAATAGCTTTCCTCCACAAGACTGGTTTAGATACACTATTGTATATTGGTGTGATGGTGCAGTTCTGATATTGTGTTAGCCATGTGGTATCCCTGAGCATTGTTCTATGCTTTTCTTCTCCCTATCAGCAAGCATGGTGAGCTCACTTCATTTCAGATGTCTGGACAAAGACAGCATCATGGTGCAGGTGAGCAACATTGCTTTTATTCTGTTCCCCAGTACTTTTTTTTTTTTTTTTAACTTTTGGTGTGATTTTGCACTTGCACTGCCCTGGTGGTTACTGGCACACTGCAAGTACACCATTATGGCAAAACAACCAACCATGACTCTAGAAGAGCAAAATGTCAAAATGGCTGCATAACAGGAAAACACAATGCCAAAATGATGGGGGGGGAGTGCTGAAATATTGAATGTATGTATGTATATATGTATGTATGCACGCGCGCACACACACACACATACATACATATATATATATACCATATGTGCGAGGTAGTGTGGGCAGGACAGGGGACGTGGGATCAGTGGGGTGGTATAGAAGACCAATTGAGGGAACATGCATCACCAAAGCAGCAGTATATTGTTACTGCAGAGATGGTAAGATAGTGACAGTTTCTACACTGGTATGTTTTTGTTTCCTTAAATAAAGCTGTTGCTGCATGACAAAACATTGGTGTGATAAAGCCCTAAGAGGAAGTAGATTGGATCTTTTTCAGGCTTGCCTTTATGGGGTTCTTTAGATAGCTGTTGTGCAGATTGTTGTTTTCATATGTCCTATGTAAGATTTACTATGCATGTTTTTATTTCGCTGGGCCTATGGCTGGGAGAAAACACAGGGAAACGGGAATGAAATGTGCTTAAATGCTGTTGCAACATCCTTTCTTTGTAGGAAAACTGTGTTAAACATTTACCTCTGACTCATCCAGACTGGCAAGCACACTCACACAACTTCCTTGACAAACGAAGACACGACTTGTGAACTGTGCCCCCATTTCTGCATTTCCGCTAAAGAAATGTAATATCTCCATCGGCAGAGCTGATTAACTTTCCATGTCCAATACGGTTGGGTTTTTTTTTTAAGATTCTTTTCTGCTTGAGAAACCCTAGAATGGTTTTGAGAACAGGAGCCCACAGCTGAACATATGTTGCTGTCAAGAATGACATTTCCTTTCTTTCTTGTTCAGTTACTCAGCTGCAATACTATTAAGATATCTCATGAAGAAATGCCTCGCCCTGAATGCAACCTTTGCCTACATTCCCACAAGGCTGTACTAAATTTCAGAGTTGTTTTCTGTCAGAGCTTTTAATCTGATCTCTCTCTTTTTTTATAGAGTTACAAGCTTGGTGAATGAAGGCAATGCTGTAGATGTAGTGTATGTACCTTGATATCAGTAAGGCCCTTGACATGGTCCCCATGATATTCTTGTAAACAAGGTAGTAAAATGCAGGTTAGACAAAGGCCATTTCAATACTACACTGTTATAGTGTAATTTTTCCACTTTCAACATCTTACAGAATTCTGGGGTTTGTAGTTTACTGAGACCAAAGAGTGCTCTGGATGACAATTCTAAATGCCCCTCCCTAAAATAAAAACCCCAAGATCCCATAGGTTTTTGAAAGTGGAATGATAGCACTATAACAGTGAAATGTGGAAATTGCCAAAGCTACTGTTAGGTGGATTTGTAATTGGCTCACTGGCCAAACACAAAGGATGCTCATCAATGGCTCCACTTCATCTTGTAGAGAAGTGACTAGTGGGATGCCACAGGGTTCTGTCCTGGGCCCAGTGCTATTCAACAACTTTATCAATGACTTGGATGGTGGAATAGAGGGCATGCTCATCAAATTTGCAGATTACACCAAATTAGGAAGTTTAGCTAATACCCCAGAGGACAGGATCAAAATTCAAAATGACCTTAACAAATTAGAGAGCTCAACCAAAGCTATCAAAATGAATTTTAACAGGGAGAAAAGTGGGGAACTATACTTAGGAAGACAGAATGAAATGCACAGATGCAGAATGGGTGATAACATGGCTTGGAAACAGTACATGTGAGAGGGATCTAGAAGTTTTATTAGACCACAAGCTGAACATGAGTCAACAGTGTGATGCCACAGCTAAAAATGCCAATGCGATTCTGGGCTGCATCAATAGGAGTATAGAGTTGAGATCAAGGAAAGTAATAACAACCACTCTTTTCTGCTTTGGTTAGATCCCACCTGGAATACTGTGTCCAGTTCTGGGTACCATAATTCAAGAAGGATGTTGACAAGTTGGAACATGTCCAGAGGAGGGCGACCAAAATGTTGAAGGACCTGGAAACCATGCCCTATGAGAAGTGGCTTAGGGAGCTAGGTGTGTTTAGGCCAATGAAAAGAAGGTTAAGAGGTGACATGAAAGCCATCTTTAAATATCTGAAGGAATATCATGTTGAAGATGGAGCAAGCTTGTTTTGTGCTGCTCCAGAAACTAGGACAGGGAACAATGGATTCAAATGACAGGAAAAGAATTTTCACCTAAACATCAGGAAGAACTTCCTGACAGTCAAAGGCATTCAAAAGTGGAATATGCCACCCCAGAGTGTGATGAAGTCACCTGTTTTGGAGGTTTTGAAATAGAGGCTGAATGGCCACTTGCTGAGGGTATTTTGAGTGTGTGCATGGCAGGGGGTTGGACTCGATGACCATTGTGGTCTCTTTCAACTCTATGATTCTGTCTCATGTCTATATATGTTTGTGTGTGTGCGTGCATGCAAACGTGTACGAGCAAAGAATTAGACAACCACACAACATTAAGCAATCTGAAGTCATATTTACTTTAAGGGAAGAGGCATAAGAATGCACTTAACCCTCAAGTTTAAATCAGTGAGAAGTGTTTAATTCTGAATGATGCTATTCTGGATGTGGCCTTTTTGAGGAGTTTGTTCTCCCACCGGGTTTTCATGACCAAGTGGGGAACTGATTCTTGGTCTCCAGGGTTGTAGCCCAATGCACCACACCATGCTGGCACCCTTGTAACAAAAAGTGTGCTTTTCTACAATATTATCAAAGCGTGTATGTCTACCAACAACAGTGAGGAGGCAGGAAATCCAGATGAACTGGATGGACTGAAATTTGTGCAAAAAATCATATTCAAATATTCATATTCAAATTCAATTCAGGATTTAATATTAGAAGTTCTAATTTTCTTGGAATGCAGGGCAGAATGAAGCTGTCAATTAATACATTAATGGGATGAGAGTCATAGGATTTAGATGCCCATCTGTCTAAACTCTTCACTGAAAGAGATTTGCATTTCATCATGGAGACAAGAAAAGAAAAGACATCTCCAGCTTCGGTCTAAGCCTATAGTAATATTGTTGTGTGTTACTATACGTGGGACAGAACCCAACCATACGTTCTCAATGTTTGGACACTTAGACTTGCTTATCCTACTAAATAAAACACAAGCCACAGACTGTTCCTATCTTTCCAATACGATTCACTGAAAGAGACCCTTCATTATTTGTTCTCTTAGATTCAGTGTCAAGGTAAATTAATAAGCACCTGTGCTCATCCAGAACTAACAGCCTAATTTTATTGGATTTCATATCCTTATCTTGTATATCAAAGCTTTACCATATGTTTTATGAAATGTTCATTAATTTTATTACCTTCTCTGTAACAGATTAACTGGATCATGGTGTTGAGTTCTGACATCCACAGTTTAGCGCCATGCCTCCGGCACACAGTTTTCATTCATACAGCACATGGAATACTGTAGTCGACTTTCTCAGCTCATTCCTGTTCTAGTTATCTGTGTACAGGTAGGTTATAGGTATAAAGGCATCACAGGTGTTGGGTTTTTTGTTTGTTTGTTTTGTTTTTGGACAAAGAATTCCAAATGTTGTTGAGGTGCAGTCCCTAACATTCCACACTAAGGTCCTTTCCACACCTTACCCTCTTCCGGTGCTGGAGTGCGGAGAACGTGCAAGTAGCCTCTGGTGAGAGGATCTCACATCTGGGGTCCTTCGGCTCCGCACGAGCTGGCTGCTCATGTGAGAGCCCCGCCTCTTCCTTCTACAGCGCAGTCTGGGAGTTTCCCAGGCTGTGCTGGGGCAGGAAGCATGACCAACCCAGCTCCGGAGGTTCTGCACGCCAGGTAAGTGTGCGCAGGGCCCGGGAGTAATGAGCAATTGTGCACCATTTTGGGCTTCCAGCCAAAAATGAAAAGGTGCGCGATCAGCACCTGCCAGCTCCTGGAGCATCAAGCAATTGTGAGTGTGTCGTGCAGATCACTTCTCACAATTGCACGATGCTCCAGGTGCCCTTTCGCATGGCAAATGCCATGTGGAAAGGGCCAAGGTCAAATTCTCAAAGGAAAACCTGTTTGCTGGAGCCCTCTGCCAGGCCTAAGATCTCTTTCAGATTGTCCAAGTACAGCACTTTGACACCACTTTAACTGCCCTGGCTGAATGCTGTGGAATCTTTTTTGTACTTGGATTGATAGTTTGGTGAGGAACTGGAGCTCTATGGCTGAGAATTCTAAATGACCCTGTCTAAAGTGCAAATCCCAGGATTCTATAGGATGTTGCCATGTTAAAGTGGTATAAATGGACAGTAAGTGATATCAATGATCTGTAACTGTGTAGCATGAAAGAGATCTCTCTCTATTAGGTGCACAATAACCTCTTCTATAAATGTGAAGAAAATCAAGGGGAAAAGTGCAAAGTGTTACAGGTGACCATTAAGAAAAGCAAAATAATGACCACAGATGATTTACACAGACAATGAAGACACTGAGATAGTAAAAAATTTCTTATACCTTGGCCCAATCATTAATCAAAATGGAGACTGCAAGAAAGGATAAGAAAACTAGGACTTGGAAGGGCAGCTGTGAGTGAACTAGACAAGATTCTAAAGTGTAAAGAGATATAATTGGATACCAAAGTCAGGATTGTCCATGCCATTGTGTTTTCAGTTTGTGTGTATGGTTGTTAAAGCTGGACAGTGAAGAAAGCTGGTGGGAAGAAAATAAGCTCATTTGAAGTGTGCTGATGGAGAAGAGTTCTACAGATAGCATGGACATACAAAAAGACAAATAAATGGGTCCCAGAGCAAATTAAGCTTGAACTTTCCCCAGAAGCCAAGATGACTAACCTGTGACTGTTATACTTTGGACCTATCATGAAAAGAGATGATTCATTAGAGAAGACAATAATGCTTGGTGAGATAGAAAGCAATAGGAAAAGAAGAAGACCCCATTATAGGTGGACAGACTCAATCAAGGAAACCACGGCTCTGAGCCTGCAAGACCTGAGCAGGGCTGTTGATGACAATGTGACCTGGGGGTCTCTCATCCATAGAGTCAACATAAGTCGAAACTGATCTGATGGCAATTAACAACAATGAATGTAAGGCTGTATAAATGTGGTGTGCAACCATGGTAGAGATCCTGAAACTATCCCCATTGGTGATTCACCCAAGGATAAATTATGGCAATTATGCTGCCAATGCCCAGCCACATAAGCTATTCTATCACTACAAAGGTTCATAGGACAGGCCTTTCCGAGTATTTAGTCTAAGGCCATTTCCATCCCACACTGTTATAGTGCTATTTTTCCACTTTCAACATTCTATGGAATCCTGGGGTTTGCAGTTTAGAGAGGGGCCTTTAGAATTCTCAGCCAAAGAGCAATTTGACCTCAGTAAACTACAAACCCCAGAATTCTACAGGATCTTGAAAGTGGAATAATAGTACTATAACAGTGTAGGGCAAAAAGACCCCAGGTATAGCAAAGAACTTAGGCCCTTTCTGCATTAGGTGAGTGAATCGCTCCGTGGCATTACTTACCAGTTCTTCTTGGGTCCAAAGTAACACAGACTTTCCCTCGAGCCCTTCTGCAGGGTTTCTTATTAGTCCAGGGTGAGGTCTGTTAATCCGCACTGCTCCAGTTGAAAATGGCAGCTTCCTGTGGCTTCCAACTGAAAATGGCGGCTTCGTGGGTGTGGGCCAACCAGTGACGCTGGCCACACCCACAGCCCACCCTCCGCTGATTGCAGGTTCGCATTGGCGCGAGCCTACGCATCTGCACAGGTAAGCAGGAACGTGATGGCGTGTTCCAGAAAATTAAAAGACTGGATTTTTCTGGTCTTTACTTAGCGCGCTGGAGGACCACTTGGGAGTGGTTTGGATCGGACTAAGGTGAGGAACAAGGTTAAATATTCCGCACCTAGTCCAATCCAAGGTGCGGACAACCTCCATGCCAGGACGCCTTTGTCCGTTGTAACATCCATGTGCGGAAAGGGCCTTATACAGCACAATGGTAGCACCAGTTTTCACAACAGTCTATGAATGAATCTCCATGTATTCAGAAGCTTTTGAATATGACAGAAGCTGGAGTCCATGGCTATCTGCTACAAACACTAAACAAGATAAATCTCATAGCAATTCTTGAACCATTGTTGTCAGTGCTTTCTCACTTATCTTCTAGATGAGATTGGCTTCTGGCAGAGAAAATTATTTCCCTTCGATGTGACTTCTTGTTCCTCCCAGAAGTAGAAGAACATAGATACATGATTGCAAGGAAACCAGAAAGTTATAAATGAAGTTGTAGTCCAAGAACCATGATATTTGAATGTGAATTAGAAAGGCCTAAATATCCAAAAGACAACAGATCCCATTTGGTCTTGCAAACTAGGCAGGGTCAGCCCTGGTTAGAACTTGGATGCAAGATTTCCAATGAATAACAGGTGCTGTTGGCATTTCCTCTGGTTTTTAAGAGGAAGAAAGAGACAAAACTACTTCTGAATATTCCCTGCCTAAGAAATTCATGTGATCATCATAAATTAACAGGTGACTTGAAGGCACATTGCATACACACATTAGAAAGGGGAGAAGAATCCTATTTCAATCAAGAAGGTACAGATTTACAGTCACATAACAATGAAGCTGATATTCCTCAAAGCAGAGAATTTATTACTTATTATTATTTACTATTTAAACACAACAGTTTTATTGTCTTTCAAGTTTTCTCCTTTTTCAAATTTAGGAAGAAATAAGAGAAAAGTCATTAAAGACAAATTTCTTGTTTCCTCCAAGAGGTCTGTGACCTTGATTGAGTACTTGAAGCTCCTAGCATGCAGTATAATCTTGCTTTTAATAGCTGTTGTCTTGCACTTTGCCTCAATTGAAATTAGAGCATGCCATGTTCGACACTGCAAAACACTGTTTTATGTTACTCATAAACATGCCAACCATAGGATGTCGGCAGGCTTTTGAAAATCCCCATCCCCCAAGAAATGTATTTCAGGATCAGAAGGGATCTACCAAACTTAGTCCTACCTAAAGATGTCAGGTGGGATTTAGATCACCACCATTTCCACCTCATAATTCCCATTCTATATTGTCCACATGGACAAAGGCACCAGCCTAAATTTCATACTTTCAGAAGGTGGTAGGATTAAGAAGTAGAACTGATGTATCTGTGTCTGTGTAACAATAAATAAGAGTATGGTCAAAATGAGAGAGTAGGACAGGAAGTGCAGCATCCACCATTTCATTTTGATGAGGGAGACAGAAGCCTATCATTAGCCATAAACCTATCATCAGCCAGGAGTTGCAGGGTGGTCTGAAGTGTTCTCACCACCTCATTGTCTCATTCTCTTGTTCGAGGTTGTGTTTTTCTCAGTGCTGGTTCTATTATTTGTGTTCTGCAATGCCAAACTGTCAGTTATAATAAATTCACTGGCTCTGGGTACTATGCAAAGTACTTACATGGTGCCCTTACATGGGATAGGGGAGAGAAGTGCAATGTGTTGCTCCATCACAGGCAGGGCAGCATTTTGGGCTTCCACAATCTCATATACCATCCCAGCATGCCTTGTTCTTCTTGCCACCAACTAACTTAGGCTCTTCTATTTCAGTGAGGAAAGCAAATACACTCATCTTGTGTTAAGCAAGCAAGCATATCCTTTAATCAAGTCTGCAATCAGTGGGATATTGAATAAGCAAGCAAAATAACTAGCTTCTATGAAGCAGTCTAGTGTGTGCCAACAGGTTATTAATTTAACTTCCTCCAGATTAAAAAGAAAGTTTGCTATATTTAAATATTGTTAACCATATATATTACTTATCTGAATAAATATATCATGATCCACGCCTTAAAGTGAAGTCCAGATGCTGAATGAAGGCCCTTTTCACATGTTTTTTTTTAGTGCGAGCGCCCCTTGAGCACCACGCAAATAGGAGCGCCGCTCCGTACGACGCACTCCCACTTGGCGGCATTCACGAGGCTGCAGTGGGGCGGGAACGCATTTTTTTATTTTCGACTTGAAGCCGAAAATGCCATGCGCTTGTGCAATGCTCGCGCCGCCTCTGCACACTTACCTGCCATGCGGTGTGTCAGTGCAGACACGCTTCCTTTCCCAGTGCAGCCTACATCTCCCACAGTGCCCTGCAGAAGGAAGGGGTGGGGTGCTCGCATGACGGTCGCGCAAACAGGAAGCGACCTGCGGAAGGAAGGAGGGGACAAGCGACAGCTTCTCGGACGAGGCTTCTCGCGCGAGACGCCCTCCCCATCACGCAAAAAGGTACCATGCAAAAAGGGCTGAAGACTTATATCAGTTCTGCTACCATTTTGAGGCTCCAGCCCATATTTGATGAGCATCCTTAAACATATATATGCTGACTGGTTGAGGTGCTACCCTCTGTTTTCATTCTATTCCTTGTAGACAGGTATATGGTACTTTCCAGTGAACAGAAGCAAAAAAGCATGAGGCTCTTAATGGAAGAGTGGTGGTTTCATGGAGTGGTTTGTCTTTGGAGCTCTGACTTGGTAGCAATGCAACTTGGAGGTCTCTCGGGCAATAAATTGTACGTTAATGCATGCAGCTAGTTTATCTCCATAGTACATACCTTTAGATCTCTGGGACCTTGACATCTGCTCTTTTAGGCTGGTCACCATCTGAAGCTGGGGTCATGATACTGAACTTGCACATTGCATTATAAAATGTATATTTTTCTGTGTATCTCTTTCTCCTCACACACACCCCATGAGATTTATAACATTATCTATTTATTTAAATGTTTGAATTGACAGAGTTTTAATTTGTGGATAATGTGGTCAATTTTTTATACTCAGGGCTTTAAATTTTATTTTCCATATTTTAATATTTAACTTTTTTTCATCTTTCTCCTAGGATGTGATTTACTGTTCTATACACTGTAGTTTTATATCATACATTCTTATCATATGATACTATAAATCAGCTAAAATTTCTTCTTAGATATACTTCCACCCAAGAAATGTTTCTTTTACTAGCAATGGGGAATTAATATTACCATGTTTAAGAGCCATAGATTTTTACAGGTACTGTTCATGGCAGCAGAAGTCACCAAATAGGCTCCAGCCTTAATTAGCAAGTCATGTCAGTAAAAAAATCAGAGAAATTAGGCATTCTAGCTATTGAAATGACCATATTTTTCCAAATGTCCCTGACTGGGCTCTGATATTTGGCAGAAGCCCTTCTCCTGGATTTGCCACACTCACACATTTAGTAAGGTACAAGAGAAGGTCTGCTTGGTGACTATTCGAGGCTCTGGAAAGCAGACGACGATGATGATGAAGATGAGGATGATGAAGATGAGGATGAAGATGAGGGTGATGGCAGGTTTTTGGTATTGAACTGGCAGTTGAGAGAGTGGCTTTTGATGGATTGGTGTTGTTTTTAAAATGGTTCCCCCCCCCAATTCAGTAGGATTTTAACACTAGAAGTTGTTTCACTGTGATTTAGCCTTATAGCTTTCTGTCTGTTTTTATCTGTACTTGCCTTAATCTGTACCTTTCAAATTTTGTTGTGGGTTATTTTTGTTTTAACTTTTATAAGCCTCCTTGAGTCCTGAAATGGGAAAAGGTGGGATTGTCTTCTTGCTTTTCTTCCTCCTCCTCCTCCTCCTCATCTTGAGTCCTGGAGGGAAAGGCAGGGTATATTAATATATTAATTAGTATATTAATAAAGAAGTATTTCATCAATACACTTATTTACATACTTTCTTGGTTCCAGAGCCAACCTTAGCAGTAGGCGAAATGAGGACCTATCTCAAACAACAGACACAAAATGTCAGAAAAGAACAGTGAATTGCTTGTTTCAGAGGCTCCACTCCCCCACCCTACTTATCTGCAAGGGATATGTCCACCCCCCCCCGGATGCTTGAAACTATGGGTAGTACTGAACCCTATATATATACTATTTTTTCCCCTATACATACATACCTATGATAAAGTTTAATTTATACATTAGTCACAGTAAGAGATTAACGATAATAACTAATAATGAAATAGAACAATTATAACAATATGCTGTAATAAAAGTTATGTGAATGTGGTCTCTCTCTCTGTCCCCCCTCCCAATCAAAATATCTTATTGTACATAGTATTTTCACACCATGGTTGACTGCGTGTAACTGAAACCACAAAAAGTAAAACCACAGATGGAGGAGGACTATTGTATTTTTTTTTTCTTTTCCCGGATAGGGTGACAGGTACTTGCAAGATTTATTTTCTCAGGTAGCAAAATAACCTTCTCTGCTCCTGGAAACTATTATCTTGATAGGGTAGGAGTTCATCTTTACTACTCTGCATCTTAAAGCAGACATGTTGCTCAGAAGCCCTGTAACTGTAGTCCATAGTCTGAGCCCAGGGCTTACTAAATATAATTTGATATAAAAAAGATTGGCCATTCCAAAACGTTCATCTCCATGTGCTTGAGAGGCCCCCGGATAAGCACATACATGGACCCGGCCGAACGGCTGAAAAATCCAAGGCAGGCCAGTAATTTTCTGGCACGCAGCTTCAGGAGACCTCCAGGCAAGTACAATTTGAAACTAAATTAAGTATGCAACAAGCATACAAAAGATTCTCTGCCCTGAACCGTCAGCTTGACGAGATTAGCGCTTCTGACTACCCAACTGTCAAGCACTCCCTATTTGCATACTGTCTGCACTATTGACAACTCTGTCAAAATTCAATCATCTTAAGTGCTGACCTTTTGGAGGCTTTGTCTCCAACCCGAAACCCATTGTTTTCCCTGGGAACGGACTACCCTACAGGCACATTTCTCCCTTTAAGAACCTCTGATTTTGAGCTCTTCCTCGGATCACTCACAGTTGTCATCCCGCCTTGCTGCCACTCCTTTTGCTGAGCCTTCCCCTCAGCTTCCACGTGCTGAGAATCTCTGCTCCATACTTGCCGCATTTCTTCTGGCTACAGGATCAGGTGTAGTATTTCCCCTGAAAATTCCTCTTGAAATTCCCTATCGCATTTCCTCCCTTTATTTTCTTAGGTCTGCGTGAGTGAGTATGTAAGTGCACAGTGATTGTCTTTTAAATAAAGAAAACAATTATAATTTCATTTTGCTTGGTTTTTGACTCGGCCTGACCCCGTAAACATTGGGTTCAAGATCTCGCTAGGTTACCCTGCCTCTCGTAGTGCTACAGCTTGTGCTCCGGCTAATTCACATTCCCCATTATTTGGAGCACATTGAGGTGTCCCCCAAGGGACCCCAGAAATCAGGGTAACAGCCCTGAACTCTGTTTACATACATACATATCGTGCATGGACATATTTACCATTTAGATGGTCTTTTTCCTCAGAAAAGAGAAACATATCAAGCACTCCAAATCTGAGCATGATTTCTTCTCTTATCCCTCACTTCTATTTCAGAAGCATTTGGTCACATAATGAGAAAGAACAAAGAAATCAAGGGAATTATATTGCTGCTTCCCTTCAATAACTGCCTAGAAATACTGTATACTGATTCTGAGAAAGAAAAATAGGAGAAACAATAAGGGAGAACCAGTAACATGGACTATGGCAGCAAGGGAGATGTAACTCATTAGATTAAATTTGAGAATGGTATGTACATCAGTGGCTATTAGTCATGACATATTTCAATGGAAGGGAACATGTGAACTTCTAGATGATTGGTCTCAACTCCAGTCATCCCTCACTTCTGAGTATGTTGTCTATAGTGGATGGGAGTTATAGTCCAACAATATCTAGAAGGCTACATGATTCCGATCCCAATATATTCATAAATGTCAAGGCCATATGCTTACCCACTGTTGGAAGCAAGCAAAACTTGGAAACTTTTCTTAAAAAAAACAAAACAAAAAACCTCTACAACTTCCCAAATTCCCCAGCTAGCACAGTGGTGCAAGGCCATTTCCACACTACACTGCTATACTGCTATTATTCCACTTTCAACAGTCTATAGAATCCTGGGGTTTGCAGTTAAGGGAGGAGCATTTAGATTCTCAGCCAGAGAGCCCTTTGGCCTCAGTAAACTAAAAACCCCAGAATTCCACAGGATGTTGAAAATGGAATAATAGCACTATAACAGTATAGTATGGAAATGGCCTTAGTTTCAGAATTCTAGACCCTGTAGTCCAAAGAAGTAATATTTCCAAGATTTGGTGTGACTCAACTCAACCCATGTTTATTTTCTTATATTTCCTATTTAGATCAGAATTGGAATGTGCTTGATTTTAAACTTCTTGTTCTTAATCTATCTATGTCAAATACTTTTGCTGGCAAAGCTTTTGAAAATAAAAATTCAATTTTCTCCTGAGCACACTGTCTAAGATGCTTAAAAGAAAATTGTCAAAGCAACACATTTTGGTGTTTCAGAGCCTCTTCTATAAAGAGATAATTGGGAAGAGGAGGGGATTGGAAGGAAGAAGAATGGCTCATTCCTGCAGGAATCTGCTGGCAGCTGTAATTTTAAATAACAGTCGATAACAAAAGGAAGAGGAAGAAGGAGACATTATGTTTACCAATTGCATTTTTAAAAATACATACTTTAATTTTGTTTTAGGGGGCTGTGTAGAATGGGATGGTCATTTATTTTTATGCCCATAAAGCAGATTAAAGGAAAAATTACAATGTTTCAGATGTCAAGCTAAAACATTTTCATGTGGCTGATGAAAGCAAATTAAGCAATATCATTCTTATGGATAATTTTGATTTCAAAAGTTAGGAAGAAACCAAGACCAGGGAAAACATACTCCTAACAAAATAAGAAACAAAATATCACTGGCAATATAGAAAAGTGCCACACAGGGCTATGCCTAGAGATTTTGTTGCATGGAGGAAGAACAAACGGTGCTCCTGATTCACCCACATCAAAGTGGACAGTAACCCAAACCTGCCATGTTGTTTAGGCACCTGAAGGGGTGGGACCTCAACACATACCTATCCCCATCCCTGGCAATAAATATAAAGAATAACAAAGGAAATAGCTTAATTAGTTGCCTTTCATGAGACCCCAAAAGCAAGGCTTGATTTTATACCCAATAGTAGGGCTGGCCCTGATCACGTAATGTTGATATCATGGATGAAACAGGAACATAACATATGATTTGTGGCCTAACTCTGAGATAAATCTTTTTGCTCTTTTTTTCTTTTTACATCCTTTTTTTTAAAAAAAAAAAACACAGGCACACTTATTTCCTTGATATGCAAGCATCTAGGGCTTTCATTTTCCAAAATATATACCAAATTAGTACTCAGCCTCTAACAACTTAGTAGATTCACTGAATCAATTGTTTGGTCAGTCAACAAATCCCACTGACTCAGTGGGGTGATTTTAGTTCAGAGTAATAACTGGACTGAGGTTCCCGTCTGAGTACTCCCTCTCCCCAGTGCCAATCACTTGCTACATGTATTGGCATTCACAGGACAAAAAGAGAAAGTTGTGATAACATGCAGAAAAGGTTCCACAATGACTTCTCCATATTGCATTGTCATTCACACAACTTGTCCAATGCACAACACAATGGC
Organism: Ctenosaura bakeri; assembly: GCA_948474755.1. Taxonomy (NCBI): domain Eukaryota; kingdom Metazoa; phylum Chordata; class Lepidosauria; order Squamata; family Iguanidae; genus Ctenosaura; species Ctenosaura bakeri. The sequence goes on along the minus strand of CAOLHI010000094.1, from coordinate 825,971 downwards.
TTAAAAGCTGACAGGACAAAAGCAAAACAAAATGGATAGTTGCTATATACCAAAAGGTTCATTCAATTAGCAGGTCTTACCATTGAACAATCTGCAATATTCCTCCGTAATATGATACAGAAATTAATGTGCTTCAGTGTGTGCTACATTACCATTTGGGTACATAAGAGTGAAACTGAATACATACTTGAATCACAGAAATAAGATACAATCCATTTTAGAGTTTTTCTAGAGAAATCTTTTATTGTGCCACTGCCCAAGTTACTCATTAAATTTTACAAGGGCTCCAAACAAATTCATCCTTTAATCTAATCCTCTGCCTCCTGTTCTTCTACCACCTGTTGCAATTTTTTTCCTTACCATGATAAATCTGTTAAAGAGAAAAATCCAGGCTGGAAACACTATTAATCCTGGATAGCTCTGATATACGCATTAGTTGTATGTACAAGCAGAGAGACGTTCCTTGTAGGCAAGAAGGCTCAAGGCCTTTCCACGCTATGGCCCTTTTCGCATGGCAATTCTCATGCAAAAGGGCCTCCAGAGTGTCGTGCCATTGTGAGGAGTGTTTCAGATGATGTCCTCGCAAGTGCGTAATGCTGCCAGGGCTAGCAGGCACTGATTGCTCACTATATCATTTTCAGCTTTTAGCCGAAAATGGTGAACGATTGCGCATTGCTCCGGGGCCCCACACGCACTTACCATCTGTGCGGAGCTCCGGAGCCGCAACTCTTGTGTTTCGTCCCCCAGCGCAGCCTGGGAAAATACCCGGCTACGCTGCAGAAGGAAGAGGCAGAGACCTCACGCTGCCTGCCAGCCGGCTGGCACCTCCTGTGAAGCAGAAGCAGCAGGGACATGACAGCCTCACAGAAAAGGCTGCTCGCGTGATCCCTATGCAACCGCATTGGATACAGGTAAGTTGTGGAAAGGGCCTACACTGTTATACTGTTATTATTCTACTTCCAATGTCCTGTGGAATTCCGGTGTTTGTCATTTATTGAGGCCAAAAAGCTCTCTGGCTGAGCATTCTAAGTGCTCCTTCCTAAACTGCAAATTCCAGGATTCCATAGGATGTTGAAAGTGGAATCATAGCACAAAAGCAGTGTAATGTGGAAGGGCCCTTACTCTCAGGTACACCCCTTGCTATTTCCAGTGACAGTGTTGCAGAGCTGTGAAAAGTGTCATTTTTTGAGATTTCAAAGGCCTTCTAACAGTTGGTTTCACAGAAGTTAGAGATGCACATTCCAGAATGGGGTGGCCAAAGTGCAGTCCTAGGGCCATACTTGAACCTCCAAGGTTCCAAGGTGGCCCTCAGACTTTTCACACTCTGTATACTACCCTTTTTAATGCTCCTCCAAAAATGACTTTTCTTTCTCAAAGTCTCCTGCCACAGTAAGAACTGGAATGGACTTGTGTACTTTAATGGTTGGGTGGAAGAAGTAATTTCAATAGATGTCACTTGTTACCTGGTTATGTGACAAGCAGCACATATGAAAATTCCTTTTATTACACAACTCTTAAAGGTGCAAGATTAATAATAATAATTAATAATAATAATAATAATAATAATAATAATAATAATAATAATAGGTTTATATTTATAATAAAATATGCATTAAAATACCAAACAATAAATATTAATATTCCACCTTTCCCAAATCCAAAGCAGAGAAAGAAGATGACACAGGAACCCGTTAAATTTAACCCATCACAAATGTAAAGTGTGGTGGAAGGATTTGTAATGCAAGCAAGCATTTAAATTTGGATAGCATCACTACTACTGCAAGTAGTATCCCTTTTGTTTCACCATTGCCTCATTAGGAACATATAAATTCCTGAAAGTGGAGCAGCTCATACAATAATTCTTTTCGCACGGCATTTGCCATGGAAAGGGTCCCTCGAGCGATGCACGAATGTGAGGAGTGGTCCACATGACACACTTACAATCGTGAAATGCTCCAGGGTCTGGCAGGTGCTGCTCACACACTTTTTCATTTTTGGCTTTGAACCAAAAACGGTGTGCAATTGCGCATCGCTTCAGGGCCCTTTGTGCACTTGCCTTGCGTGCAGAGCTCCAGAGCTGTGGCACTCGCTTCCTGCCCCAGCGCAGCCTGGGAAACTCCCAGGCTGCAGTGCGGAAGGAAGAAGAGGGGCTCTCATACGAGTGGGCGGCAGCTGCAGAGCTGAAAGAACTGGGACACGAGAGCCTCTCGCTGGAGGCTGCTCGTGCAATCCCAGCACCCCAGCTCCATGAAAAGGTGCGTTGCGGAAAGGGCCTCAGTAGTCAGGAAAGTATAGTCTGTGAGTTGCATGCATTACCTGGAACCCCTTTTAGCAGCTCTTGATACTAAAAGGACACTGTCACATGGTGACAAACCTCACGCATTATCTTTTTCAACCTCCAACCCCCCCCCACAAAAGGCTAAAAAATGGCAGAAAACAAAACCAGAAGTCATACCACATCACTTCTGGTTTTGATGTGTGTGTGTGTGCATGTGCATGTGCGTGCAGCCCACCAGGGGTTCAGGGCTCCCATGTCCAGCACAGCTATCTACTCTAAAATAGACTGTGTGTGTGTGCTTTCAAGTCACCTGTTGACTTATGGTGGCCCCATGAATTTCATAAGGTTTTCTTGGACCAGGAACACTTAAAGGTGATTTTGCCAGTTTCTTCTGAAATACAGCCTACAGTATTTGGCATGCATTGGTGGTCTCTTTGCTTAGCTTCGAAGATCAGACAGGATCTGGTGCCTTTAGAATATTTTGGCCTGAAACAGACTATAGTAACTCATTTATCAAAGTAATAGACTACCTATCAAATTGGGAGAGGGAGCTATATATATTAAGCCAAGCATAAACTTGAAGAAAAAGTGTAAAATGTAATAAAGGTATGAAAATCTCTTCCTCTGTTTTGTGCATATCTCACAGTCAAACAGACTGCAGAATGAGCTCTCACTGCTTTGGTGCTAAATAATGTCATTGTCCTAAATGGAGTATATGCCTCAATATTCATGAGATAATTTGAATCCTATATTAAACAGAAATTCAATTACTTAGAATAAATAATTGTACCATTTTTGCATATATTGTTTTCATAACTAATATGTTTCCGTCTGATCTGCAATACAGTTACTAGCAAGGCCTTTGGCTTCATGCAGCGTTTACTGTTCCTTGTCCCTTTCTAAACAGAAGTAATAGTGAATCGTGTGCTTCCATAATATCAGAGCTTTGAAAGATAATTGTACTAGCAGGAAAGAACAATAATAGTGTTATCCTACACATATCTACTCAGAGGTAGGCCATTTCCACACTACCCTGTTATAATGCTATTATTCTACTTTCAATCTCATGTGGAATTCTGGGGTTTGTCGTTTATTAAGGCCAAAGAGCTCTCTGGCTGTGAATTCTAAATGCCCCTCCTTAAACTAGATATATATATAGCACTTTTTAAAAGGAGAATCAAATTTCTAGAGGCTTCCAGGAACACAGGTCCCCTTGTTCAATTTTCCTTTTTTTAAAAAAGAGCAGGCAGCCTGGAGAACTTCAAGGATCTACTAACCTGGGAGAGGCACATTCAATTCATAGGCTGCATGCCCCCCCCCCAGTGCTAGATTTATTGTTGTTCTGTAAAGCTGCAATTCTATGCATAGCTACCTGAAAGCAGGTCCTTTTGGACTTATTTCTCAAGCATATACTGATTTTGCAATAAAGCTATCTATTTATTTATAGACTTATCCTTTTAACCAGGATATGGAAAATATTTGAAAAGGATAATAAGTAAAACCAGATTAAGTAGGAATTCATCATAGAGTCTAAAAATCATTAGTCTTTGTACGTATCAAGTACAATAGGCTGCTTACATGTCATCTTCTATAAATTAGTTTTGCAAAAATTGACCAACTTACATAAGATGATGTGTCAGCAGCTTATTATGTTTTTGTTACAAAGAGGCTAATGATCTTGAGACTCCTCATTTAATCCCTCCTTAATCCAGTCCATTAAAAGAACATAAGCAAATTGAAACAATTAGATCTGAACTAAGGTCAGTGATGGATGAAGTACAATAGGAAAGCATCTTTAGCTAAGCTAATGCATGTGCTCGGGCCTTGCAGTTTGTTATGCAGATTTATAGTACTTAGATCTTCATTCTGCAGGACCACATTTCAAATCGATGGTTTTCTGGCCTGTAGAAGGCAGCACCTTGTGGGAGGGGGTCCCCACACACCAGTAAGGAATATTAGGAGTCATAAACTTCAGAGCACAGTTAATAAAAAGCCCTTCATCCTCTCCAGTGGTTTTATTGTACAGAAAATAAATGAGCTCATACATTTCCTTTTCTCTTCTCTCCCTTTCCTCCTCCATCAACCTCTCTCCTTCCAAACTTTAAGGGTTTTGTGTGCATGATGCATCCTTTGCAGCTTAGCCCATCAGAGAAGGTCCAAGATGGACCTGTTTAGTGTATTTGTTCCATTCCAAGTTCTCTCTCCCACATCATCCAATTATGGAGAGGATTAGTTTAGTTGGCTGCCAGCTGGAGAGTAAAAGTTTGGTTTGGTTCCATTACAGCATTGACCACAGGATGAACATTTGTACTCTATTATGTAATTGGATGTTCAGTAGGGAAATTTGACAGAATTCTTGTTTATAATTCAGTCACAACTAGCCTATGGTTAAATCCAAAGATTAAACCAACAATTTGCACCCCCTTATCATTTCCTTCACAAGTTGTCAATTATGCATGGCTTTTTGTTTTGTTTGCCCTTATTTCTGCTTCAGTATAGACATTTGCTTATGGAAATTCCTTTTTCAAGAATACATCTGAATTTATTCTTATTCACCCTTGTTTTCTTTCACATAAGGAATCTTTCATCACTTCCAACAGACTGCCAAACTCTGCTTTAGACTGAAGACATTGTCCCATTTTTAAGTCAAGAATGGTAAGCCCTTCATAATATACAAGATCTCCCAAAGATAAACAAAGATGTACTTTTGAAACACTGGATGACCTTCACTCTTTAACAGTCAAAAGAGATGTTTATAGACTTCTGAAAGTCCTTTGCCGCTAAATTCAGTGGAGGACAATCAGGCATTCAAAGTATCTTAGAAGTTAAACTTTGTTCTTGTGTTTCTCCTCTGCCATTATAGAGTAACAAGTAAATATGAAGGATGTCCTTTGCTTTATTATTTTATCCAATTGTGTTATGTCTTTTCTCTATACAGATTTTGAAGGATGCCTCTGAATTCTTCAGGTGGGCCAGCATTATTTTTTTTCCATAATGTCTTGTCTCTTAGCAGAAGCTGTTCTATCTTTAATCCATTGAAAAAGGTACAACCGCTATAATCAAAAACCCAAGGATGACACTGTTTGAACACTGTTACAATTGATTCTAGAGAAGTTCAAATGGTAAGTGCTGTGGGGGTTGGGGAAAATATTCAAAAATGTTGGAAATATGGTAGAAAATTGGATATCTTGAATTTTGGGAAACTCTCCCAAGGAGAATTCTAGACAGATAAGAATCTTTGTAGTGTAGGACTACAAGACTGTGGGGAGAGGTGCTGCCTCAAGTATTGAAGTCTCAAGCCATTTAGGGCTTTAAATGTCATCACAAACACCTTGCATTCAGACTGGGAATGTATTGACAGCCAGTGTAGTTCTTTTAAGACTAGTATTGCATGCTGTCTATATGATATTCCACTGAGCAGAACAGGCTTTTTACCCAATTCCCAGACTTAAAAACTGCCAGTCCACAGAACCTCTGCCTTATTGGGATTCAGCTTCAGTTTATCGACCCTCATCCAGCTCATTACTGCACCTAAGCACTGATCCAGGACCTGCACAGCCCCAAATGACTCAGATGACAAGAAGAAATTGAACTGAGTGTCATCAGTCTTTCTCTTAGTAGGCAGAAAACTGGTAAAATTATTCATTTCTCCCTCTCCCTCTCTCTCTCTTTACTTGCCTGTGAGGATTAAATTTAGAAAGATATATATTCCTCAGTAAGAAGATTTACTATGGGTCATCAAAAGCTGTAGGAAATTCTTAAGGGTCAGCTGAGTTTCCATTCCCAATTATATGTTGCCAGGGTAGGATGAATCTGGGAACTGAGCACACTCAGCCTTGATCTTTCCCCATACCTTTCACTCTCCAGGTTCCAGGAGGTGAAAAGGTGGCAAACTGATGGGAAATCCAGAAACAGCAGATGAATGCATACCTAGCTGATAGGAAGCTTCCTCATCAGCCATCTTCTTGAGAGAAGTGTCTAGTTTGGAAGGAGAAACTAGAAAAGGATCAGGTGTACCTTGTAACCAGGTAAATAGTCAGATAGAAGAAGAGCTGACTCTAGCATTGGGGAATGAGTGGTCTTGCAAAAAAAAGGTTGGACTGTTTCCCAGCATCCCTCACAGAAAATGATCAGTGATAATGGCAGGTACAGTCAAGCAAAATGGGGAGGGGAGGTGACTCCTCCAGTGGTATTACTCTTTTAGTCTTGTACTATAAATCTGCCAAATACTTCTGGGTCCAGAATGAATAACAGCTTTTGTGGGACAGCTGTATCCCCATCTCAAGTGACCTTGACTCCTGTAGCCCCTTCCAGCATCAGAACCCATGTACACATTCTGTTTTGTGTGTGTATGTGGTTTTCCCGCTGAATTTTTATATGAAAACAGAATTTGATCAGATGCCAGATATGATCCAAGTATATGAAACTGTTATCGTAGTTTCTAGCCCAGACTTGTGGGATATTAGATATCATTTTGATATCAATAATTTGGTCTGCTATACCCCTCTGTCCTCCACGTGCTTGCAAGGCCCCCGGACAAGCTCGCATGCAGGCACGGCCGCTAATCACTGAAATATTCCAAACAAATACAGGTAGGCCAGAAATAGCCAGACCGCCGCTTCAGGAGACCTCAAGGCAAATACTACATTATGTATGCATGCAACTTACAAAGGACTCCCTGCCCCGAGCAGGCAGCTTGACTAGCCAAATACTCACTCCACGTTTGCATACTGGCTACTCTATTGACAATTCGGTCTTAACTTAATCATGTAAAATACTGACCTTTCGGAGGATTTGTCTCCAGCCCGAAACTCATTGTTATCCCCAAGAATGGACTAGGCGATGGCCACATTTTCCCCTATAAGAACCCCTGACTTTGAGCGCTTCCTCAGATCTCTCCTGGCTTCCATCCCGCCTTGCTGCCGCTTTGCTTGGCGAACCTTCCCCTCAGTCCCACGTACTGAGAAACTTCATATCCACAAACTTCTTCTTCAGACTACCTGGGCTTCATGTCAGGTGTAGTATTACCCATACCAAAAACCTCCTCTAAAAATCCTTCTATCCCACTCCAACCTTTTATTTCTATAGTTCTCTGTGTGAGTGTGTTGCATACACTTGTTTGGCTGTATTTTAATAAAACCAACAATTATTATTTTACTTCTGTTTTCTCCTTGACTTGGCCTGACCCCGTAGACATTGGGTAAAAGATCTCGCTCCATTGCCCTGCCTCTCGTATTGCTAGCTTGTGCTCTTTTGACTAATTCCCAACTTTGTAATTTGGAGCGCACTTAGGTGTCCCTCACGGGATCCCCAGAACTCAGAGTAACAGAACTGTTACCCCACTGGTAAACCCTATCCCAGGGTCCACAATTTTTAATATCAAATATAGTTCATCATGCCAGAGAGGTTGCCCGAATGAGCACATAGGCAGCAATGGTCGAATGACCAAGAACTAGGTCAGGCCAGTAAAATCCCCAGTCATGTAGTCCAAGGAAAGCTCAAGTTGTGCAAACTCACAGTAAACAAATGGTCCTCAGTCACAGAGGAGCCAACTTGAGGGAATTAGCATGTTTTCCCCAAGTTGAACACTTATGATTCTGGAAAAATCTTCCAAGGTAAGGACCATCTACGTAAATTTACCCTACAACCCATTGCAACCGAAGATCCTGAAACATTGGCAACACATCATAAAGTCATCGTGCAAAACGAGTTGCCATTGAGAAACTTCCTTTCGTTTGCAGTGCCTATTGTTCTCCCCGGGAGAAGATTCGCCCTTGGGGTATGTTTTCCCCTATAAGTAGTCCTAGTTTTTGAAGATTCTTTCTGAGAACTCCCTGCCACACTAGCAGATTGTCATTCTGCTTAGTTGAGTAATCCCTTCAGCCTTTCTTTGCTGAGATCATGTTTGTTTGCTGTTTCCCAGATTAAGGACTTCAGGAAAGGTGCAGTATCACCATCTGAAATCCCTCTCTACATCCCCCTATCCAACCTTCCTCTCTTTTACTTCTCAATAGCTCTTGTGTGAGTGAGTGAGTAATTGCGTTGATGCATGAGAACAACAAAGCTTGTCACCAGGCACATATAGCTGTTACAGAGCTAATGTTTTAGTCTTCATATGAATATATCTAAGGAAGTTATCTTGGCATCCAACAGAAGAAGCAAAACCATGTTTTTTGGATATGCCACCTGGCCCATTTTGCACTGCGTTTTCCATGCGAAAGAGGGCCTGGAGCGTTGTGCGATTGTGAGGAGTGATCTGCACTATGCACTGACAATTGTACGATGCTCCAGGGGCCTGCAGGCACCGGTCGTGCACCTTTTCATTTTCGGCTAGAAGCCAAAAATGGTGTGCGATCGTGCATTGTTCCTGGGCCCCATGCACACTTACCTGGTGTGCGGAGCCTCCAGAGCCGCACTGGTCACGCTTCCTGCCCCAGCGCAGCCTGAGAAACTCACAGGCTGCACTGCGGAAGGAAGAGCGGGGCTCTCACGTGAGCAGGCAGCTCGTGCAGAGCCAAAGGACCCTGGACGTGAGAGCCTCTCATTAGAGGCTGCTCGCGTGATCCCCGCACCCCAGCACCAGAAGACAGTAAGCTGTGGAAAGGGCCAGAGTTATAATCCAATTCCAACATTAGCCCAAGGTGAGAGTTTTTTCATTTATTGTCTCTCAATGTAAAAAGAAAATGCCACATGATATTGTGAAACAATTATTATCGGACAATCTTCCTTGCATTTTTAACAGGGTGGCATTTTTTTGTTATAGCTGCAGAAGATTTTGAGCAGTTTTAAAATTAGGTATTGTGAATGCTTTTTAAATTGATTGTATCTGTTGCATGCTATAATGTGTTAGGCTTATACAGATGTGTTTAGTTCTCCTGTCATGTTTATACTGAACATATGGTGCTTTTTGTTTCATTATATGCAAAGGCCTTTGGCCATATGCACAAAGCTTTGTATAAGTCAATAAGCTGCAATATCTCTTTCTGTTAAGCTTCATTGGTGGCATCCAAATAGACTACATTGGAGCCTAGTAGGTCCATCTTCTGGCATTGCCAATGTAAAATAGAAAAGCATATAATTGTGGCTGCCAGTTTTAAACTAAAATATAGCTTAATATGTCACAAAGATTGACAACAATGTCCCACAACAATACAGAAAGTTTCAATTGTTATCCCACTGGTAAACCGTGTCCCAGGGTCTACAATTTTGATATTAAAATATGATTCAATGTGCCTGAGAGGTCACCCGGATGGGCACATAGGCAGCAATGGTGAAACGATCAAAAACCAGGTCAGGCCAGTAAAATCCCTGTCACGTAGCCCCAGAAGACCTCAAGCTGTGAAAACCCACAGTAAACAAAAGGTCCTCAGCCACTGAGGAGACAACTTGAGGGGATTAGCATCTTTTCCCCAAGTTGAGCACCAATAGCAATAAAATGCTATCAGGCAAGGACCATCTACATAAATTCACACCACAACCCAATGCAATTCAAGATCCTGAAACTTTGGCAACACCTTGAGATCTCATTATGCAAAAGGAGTTGCCATCGTGGAGGTTCTTTTCCGTTGCAACACCCATTGTTCTCTCCGGGAAAGGATTAGCCCTTCAGGTACCTTTCCCCCTACAAATAGTCCCAGTTCTTGATTGAGTGTGTGAGTGATTGCGTTGGGGTGTGAGACTTTCATTCAATAAAATCATTTTATTGGACATCTTCATTTGGTTTTTGGCTTGGCCTGACCCCATAAAAACTGGGTAAAAAGACCCTGCTAGGTTACCCTGCCTCTCGCATTGCTGTTGCTTGTGCTCTGGCTAGTTTCCATTCCCCATCACATGGAGCGCATTGAGGTGTCCCCCAAGGGACCCCAGAAATCAGGGTAACACAATATCCTGAATAATGCTGGGTGACCATGATGTTCTTACATGTAAGTGAAATTAAATGTACTTGAGGACAGATGCTGTGGGAGTTAACTCATTCATTACTTTGAGTCATCAAGGACTGCAGAATTAGGGACACTAAAAGCATATTTGCCTTATTCATCCACTGCTTTTCTTTGTAGCTTGTACACAGCACAACACAGCAAAATTACCAAAAATAAATTACTTTCTACAATATCTTCATATAAAAGAGAATTCAGAACAATTTCATGATTATAGTAGTTTGTTGCTCTTAGGCTTTGCTTCCTTCCTCCTTGCTGTAAGGGTCACTTCCTGCTTTTTATTCCTTCTCTTTCCACCTAAAGAGAGACAGATAGCACACAGGGTCTCCATAATGGCTTCCTGAATGGTCTTGCACACAACAGAAACCAGCTTTAGGAGCTTCTATACCCAATTTTAGGGACTCCACAGTATCTTTGACAATGCTGATAAAAGGGCTTCTCTGAACATTCAGAGAAATTAATAGCTGTAAGCTCAAAAAAGTAGCCTGCTGTATTCCACTCATAAATTTTATTTATTTAGTGCAATTGTATGCCACCTTTCTCCCAGAGTAGGATCCACGGAATAAATGACAAATATTTTTTACAGATACACTCTCTGGCCTAGGTGAAACATGAAGCATTACAAAGCTTTTGCCTCTGGCAATGTAAAGCACACATTGCCACGTCCTCACATCCTGTTGAGAAATCTGGATAATTGATCCTAATGCAAAGAATCCAGACGTTGGAGGGGAGTTATCTCAGATGTATTTGGTTTGTTCCCTATAATTTTTCCTCATTCCACTGTCTGATTCCCACTGTAAGAATAGCTTAGCTCAGTTGCTACATTACCAAAGCTACTCACTCAGCAGATAGGTCCTGTGGAGAATATCCTCTGTATGGTGGCATACCAAATCCTGGATTATGTGCATTCATCTGTAAGAAACTCTTGGATGGACAGTTTGCACTTCAGGCAGTGGACTAGGCTCAAAAGATATAATTTCTCCCCCTCTGTGTGTGTGTGTGTGTGTGTGTGAGAGAGAGAGAGAGAGAGAATATATGTACCACCCCTACCCTTTTTATCTCATCCTTGCTTTGAACATGGCTATATTTGCCAATAATTTGATTGCAATTCTAAAATCATTTCTTCCAGGCAAATATTTCACTGATTTCACTATATTAATTTGATTAATTTGGTATGGGTAGCCTGGAAATTTCAGGCTAAGGCACTGTGGGTATTGGTGGATTACTGATGTCTCATCTGCACATGACATTCTACTCTTGAATTGCTGTACTAAAGGATAATAATTGTTTTTGCCTCTAGAAAGCTGCTGGACTGCTGTACGAAATGATGGTGGTAAAAGGGAAAGAAAACCTCAGGCCATGACAGATGGCAAGCATGCAGCATAAAAAGGTAATTTATTGAAGGGGAACACTGTGCAAAATGTTGTATGCATGTACAAACTCCAGGTCCCATGAATACAATTACAAAAGTATTTATGTAAAGAAAAATGAAAATAACTAAAGATGGTCCTGCCTCATATTGAATCAACCCAACTCTGGTAGAAATCTGTACCTTTCAATTTGCTTCAGTAGGCATTTAATCAGAATCAGGCAATAGCAGGACATTGCAAGAATAAACCCAGATGATAAATCACATCATGCAGGAGGGTCCTGTATGACATGAGAATATAAATAAGCACTATAATTCACAAGAAAAAGGGATGATTCTTAAAATGTTTTATCTTTGCAGAAAATATATGCTAATGAAAAATGGTCCATACCCTCAAGCTAGTGATTAGTGAAGTATCCTGAAGCAGGGTTACAGGCTAAAAAGCTAGAATCCAAGTTACTTATCTGAAATAATAATTGGCTATCTCCATGGTACCACAGATGACACTGACAAGGTGATCCCCACAAAATGCAATGGTCCAAATGCATCCATATTAACACAATTACTCATTGAAACATACAATGAGGAGACAGATGAAAAGAAGCTAACCTGATGTATTTGATTTTCATTTTATTTCTATAGCTGTAAATGGCCATTAATTATGATGAATAAGAGTTTCTGGGGAATATACACAGCAGGATACCATGGACCTGCTGGAGGGATCTGCTTGGCCACTCTAAAAAGAGAATATGATGGCAAACCCCCCTCAAAAAAGTACAAATGTATCTACAGTAATTCATTGCTCAGGTGAAGAGAAATAATAGTGCCATTCTATTCTGTTTTGATCAGACCTCACCTGGAATGCTGTGTCCAGTTCTGGACAACCAGCTGGAACATGGTAACAGAAGGGTAGTAAAGATGGTAGACCAAGCCTTATGAGGAATCACTGGAGGCCTGGGGAATGTTTAGCCTGGAGAAGAAAAGATGACATGACAGCCATCTTCACATTGATGAAGGGTTGTCATGAGCAAGACTGAACAAGATTGTTTTCTACTGCTCCAAAAAAATAGGACCTGAATCAAAGACTGAAAAATGGAAACAAAAAGCCATCTGCTTCCTTCTTACTGCTCTGGAATATGAGGGAGGGAGGAAGCAAGAAGTAAACTGTTCCGAAGTGGCAGTATTCTTTCTCTTCTCCTGGCCAGCCATTATCGCTTGTTTAATTCTCATGCTACCACTTGCAGTATTCTGGGTGGGTGGAGCTGATGGAAGCAGGGTTGACTTCCCAGCCAGTGGAATACTAAGGAGGGAAGTAGGGAACAAAGGAAGGAAGGAGAAGGAAGGAAGGAAGGAAGGAAGGAAGGAAGGAAGGAAGGAAGGAAGGAAGGAAGGAAGTTTTTAAAATTCAATATTTTAATGTATTTTTAAGGTGCTGTTTTAAAATATTTTAATGGTTGTTTTAAACTCATGTTTGAGTTTCATGTTTACCATTTATTGTGCTTTATTTGGTATTTTAATAGGCTGCAACCTTAGCATGCTATCTTGACTTTGGGAGAAAGCTGGGATACAAATAAATAAAATGAAATAAAATAAAGTATTAATAGAAAGGTTGGTTTTATGGTACCCCAAGTCAGATGGTGGCAGTGCTCATCTTCCCCTGCCACGCATGTACAGCCTGAGACTCCTCTTCATTACATGAAATCAGAGCCTACAGTTTCCACCTACAGGGTCCCCTTGAACTTGCTTCAGGATTTTGGCATCCAGTGGATAGCTTTGCACTTCCTTTCAAGCTTTCTCTTTAGTAAAATGTCACAAGACCTACTTCCACTTTGCACAAGGAACCCAGCACAGGAGTTCTGAGGGTGAGCTTTAAGTGAATGATTTGCATAATTTATTCTAGTTTCTGAAAAGGCCCCAAAATGTCTTTGATAGTGGATGCCTTTATTTGTAAAATTCCACTGCTTTGTAGAGCCTAATTGGCACTAATTAGCGTGATCCTTTTATCTCATTCAGACTAGCATGGAACTACAGTCCTTTCTACTTGTCTGTACTGTGAAGGGATAAAGGGAAGGTCGAATTCAGCAATACTGTTTTAAGGATCTCATTATTACTACTAGTAGTAGCAGCAACTGCAGTTGCAAAGTTACTCACATTTTCACATTTGATTAATTGCTTGATCAAAGGCTTGTGCAAGCAGATTTCCACAATATTTTCAGCTTCTGGTAGCATCATTCACTGTCATCCTTGGGATAACATCCTTGGGATTTGCATGGTCACTTGAGATTCCGGCTTCCAGAAATATTGCCCTTTCTTTGCTATTTAGGTCTGGAGAGATTCTAGGAAAGTGAACATCAAATCTATCCTGCTGAACTTCAGAGATTTTACCTCTGTGTACCAAAGCCTGTCCTCTAGTTCCCTACTATATTTGTGCCTTTATTGTGATTTTACATTAGTACATTGGCAGTGAAATGCCATACACTTCTATTCAAAAGCTCACTAGAACTTACTACTAGGTCAACGTATTTAGACTGCAGCCTGAATATCATTAAGGACAATACCTTTTGTTCCATTTTGATAAAGCTCACCTGAAGAAATAATGGAAAGCAATGATGCAAAGGCCTACAAAATGGCATGAAACAGAAATAATATTTTCTTGATGTTTACTTTTGCCATTTATTTTGTGTGTTAATATTCTGAGCCACTGTGGACACAGGCTTTGTACAGATGTACATAAAACAGGAACTTGCCTCCTGTAACTCAAGTTGAACAACTTCCAGAACTTGTTGAGGGAGGGACTGCACTGGATGCCCCGGAATCTAGGATCCAGTGTCCTACCATCCTTGCTACTGAATTCATGATCACAGCAGTAAACTAACCACTTCTTCAAATGTAAATAAAAGTGTGGAGAGACTTGTTCTTTTTTTATGTAGAATCATCTTTCCAGAACTCCTTAAAAGCAGGTGTGGGCACCCCATGTGTTAAAATGTGCTAAAAAGCAGAGACTTTGCCATTGTTACAGAAAATTCAGCAGCTGTACCATCTGGGACATGATGAGTGAAAACAAAAAGTCGGATGGTGCATCCAGTATGGTGCACCCTTCCTCTATTTGATCTCCATTGGCACACATACCTGAATCCAGAAAGAAAGCTAATTTTGGTGCTTCTCTTGTAATCCACACACACTGTTAACTTAGGTTGATGGTTTTTACTTTTTCAGTTTAAATTCTTAATCCAAGGAACTTTCTGCACTACACTGTTATAGTGCTATTATTCCACTTTGAACATCCTGTGGAATCCTGGGGTTTGTAGTTTACTGAGGCCAAAGAGTTCTCTGGCTGAAAATTCTAAATGCCCCTCCCTAAACTGCAAATCCAAGGATTCCACAGGATGCTGAAAGTGGAATAATAGCACTATAACAGTGTAGGATGGAAATGGTCCATGATTTAATCCAACACATATTTCTTCCTGCTTTCCTCCCCCTTCCTGGTAACCTTTACATATTCAAATACTTCCTTCCTTCCTTCTTTGCTTGCTTGCTTCCTTTTGTCTTACTCTCCCCTCTTCTTTTTCATACAGCTTAAAATTAGAACCCATGAATTGGTAGCTTTATGAGTCACATAAGGCCCATCCAATCCTCACTCCTTCTTCTGGTTCTCATTTGGCAAGATCCAGATGAGAAAATTACACATAGCTCACAAGTGTCATGACTGCACTTCCATACCGACTTCACCTTGAAGCACTCCAAGTCACTTTAACAAGCAAAATGTATACTTTTTATTGCATTCAATGTACATTACAGCTATCACTGTGGTTAATCCATGGTTTTATACAGATTTTTTTAAAAAAGCACTCAGTTAACATTTTCTGCATGATGGGCATTTTCTGATGGCCCTATTAGATTAAGAATTCATCACAACCAATCCAGGGGCAGAGCCACAGATGTTTAAATGATCCATAAATTGATAAAATTATTTTACCTGCAGAGCTACACCAACCTCTTAAATCCTGTGCAGTTGGAAGATACATATTCACAGCATCCATGATGTAAGTAACATTATGCTAGATACAAATTTATTAAAAAACAGACTGCAACATATATTTGGAAGGGATCCATTGAATCTTTTTTTGTTAGTGGTGTCAACCTGTGGATCATTTAAACATCTGCTCTGCAAATTGAAGTGCTTTTTTGAACTGTTGCCCTGAATACGTCAGTTCAAGCCAACATCTAGCAGCAGATAATAAACAAATAGCGATTGATATAAGGAGTATCTCTATTATTTTGTACAATCTTTAGAAAAAGCTCTAAGGTTTTATCATCTTTACTTCATATGTATTTCAGATTCATTTTCCTGGAATTATTCCAAGACCCAGAAGATAATGGCAACTCCAATTTGTTCAAAGTACAGTGAATCAGGAGAAGAAAGACTTTTTATTTAGAGCAGAAACCAAGGTTCTTCTGAGCCATTTCCAAGGTGAATTTAATCAAAGCTGACCTCAAATGGAAAATGGTTATGTTCTTAATTCTTTGGTGGCTTGGGTTAAATTTTGAGCCAGAGTCAAATTCCCAACTTTTATCTCCAAGTCCTCTCAACCACTGGCTTTCTCCATGTCATTCCAGCCATCTGCCCACAAGTTCCCCTCATCCAACTGATACCAAAGTCTTCTGTTTCAACCACCAGCTCCCAGAAAATGCTCATCCATTGCCTGTCCTCACATGACAATCAGTAATGATAGAAGTTGCAGTACTACAGTAACAGGAGTCACAATGATAGCACATGTGAAGAAGAACCTCTCTTTCTTCTGTTCCCAGCTGTTACCCGAAAATGTGGGTGCCACAAGGCCAACCAGAGATGCCAGTACCTCCATTTGAAAATGGAGAATTAGCTCAAAGTCAAGAGGCCTCTGCAAGAGGAGGGTAACTTAGCAAGATCTGCCAACTATGTTTACAGTGTCCTCGCAGGAAAGAACGAGCCAGAGAATTTCAATTGGAAACTAAAAATATGTTTTATTGGAAGAAATTCACACAAGCATGCAAACATCCAAGCACTCACATAAACATACAAGACAAACTGAAGGAAAAGAGAAGAAAGTGTGATAGAGGATTTTCAGGGATGAGACTATAATTACTGGTCTGGAGAGCAGTGAGAAAATCAGCAACATGGCTTAGGTAGGCATCTAAGGACAGTTCTCATTGAGGAATCAAATGGACAGAGTGGCATTCAGAAAGATGAGAGGCTGCACTGGACAGCCTGAAATCAGGGGTACTTATACCTGAAAAATAGCCTGCAGGTACAGGTGTGAATCACTCTCCCAGCAAAATAACAAATGGGAGTGTCATGAACCAGGCTGAGCATGCTGCCGATTCAGACGGTGACTCTGAGTTAGATGTGGACTCCCAGCCAGGGGAGGATCCCTTGGAGGGAGAGGGGGCTTCTGCAGAGTCAAGAGAGGGGTCTGCCAGCGACCCCACAGATGTCCCCAAGCCAGTACCGGCAGCTGATGGGACCAGTGCTTCTGGCTTGATAGAAGCTGCTGTTTCTGACTCCAGCCCGGGGTTTGCAGCAGACCCTCCCCCACATTCCTCCAGAGGCAGCTGGAGAAGGAGGCGGTTCACAGATCGCAGTGGCTGTGAGAGAAGCATCTGAAGTCTGAGGGCCTCCAGCTGTGAGCTGGGCCAACAGACATTTGATCAGCTCCAGCTGGGCTAAAGACTATGTATTTAAGACAGACGCTGGAGGGAGTTGGGCACAGGGCAACAACGGTCTACCACCCAGGAATCTGCATCCTGGGCTTTCTGTTCCGGGCTAATCCTTGCTGTTGAGTTTGCTGCCTCTGTTTGTTTTGGGTGATGTAACATTTTGATTACTTTATTACTAAAAAGCCATAAACCCAGCTCCTGCCTCTGTGTCTGCTTAAGCCACCGCATGACATTGACAGAGAATTGCAACACAAACAATGGAGTCCAGATGTTGTTATGGTCTTAGTGTTTAGGTGACAAAAGAATAATGGGTGTTGTAATAGCCCTGTATGGTGGAGAGGTGAGGAAACAATAAGGAAACATCTAGGTGTTTGGGGTCACAGTTAAGATAATGACAATTTGGTAGGAATTTCCCCTTTCAGCTCTGAGAAGTCCGGTGTATGATCTTTTAAGCCTATTGTCTCAAGAGGGTCCGTGCTATTTGCCTGAAAATGACTTGGTTCATAACAGGTAGGTATGGTTGACCTGCCTTGCTATCTCACGTATACAGTCAGTAATATGCCTCTTTCAGTATGACCTCCTAATCACCTCAGTCACTTTTATTTATGTCAATGCCAATTAAGAATACCAGTTAAATATTTGCCAATTAAACCATGCCAATCATGGGGGGTGAGCTGTGCCCTACCACAGCCTTCTGAATATGCCAGTATACCAGGCCCGTGAAAGATGACTTGGAGGAAACAGAACTCCCAAGTGACTAGTCGTTGTATCTTATACACTTCTGGTCAATCAACCAGGAGCTGGAATAGAAATGTGGGGCTGGCAGGTTGATAGAGGGTGATTTTCCCAATATTTGAATAGGCTATGAGAAAGTCTGAGTTTTTTCCAGTTTGGGAGGAGGCAGAATAACTCAGCTCATTTTCAACTTAAGATGAGGCAACTAGAATAAAGGCAGACCATCTTGTTTTGTTACATTTCACTTCAGATACATTATCTTCTGACAGCTTAAGGCATCCTAATAGTGATGAGAGATCATTAAAAAGAAACCTTTCATTTATGGTTTCTTCAACCTTTTTGCTCTGGAAAAATAAGAATTCTGACTGATACAGAGCAAAATCAAAAGCAAGCCAGTCGAAGAGGTCCTATTGCACAATTCTCTGTTAATGTCATGAATAATGGGCTCCACAGTTCTTTTTATTCAGAATATTAATATGATTACAACCAGTGTGGTTTGAGACTGACTCTGGAGAACAGGGTTTGAATCCCCACTTGGCCATGGAAACCCACTAGGTGACCTTGGGTAAGTCACACACTCTCAGCGTTTGAGGAAGCCAAAGGCAAACACCCTCTGAACAAATCTTGCAAGGAAAACTGTGTGATAGGTTCACTTTAGGTTCACCATAAGTCAGAAATGAATTAAAGGCACATAACAACAACAACATTGATAAGATATTCCTTGTGTGAGGTCTAAAAATGGGGTGTGGTACGGGTGCATACACAAGCCCAACAATGACATTGGCAAACACGTATTTCCTTGGCTTAGAATACAAGTTTTGGCAGTGCCTATGGCAGGCCCCCATTCTACAGTAAGCTTCAGAATGAAGTTGGGACTGTCAACTCTTCTGTCACCCATAGCTTACTCAAACAACCTTCCAGCCCTTCTACCCATCCATTTTAATCCTTTCTTGCCTACTCCTTTACCTGTCTCCGGCCATTTCTGCACTAGACTGTTATAGTGCTATCATTCCACTTTCAACATCCTATGGAATCCTGGGGTTTGCAGTTCAGGGAGGGGCTGGCTGGCCCCTCCCTGAACTGCAAACCCCAGGATTCCATAGGATGTTGAAAGTGGAATGATAGCACTATAACAGTCTGGTGCGGAAATGGCCTCTGGCAGGGACAGTGGTCTTGAACAGACCAGCAAGGAGGGAGGGAGGAAGGCTGAATTATGAATACTGAGGAAGGGATTTTGATCTCCATTGCACATACCCGAAGATATTTGATAGGCTCCAAAACGTCCCCATAATCAGCCTAAGAAATAACTAAGCTGTTTTCCTGTTCTTTAGGAAAATCGCTCCATTAGCTGAACCCAATTAAAATTGATCTAGCTGGAAGGGGAATCACGGCCACAGATTTTTTCCTCAGGCTGTTGGGTGAGGGGATGAAAGTTTCAGTATTAAGAGGGTAATGAAGAATGTCCTTGTAGAAAAATTAAATTAGAACTGTTCTCTGAAGTAAAGATTTCAGATTACATAGTCAGTCTCCCCTTAGAAATACAAAATTAATAAATAGCCAAACCTGTCTTAGTACTAATTGGAAATCACAGATCAGTTGTAAAACAGAGAGCCAAAGTAAAACAAAGCATGATTAGATTAACAATGTTACATATTCATTAAAAAAAAATATTTTAGAAAGCACACTAGCAATGATAGAAACAAAACTGGAACAAGTTTGCTGATGGTTTAGGAATGTGATGCTCCTCTGTTACCTTAGCAGAGCCGATACTTTGACACTACCTGCATTTGCTCTCTTCTCACTTGTTTTTTGATTTCGGTGGACTGGAAGGGGACATCAAGGAAAAGGACTTTAGACTGTATTGGCATGTTCCCAGGAAGGGATTATGTTTGCATCAAGCAACAATATTAGTCTGTCATAAACTATGTACCCAATTCCAAATTTACTAACTATACTATGGGAAATGACCACAAGCTGACAAGGTACCAAAATAAACTCCGCCAAAATTTCATATTTAGAGACGTTTGTGTCCAAGTCAGACTAATTTTTTTAAAAAAAAAAAGTCTTAGATGACCAAAGTTTATATCCTTATATACATGAAGTTACCTTAGTAACTTATAGTAAATATATATATATATATATATTCTGTGCAAAAAAAGAAAAAGATACTGTTTTATGTGCAGACAATGCTGTTTTCTGCAGAAAAACACCACATCCAAATTTTGCACAGAATAATTCCTGAACTGTGAAAATTTGCATCAGTCCAGATTTCTCCTCATTAAGGTCTCCCTAGACTTGTAGAACAATGTTTTCTGATCTTTTTTTCTGGGGGGGGGAATATTTGCAAATATCCTTTCTATTCCTAGGAATCAATCCGTTTTAAAACTGAACCCCTTTAATCCAGGATAATGCTCCATGCATTTTATGAAAGAGACTGTAGGCCTTGAATTATGGAATTTGTTTGTTAGAGCATGAATTTGTTAGATGTTCAAGTGTCACACATTACTCTATTTTGTTTAATCAGAAGCAGCGATGTAATGGAGCCAGGTCTTAATTGCCAGGAATAATGATGGCAGTTATTACTTGCCTCAAACATCTTTTTTTTTTCTTTTGTCTGAGTTTAGGTGCAATCTTCACAGTAGTTTGAGTCGAATGAATTTTCCCAGCATAAGCATGTTGTAAACAGTCCTCATTGCAATGCAGGGTTTTATATTCTTCATTCCTGAAGAAGCAGTCGAAAACCACTAGTTTTACAATTGCTTTGCTCCTAGTAGAGATGAAAAGTGGCAGAACTGATTTGCTGATATACAGTTGGGATTTTTGGATTCCCCTTGGGTATATAAGGACTGTCATGATGAGCACCTGTACTTCAAATATATAGGATTGCACTACAAACTTTGTTTTCCTCTGAAGATGTTGTTGCTTAAACACCATGGCAAATTTCTCTTTCCCCTTGCTTTCACACTACAGAATTATAGCCCTGTGATTCTATTTTAACTGCCGTTGCTAGTTTGGTCTGTTTGGTTTCAGCTGTCTGGCTTAAAATTCTAAGCACCGTTCCATAATCTGCAAATCCCAGGATCCCATAGGATGTTGCCATGGCAGTTAAAGTGGAATCATAGTGTTATAAATATGTAATGCGAATGTGCCTCTTTTGACAAGCTCATAAGAATCAAATCTTTCAGAAAACTAGAAAGCCCAGTAGCTATTTTGTAATCTTTGGGTTGTCCTTAATAAAGATATTTATTGATGTGTTTGACTTTGATTTCTTGTTGTTTTGTTTCTAATGTGTTTCTAATGTCATTCATTGGTTTTAATTTTATGATGGTTCAAGTTAAGTTTTGTAATCTGTTAATTTTTAACAAGTTTGCTTTAATTGTTATAAGCTTCTTTGAGTACCAAACTGGGAGAAACATGGGATATAACTAACAGCAATAACAACAACAATAACAACCTATGAGATAAATTTGCCTTTTCTTCCTCCTATCAACTACCACTGCTGTTTTTGACAAAAATAAGTTCCACTAATGGTTATAGTGGCATGCTTGCCAGTGAGTGGGTGTAGGAATGCAACCCTAGCCATTAACTTGGGAAGAATTAAGTCCAACGTTTATTACTTTGGGAAGGAAAGTAATAAGATTTTACATTTCCTTTTCCATTTTTACATACTCCATTTACCTCCTATTCCTCTCAGTCCTCTTGTCCTTGACTCATTTTTTTCTCTCCTCTGCATTACTTTATTTTACCCTTTTTCTCACATTTCCTCCTTAGCAGAGTGCTCAACCAATAACCTGGAAATCAAGTCAAGATTCTGAGCCATCCATTTGAATGGGCATCATAAAAGTGCTCCCAGAAGTGTGCACTTTTAATGGTTAGTGTGGATTTGCATTTCTCACTGATCGGAAGAACCAGCCTGATGGGAATTTCCATCTCTGGAAACAGCTACTCATACAAAAATATTCAAGTGTAGAGGCCATGTTAATGGCATACCCATTTTTTTTTTCAGGCCAAATCTTAAAGTGTTAATGTCAAAGAGACTCAGCTAATGCTCTGTACTTGTATTAATTAGTTATAGGCTTTCTTGGTTTCAAATCTCTGGATTTCAAGAAGAAGAAGAAATGGTCAAAAACCAGGAAGAACAGAAGGTGGCAAAAGCTTTTAGCAATGCATTCCCAAGAGAGAGAACCCAATGACACACAAAACATGGTAAACAGAAAGAGAAGCTCACCCATCCTGAGAGACCAGCCTCTAAGGAATTTTATCAGGCCAAGTCTTTGGAAGATGATGACTTTATCATCTACAGATGTCCTTCAAAGTTAAGTTTTCAGATTTGGAATGTAGAACTTTGCTTCAAGGTACTTCACGGTACTTGAAACAAGGACGGAACTCAGTAGGAGGTCATGCAGCAAGTTCCAGATTCAAGCCCCACTATCTCCAGTTAACAGTCATACAAAGAAGTAGAAATAAAGACATATGTTGGATAATTGCTACAAGCTAGATAACTTTCAGCACATTTTTCAGGAACATGAAGAAGGTTTGTGGCTCCCAGGTGGTCAGCTCCAACTTTGTAGTCCCTCCACCAGTAGGAAAACACATTTTTATTCAAACAAGGTTTTAAGCTGATGCATTTGCTAAAATATTGGTAAAATGTTCCCCATTTCTCCTTGTTTTAACTGATTTGTTTCTATGTTTTAGTTATAACTTTGTATTTTATCTTCTACATTTTTGTTCCTAATGACCTTGACCACTATTAGTAATAGAAAGGTGGGAAATACATTTGCTGTTGTTGTGTACGTTCGAGTCATTTCTGACTTATGGTGACCCTAAGGTGACCCTATCACAGGGTTTTCTCAGGATGAAAGTGTGTGACATGTCCAAGGTTACCAAGTGAGTTTCCAAGCATGACCAAACAGGGAATCAAACCTTGGTCTCCAGGGCTGTAGTTCAATACTCAAACCACTACACCACACTGGACCTTGGGAAATATATTTAATTAATAAATAAATCTTGACTAGTCTGATGCAGTGTATGGCAGTTTTGTACTTAGCATTAAGCAGTGATAATAATGGCTTCACAACATAGGAGCTGTGTGGGAATTATAGCTTCTGTGAGACTGCCCAAATTATCCTGTCTATATCAGCTATATGTTTTCTATACTGCCAAGGCTAAAACTTATAGTATGCATATGATCCCAGCCCAAAACAACAGCTGTTGTAAGCCAGTTTGGGTATAAGCTTAAATAGAAAATAAAGATATACATATTTCAATCAAAAAAGATAGTTTCCCCTGATAGAAATACAAATATAATAAATGGAAAACATCACCTAGGCAACAAAATGACACTATAATGTTTGCTTTCTGGCTGCTACCCACTAATAGATATCTATTTTTCTGGCATATTTTTGTTCTCTTTGCTGGGTTCCATCAGCAAAAGCAATATCCCTAGTTCAAAGGCAACCTTCACTTTCTAACTATATTTTTATTCCTCATTACAGAGAGATGTCTTCCTGTCCCTCCCCATGTCTATTTATTTCCCACTTATTTCTTTGAAACTCTTCCTATTGTTTCTAGACTGACACAAGGATGTGTGTGTTTTCAGATGATTTCCTCTGTGATTTTTCTAATTTCCCCCCTTGACATTATTTATTGGAAGAGTATTTGCATGGTCAACAGTTCCTGATGAAGACCATAGGCATTCCAATAAAGAATCTCTAAAAGAATCTCACAAATGTCTGATTTAAGCTATCAAAAAAACATGTAATCTGGAAGACACTTCCATTAATTGTATTTTGAAGTTACCTTCAGAAATGCTTACCTCTCAATTTTTGAGGGTACATAACTCCGAAAATCCCTCACAACGCTAAGGATATGACCCTGATTATACCTGACCAGAACTGCTCCTTTCAATATTTGCAGCCATATAGTTTATCAAGATATGACTCACTCCCAGAAGACCTCTTATGCCACATTGGGAGTGGACTACCCTCAGCTTTTCACATAGTCATCTATTCAAAGTAACCATTTAAGAGAGTAACAAGAGAATTCTCAATTGCTTTTTTAGGGAACTGTGTTTAATAACTGGCTAAACTGGGAATGGATGGGAAACATTTGACTATCATATTAGGGTCCCTAGAATTTGGTGAGATCACCCTCACTTCCCAGTTTTCCCAGAGGGAGCCATGCCAATGGAAAATACTGCATATCACCATGTTAAAAAAAAACCTATTAAAATGTCTTAGGAGATAAAAGGGAGGAAATGTCCCTTGTTAAGATTCAATAGCACTTGGCAGATATACAGTCAGTCTACTCTGCATTCAGACCTTAGCCTTAGGTGCCAAAGAGAATACAAACCATTGACATATGTGTATGTACAGGTAAACGTCAGTTAACAAAGCCTCTGGCAAAAATTCTGCCATTTTACAAATTCTTTATATGTGAGGATGGCTGAAGAAAAGAAAGATGTTCAATGTTGAGTTTCAGCAGACTGTCTGCAATAGGCAGTGCAATAAAGCTTGACCTGAGAAAGAATGTGATTCTACTCTGGATGTTCCTACTGTAGCTGTGTGTGCTTATGTGCAATCGGCAAGGTAAACAGTTGCATCCAGAGTCACTTACTGAACATGTTTAAAGAGAAAACAAGAAAAAAAGTGAAAGAATATTAGCCTGCCTCCCCAGCTAACTTGCCATGTTGAAAAAGCATGGATCTATAAGTTTCACCAACAAAATGGAAGCTGCTGAAACAAAATAATCATGCCAGGATGCATTTTGAAATAAGCTTTCAAGTGGTCTCTTGAGAATTCAGAATGTTTTTTGTTTATTTATATAAAGCTTACCTGACCTGGCTGTTTCATTTCATATATGCCTAATGTTATTTTTGAACAAAATGTTTGCTAGAACAGGCTGAACTGCTCCTCTTTTCCATAGTGTATGAACCTATCCCTATTCTTTCCATGTCATTGTTCCCTCTAGTACCAGTGGGTCTATTAAAGAAATCCAGAACACATCTACTTTGCTAACTCACGTATACTTGTATTCATCTGTAACTGGAACAGGACAATAAAACTTATTTTAGGCAACAAAATAGGAGAAGTCTTCCTAAAATAAAGAAGTAGAATGTAATATGAGTCTTGTCAAATAACTGGATTTTCAGATTGCTTTGTGCATAAGTGGAAAAAAAAACTCTCAAAAGGGCAGAAAATGTTAATTTGACTACAAATATAGGCCTTCGAGACTTACTGGGATACAGAGACTGAAATCATGAATGATACAGAGGATAAATATGAAGGAGGAAGTTCTAGAATTTCAAGTCTTTCCAGTTATTGTGATGTGAAATCCAAAGTTGTCAGATGACTACAGAGATTATCATTAAGAGCTAATTTACATTAACTAGATATATGATCAAAATAGTATTCTACAGGTATGGAATAGATATTACTATTGTTTCTGTGATGAAAATGCTATGGAAATATCAGTAGATGAAAGTCAGAGTCATCCATGCCATAGTAATTTCAGCTTCTATGCTTGGGTGTGAAAATTGGACAGTGAAAAAGCTGACAGGAAGAAAACTCATTTGAAATGTGTGCTGAAGGAGAGTTCTACAAGATACCATGGACTGCCAATAAGACAAATGAATGGGTCCTAGAGAAAATCAATCCTGAACTCTCCCTCTAGAAGCCAAGATTGCTAAACTAATGCTGCTGTACTTTGGACATATCATGAGAAGATGTGACTCACTGGGAAAAAAAACAAAAATGATTATAAGGCAACTGTGACAAGTGAGTGAGATTCAATGACAACCTTTATATTGCATGTTGAGAGAGCAAACGGGTCCACACTCACAGTGAGAAAACCTCACAGTTTTGCTATACCATTTTCCATTCTGAATATGAAGAAATTTGCAGATTATAGTAATTCTTACATCCAAAAGGCAGAGCTATTCCCAACATGAGAAGGACCATGCTATACCTATCTGCCATATAGATGTTAAAGCTCATACACCTTTTAAAAAAAAAAAAAAAAGACATGGCAGTCCTTATTCATTCAGCACTGACATGCCTGAATACACTGGGGTTTTGGAAGACTTTGGGTTTCGGACGATTTTCAAGAGTTAAGCACTGAAGTTCTTGGGAGGCAGGCGGCAAAGTTTCCCTTAATCAGAGACAGAACCCTAATCACTATAAGTCTGTGTTGACATAGGCATCTATGGCCATTTCCACAGCTTACCTTTTCTCGGCACTGGGGTGCGGGGATCGCACGAGCAGCCTCCAGCGAGAGGCTCTTGCATCCCCATTGCTTCAGCTCTGCAGCTGCCGGCTGCTCGTATGAGAGCCCCACCTCTTCCTTCTGCAGTGCAGCCTGGGAGTTTACCAGGCTACACTGGGGCAGGAAGCACAAGCGCCAAGGCTCCAGAGCTCCGCACACATGGCAAGTGCAAACAGGGCCCCAGAGCGATGCGCAATCGCGCACCATTTTTGGCTTAAAGCTGAAAATGAAAAAGGGCGCGAGCAGCACCTGCCAGACCCTGGAGCATCACATGATTGTGAGTGCATCGTGTGGACCGTTCCTCACATTTGCACGATGCTCAAGGGGCCCTTTCGCATGGCAAATGCCATGCAAAAAGGGCCTATAAGTGTGTGCCAGTTGATCTACCAAAGGTCTGTGAATCAAATGGGTAAATTAAAGCTAAGGCATCAATGCATACTTTGAGAATAAAAAGAAAGTGCTGAGAAAAAATAATAATAAACCATGTCTGTGATCTTTGCTGTCTTCTAAAAGAGGAGTACACAGCTTGTTGTTGTTGTGTGCCTTCAAGTTATTTCTGACTTATGGCTGCCCTAAGGTGAACCTATCACAGGGTTTTCAGGGACTAACAGTGTGACAAGCCCAAGATCACCCAGTGACTTTCCATTGCCATGCAGGGAATCAAATCCTGGTCTCCAGGGTCATAGTCCAGCACCCAAATCATTAACTACATTGGCTCTCTATTACCCAATTAGCTCACTCTATATTTCTAACAATACTGTAGGTTATGCAAGCTGCTATAAACTGTGGTCCTGACAAAAGGATCACAAAGGCTACAAGATAATGTGGTAGATCAGATTATACAAATCAGTCCTCATTGTCTCCTCCTCCCTCTATATTTCTGCTTCATCTGACCTTTTTGACATATTCTGGGGTATTCCTGATCATCAGCATTCTTATCTACAGGTTGCTAGGTAAAAATAAATTCTGTTTCATTTCTAAAGGCACTTTAAGATTTTTAAACTGTCTCATCAGTTTATTGATGTGAAAAGGACCCACACTGTTGAATTCTAGTGTATAGTCATGTCTTGAATAATGAGGAGTATTTTAGAGATTTTTTTTTAAATGTTCAGCTAGATCATCAAGCAATAGCAAAAGGAATCAGGCAAATGAGAAAGTTACCATTTTCCAGTGTCCTGTACTGAAGTCTCTGTGAGAGTTTGTGCAGTTCTTATTGCTCAGAGCAACTTCTTTGGTGTGAATACGTGTTCTACATTTGAAGTTTTATATCCTTTATCATCCAACTGGTATTGGAAAGAACAGAATATTTTCCTCAAAACAAAGAGCATTTTAAAAAAAACAGAAAGCTAAGTAGAAGCACTGTGATGCCTCCTGTCTCTTCCATGCAGAGTGGGACATCATAGCTCTCAGTCTCCATGGCTTACCCATGAGGGACAACTGGGTGTTTATTGGTCCTATACCATTACATAGTTCCAAAGGTCCAATCCTCCCACTCTAGATTCATTCACAGGGTCAGGATACTGAAGAAGTTTTCCAAGCTTTCCCCCAGAAGACTCGTTTGTACCAGAACTGTGCCATCAGGAGGAGAGAAAGTCGGGGCACAATGAGATTCCCTCCCACACTGCAGTATCCACATGGTCAAGCCTGTGGAGGACAATGACTCTGTGTAGAATCAGGCCCTATAGTACCACTCACTTGAGTTGGAATACCCAGACAAGTGCTTTTAACAATTTTCTAGGATTGGTGGGCTCAACTTCTTTTCTGACTGGAGTGCAGAATCTTTACAGGTATAGCAAGTAGGCCCCTTCTAGTACAGTCAGGAGACTGCTTCAGCTTTTTAGAACAGCTCAGGAAGACAAAGTTGCTAGGCAAGCTGGGTCCTATAAGGTTAGAAGCCAAACCTGGCAAAGAGCCTGCCAAAGAGCTCTTCTTAAACATTCTCTCTCTCTCCTTCAGAAAGCCTTTGCTCCCTGGAAGGGTCTCTGGGTCTTCCTCATTCTTCTGTCCTTGCCTACTGTAGCAGCCTTCCAAAGCCCTTTTTGCATTGAGGCTTCTTGCGCGAGCGGGGAGGGTGGCTCGCGCAAGAAGGCTCCTCCGGGAGGCTGCCGTTTTCCCCTCCTTCCTTCCGCAGGTGAAGGAACGAGGGGGAAATTGGCACCGGAGGAGGCTTCTCGCGCGAGCCGCCCTCCCCCCGGGCAAAGCAGGAGGCTCTTGCGTCCATCCCCCCCACGCGCGCACAAAGCAGGAGGTGTTGCGTCCGTCGCGCTAGCGCCCCGCCCTGCCCCTTCCTTCCGCAGGGGCGGAGGGAAGGAAGCGCGACCCGGCCGCCTCCCCAACTCTCCGCACAGGAGGTAAGTGCGCCTGGGCGCCGGGAGCGTTGCGCGAGCGTGGGTGATTTTCGCTTTGAGGCGAAAATAAAAAAACCCGCGATCGCGCCGCTGCAGCCCCGTGAGCGCGACGGAAGTGGGAGTGCGTCGTGCAGAGCGACGCTCCCACTCCCGCGAGGCTCACGGGGCTGTCGCGAGGCAGAAAGCCCGTGCGAAAAGGGCCCAAGGCTGGGACAAATTGAATAACTTCTCCAAATTCGGAGGGAGTTTGTCATTGCCTTCCTCTCAGTCTGGGTGCAACTTGAGTTTAATTTGGAATTGTTAAATTGAATTTTTAAAAAATCTTTGGCACTTTGAAATCTCATAATAAAAGGGTAGGATCAAAATGTTTTCATAAATTCAGGTAGATAGATAGATAGATAGATAGATAGATAGATAGATAGATAGATAGATAGACAGACAGACAGACAGATAAGGAAATAAGCATAAGTCATCCCTATCAGCTCCTACTCTGACTGCAGTCAGTGAGCTGGCATGGCTTTGGAGGAGATCATTTTTCTACCATCAGATCTTGCCTACTCCATACACTTGTTTGGTAAGTGTATTTAATATTTTTAATTATATTTTTAAATAAATTTTTATTTACATTGAAATGAGATCTCAGTTACATACAATAATGTTCCAGTATAACAAAAACAGAAAAATAAAAACATGAAAAGGGGAAAAGTAATCACATTAGTCACAGGTTTCTGTAAAAGATGACTAAATGTCTAAAGATAAATTGGTTTGTAAATTTAATCTACACATCATTCTTTCAAATGTTGCAATTGTTGTTAGATCTTCTATCCATTACAGATAGATTATCTCTCTGGTAACAAGGTATGAAAGTCCTACCAGTCAAAGGGACATGAAAAATCCACTTCTGTTGGCTATTTGTTAATTTTTGAAAAACAGGTAAATACTTCAAAAGAATATGCATGTCTCTGAATAACAAAGAACTTTTCAAAATCAAGGCTATTTCTACACTACACTGTTATAGTGCTATTATTCCACTTTCAACATCCTGTGGAATTCTGGGGTTTGCAGTTTACTGAGCCCAAAGAGCTCTCTGGCTGAGAATTCTAAATATCCTTCCCTAAATGCAAACCCCAGGATTCCATAGGATGTTGAAAGTGGAATAAAGTCAGCCCTCCACATTTACAGGTTTCACTTTTGCAGATTTGATTACTCACAGATTATTTGCAGTCACCTCCGCTGCCTCCCAATGCCATTTTTAAGAGGGATTGCAAGCCTCATGAGACTGAGAAACTGTGAAGGAGGCTTGTAAGTCCCTATTAAAAATGGTGAGGGGCAGCAGTGGAGGTGGCAATAAGCCCCACCAGACACCCACTTCTGCCTTCTGAAGGAACCCTGGTGCCTCAAGGGAATCCATGGTGGCCTGAATATGATGATCATACTTTTTTGTGTGTTAAATATGGTTTGGGAGAGCCTATTCACGTTTTTAATCCTAGCGAATGTGGAGGGATTACTGTAATAGCCCTATAACAGTGTAATGCAGAAATGACCCAAATTTACTCATGTGATTGCTGTTGTTTTGTGCCTTCAAGTCATTTCTGACTTGCGGCGACCCTGAGACAAACCTATCATGAGGTTTTCTGGGACTGAGAGTATGTGATGGGCCCAAGGATTGCCAATATACCTGAAAGAGCCATTTCTGGTGGTCAGAGACCTATAGCCATGTTAGTTATAGATGTAAAAATCAGTGGCCATTGATTAGTCAATTCCATTCTTGCTGTAAACCTCCCATGTCATATTTGTTTATAGGTAAGCGTTGTAAGTGTATCTAAAGGTTTTTGGTCACCATCAAGGAGTTAAGTGCTTTAAGAAACACTTGAAGCTCTATTTCTTATTTTAGAAGTATCTTATTTCCCTTACATAAATCTGTTGTCCCTGTTATTTCATGCCTGTTAGATTATAAGACTATCCATGGCTATTTATTAGTCACAATTCCTACAAGTACCTACTGTATCAGAAAGCTTGGCTTTAGTTGCTATTTCCTGAACATGGAGTGGGGGAGTGCTCATATGTTCCTGCAAGAAATGACAATTCATCTAACTCCAGGACTTGTCTTGATTGTCTTGGATAGCAATCAGTGCTAAAATCAAGAGAGACTGCATTCAAGAAGCATGAACATCAGGAAATGATTGAAGTGCTTGTCAGTTTCCAGTGGAGCCTCCTTTACTTTCCCCTTCCTGTGGTTATGCCAGATGTTCATTCCTGTTTACTAGGCTTTTTATTTTCTTTGCAGTGCCATCCACAGTGCAGTCACTATCCGACCTTGTCCCATTTTATTTACATAACACCATGAGAAGTTAGTCCTCTCAGGGGATCATCTTAGATTATTTGAGCAGATAGTAGCCGAAAAGCAGACTTTCAGTCTGAATTCAGAAGACGCTTCAAAGTGGAAGCATACTTTGATATTTTGGGTCCTACATATATTTCTTCCACATTGGGAAAAAGGCAGCAAAGAAAGTTTATTTATTTATTTCCCTGCCTTTCTCTCAGCATGGGACCCAAGGTGGCCTAAATAAAGTACTTCATTATCTCAGTCCATGAACACAGCATTCCAAAACAGTATCAGAAACCTGTCCAACAGGTTTTTCCCCCCAAATACTGAATGATATCTAATTACCATGGCTGGAACTAAAGCTGTGCAGCAAAGTACACTAGGGCCATTTCTACCCTACATTATTATAGTGCTATTATTCCACTTTCAACATCCTTTGGAATTCAGGGGTTTGTAGTTTACTGAGCCCAAAATGCTCTCTGGCTGAGAGTTCTAAATGCACCTCCCTAAACTGCAAATCCCAGGATTCCATGGGATGCTGAAAGTGGAATAATAGCACTATAACAGTGTAATATGGAAGTGGCCTGAGTGATAACGCAGTACTTAAAGTATCGCCACACTGAAAAATAGGATTTCCTTTTTATGTGATTCAGCCCTAGGGAGTTTTTGCCTTTGCAAAACTCACATTGGGTCACATCAAACACAGGGAAAATGTGGCCCTGATACTGCATGAAGCCTCCAGGACTGGTTTTGTGACTTTCGATCCATCCAGACTCCCTATAACAAGGTCGTAGCTATTGGTGGGGGGAGGGCAAAATGAGGGCATTGCCCCCAATGTAATTTTCCTTCACTCCCCAAATTCCCAGCAATGTAGAGATCGAAACACTGAAAATCATTCACGCATGAACTCTCCTATTTCCTATTTCTCCATTCCCCAGTATCTTTACCTAGCCCATTGCTTTGGATGACTAAGCTGTTTTTCTAGATGCTCATACTGAAGTTACCGCAATGCTAGAAATGTGGGGACTAAAGGAAAATTTCATTGAGGGGATAGAATTCTTATTTTGGATAGGATAGTGCACACACTTGCCCCCCATAGATACACCCCTGCCCTAGTCCATCCTTTATCTGACAAAAAAAAGAGGGTGAAGTGCTTCATCTGGAATTCTCTGGGAACAGCAATTTACCTTTTAAATAGGTTGTGGCCTTCTTCTTGCACTATATAACATAAAAAGACCCAGTCTTTATTCCAAAGTAAGAAGTGGACTTCTGCTCACTTATCTGCTTTTGTTGTGATGGTATTATTTTCAGTGGTCTGTGGTGTAGTGATTTGAGTGTTGGATTATGACCCAGGACACCAGGGTTTGATTCCCCACTCAGCCATGGAGACCCACTGGATGACCTTGGATGTGTCACACACTCTCAGTCCCACAAAACTCCCATGATAGGGTTGCCTTAAGATTGTCATAAGTAGAAAATTGCTTAAAGACACACAACAAAAACATGCAGGCCCCTGCAAATCCCAGGGATACAAAATTGGCCGCTTGGTCTGCTGCTACTCTTGCCCACCAGTGTGTTATATGAACATTGACTTATTGTGAGTTTATCTAAGCAATAATAACTGGGCAGCTGAATATCAACAGTAGCTGTGTTCCTATAAATTCAACTGACACAGGTGGGTGTAAGATACAAAATCCTCAAAATGTCACGCAATACACTCTTCCAAAGCCCTGATATTAAGGCCTCTAACACAATGCTACACGTGCTCAGTCAAAAATATTTCCCTGTAGGTTTCCCTGGGATTTATTCCAAGGTAAGTGAGTGTATGACTTCATCTTTAATTGCTCCAAAACAGATTCTGAAATGTAGCTGACAGTGTAGAACTGACACTAACAGGAAAGATTATGTTTGAGGTGAAATGCATGCTCTTTTTTTCTACTAAGACCCCAGATCCTTTTACCATGTTCTATTGTCAAGCAAAGTGTCCCCAAACCTATATTTGTGCATTTCTTTTGTCCTGCCTAAATGCATTGCTCTACATTCATTTCTGTTGTTGAATTTTGTTAATTTTCACCATTATATCCAATTTGTTAAGGTCCTTTTCTGTCATTGCTGTGCTGTGGAACTGATAGCACAGGTAGCACTTCTCTAATGGAAGAAACCATACTCCTATTACCAGTATTATGTCATCCTGTGTAACACTTTATGTTTAGTCAGTACTACTGTTGCTTTTGCCACATTCCACGTATTTATATGATTTCTTCCGTGGATGGATTCTTTGATGTTAGGGACGTTTCACTATCATTGAAGTCTTTTTTACATTCCATATCTTTAATTGATTTTTCCCTCATGAATTCTTTGATGTGAACATAAACATCAGCTATATTACTGAAGGTCTTCCTGAAATTGATGCATATATATGGTTTCCCCACTTTGTGTGTTCTCTGATGTTTGGCACATGATCCAGTATCACTGTAACTTTTACCACATTGCATACATGTATATGATATTTCCCCTGTGTAAATTCTTTTATGTATTGTAAGAGTTGTACCAGCTAGTGTGGTGTAGAGGTTTGACTACAACCTTGGAAACCAGGGTTTGATTCCTCGCTTGGCCATGGAAACACACTGGGTGTCCTTGGGGCATCACACACTCAGACCCAGAAAATCCTGTAAAAGGTTCTCCTTAGGATTGCCATAAGTCACACAAGAGTTGTACCTAAACTGAAGGTCTTTCTACATTCCATGCATTTATATACTCCCCACCCCAGTGTGAGTTCTTTGATAAGAATGCAAATGTCCATTCATATGGAAGCTTTCCCCCCACATTTCATGCAATTATATGGTGTCTCCCATGTATGGGTTTTTTTGGTGGAAAGCTAGATGCATACACTGATTGAGGCTCCACATTCCATGCACCAATATGGTTTCTCCCTGTAAAGATTCTTTGATAGAGGAAGGTGTCATCAGGACAATGATGAGACAAACATACACACACAGAAAGAGTGAGAGAGAGCAAGAGATAGAGAGAAGTTTATTTAAATGCTCAGCAGCATAGAGGACAGCATTATGCCCTATTGGAACCCATGACATGATAGTTCTGCAGCTGAACAGCAGCTGCCCAGTTCCACCTCCTGAGAAAATTTAGCCAGTGAAAATTTAACAAGTGAAAATGGTGCCCATGAGTCCCATATTTGATAAATGAAACTCAGGCTATGGTAAAATCCCACTGAATCAACAGGAACACTCTGTTATTCTCCAATTCCTGGTTGCCATTCATCAAAGCAACCAAAGCTTTTTCCATCCCCAGACTATGCCTGAAACTGGATGGGAACAGATCCGAAGACTCAGGTACATCCAAGGAAGCCTGAAGTTATGCTTCCACTATTAGCTTTAAGAAATTAGCTTACAATATCCCATTTTTGAAGAAATTAGAGCTGTAGTGTATAAAGCACAGAACTGAATTAATTATTTTTACAGTGAAACTATAAGATAAATTCAAATTAAAGAAGCATCTGACAAATTTTGCAATGGAAATTCTAAAAAGATTACCTATAATGTCTAAGCATATGCTTTCACAGAAAATATAATTAATTATCATCAAATACTACAATCATAGAACCATAGAATGACAGAGCTGGAAGAGACCACAAGGGCCATTGAATCCAACCCTCTGCCATGCAGAAAAACACAATCGAAAGATTGCCAACAAATCACCATCCACCTCTCCTTAAAATCTTCCAAAGAAGGAGAGTCCACCACACTCTGAGGCAGTGTATTCCACTATCAAGCTGCTCTTACTGTCTGGAAGTTCTTCCTAATGTTTAGATGGACTCTCTTTTCCTGAAGTTTGAAGCCATTGCTCTATGTCCTAGTCTCTGGAGCAGCAGAAAACAAACTTGCTTTATCCTCCATATGACATCCTTTCACATATTTAAACACAGCTATGATATAGCTTCTTAACCTTCTCTTCTTCAGGCTAAACATGCCCAGCTCCCTTAGTCACTCTCCATTAGGACACAGTTTCTTTTACTATTTTGTTTGCCCTCCTCTGAAAACACTCCAGCTCTTTAGCTTGATAATATCCTTCCTGAACCAGAAACAATATTCCAGGTGGGGTTTGGCGAAAGCAGAATAGAATAGTACTATTATTTCCCTCGACCTAGACCCTATATTGCTATTGATGCAACCTAGAATGCACACTGTTCACTCATATTCAGCTTGTGGTCAACTAAGATAAGACTCCTAGATCCTTTTCACATGTACTGTGCTAGAGTCAGGTCACTGATCTTATATCTATGCATTTCATCCTTTCTGCCCAAATGTAGTACCTTACATTTCTCCCTGTTTACATTAATTTTGTAAGCTTTGGCCCAGTTCTCTAACCTGTTAACATCGTTTTGAATTCTGATCGTGTTCTCTGAGATGTTTGCTACTCTCTCTAACTTGGTATCATTTTCAGATTTGATTAGAATGCCCTCGATTCCCTCACCCAAGTCATGGATAAAGATGTTGAATATCACTTGACCGGGACAGGACCCTATGACACTCCACTGGTCTCTTTTCTCCAGGATGAAGAAGAGCCATTTGGTGAGCACCCTTTGGGTTCAGTCGATCAACCAGTTCTGAATCCACTGAACAGTAGCATGGTCAAGCCCGGATTTTATTAGCTTGTTTGCAAGAATATCATGGGTGATCTTGTCAAAGGCCATACTGGAGTAAAGATATGCTGTATCCACAGCATTCCCTTCAACTAACAAGCGTATAACTGTATTAAAAAGAGAGAAAGACAGATAAGATTACTTTAGCATGACTTGTTTTGGGGAAACTCATGTTGACTCTTAGTGATCACAGCATTCCTTTCTAAGTGCTTATACACTATCTGCTTATTGATCCCTTCTAGAATCTTTCCTGGTAATAATGCCAGGGTGACTGGGCATAATAATTTGGGTCCTCTCCCCTCTCCTTTTTTGAAGATGGGGACAATATTTTCCCTTCTCCAGTCTGCTGGGACTTCTCATGTTCTGCAGGAATTCTCAAAGATTATTGCCAGTGGTTCTGGGATTACTTCTGCCAATGCCTTAATACCCTTGGATGTAGTTCATCTGGCCCTAGAGACTTAAATTCATTTAGAGTAGCCAGGTATTCCTTTACTACCTCTGTGCCTATGCTGTGCTGCATTTCCATTACTGCATCCTCTGCTCCATTTTCCCCAGGTCAGTCACTGTTTTCCTTTTGAGAGAAGAGCAGACAAAGAAGGTGTTGGTTAGTTCTGCCCTTTCTCTGTCCCGTATTTGCATTTTGCCATCTTCTCTACACAGTGTCCCTACTATTTCTTTGTCCTTCCTTTTGCTACAGACATAAACAAAAAGCCCTTTTTATTGTTTTTAACCTCTCTACCAATCCTCTTTAGCAAGCCTGAGCTTTAGCTTTTCTGACTCCCTACACTTTTCTTCCTATACTTGCTGGCTAGTTGTCTGAATTCCTTTTTAGTGATTTCCCCTCCCTCTCCCCATTTATTATACATGTCCCTTTTAAATCTTAGTCCCATTGGAAGTTCTTTACATCTCCATCCCAGATTCTTTAGACATCTTCCACTTTTCCTCCTCATTGTAATTGTTAGAAATTGTGCCTTCAGTGTTTCACTTTTAAGAAACTCCGATCCATCATGAACTCCATCCTCTTTTAGCATTCTTGACAATGGGATCACATCTTATGTTTGCCTACATTTATTAATATCAGATTTCTTAAAATCTAGAATGCGTGTCTGCATATGCTTGACTTCCCCTTTCTGCCGTATAGTAAACTCCAAGATAACATGCTCGCTTCTACCTAAGGATCTTTGAACTTCATCCCCATTGACTGGATCATCATAGCATCATAGAATTGGAAGAGACAACAGGGGCCATCCAGTCCAACCTCCTGCTATGCAGGAACACCCATCAAGGCATTGCTAAGAGATGACCATACAGCCTCTGCTTAAAACCTCCAACGAAGGAGATTCCATCACACTCTGAGGCAGCATATTCCACTGCCGTTCAGCTCTGACCGTCAGGAAGTTCTTCCTGAGGTTCGGGTGGAATCTCCTTTCTTGCAGCTTGAATCTACTGCTCCTTGCCCTAGTCTCTGGAGCAGCAAAAAACAAGCCTGCTCCCTCCTTGACATGACATCCCTTCAAATATTTAAACATGGCTATCATGTCCCCCGCTTAACCTTCTCTTCTGCAGACTAAACATACCCAGATCCCTAAGCCTCTCCTCATAGGGCATGGCTTCCAGACCCTTCACCATTTTGGTTGCCCTCCTCTGGACATACTCCAGCTTATCGATATCCTTCTTGAATTGAGGTGCCCAGAACTGGACACAGTATTCCAAATGAGGTCTAACGAATGCAGAATAGAGTGGTACCATTACCTCCTTCAATCTAGACATTGTACTCCTATTGATGCAACCAAGAATCACATTGACTTTCTTGGCTGCTGCATCATACTGCTGACTCATGTTCAGCTTGTGATCTACAAAGACTCCCAGATCCCTTTCACACTTACTGTTATCCAGCCAAGTGTCCCTCATCCTATGTTTGTGCATTCCATTTTTTCTGCCTAAGTGCAGGACCTTACGTTTCTCTCTGTTGAAATACATTTTGGTAGCTTTGGCCCAGCTCACCAATCTGTCAAGGTTGTTTTGAATTTTGATCCTGTCCTCCAGCATATTAACAACCCCACCCAATTTGGTGTCGTCTGCAAATTTGATCAGCATGCCCTTTACTCTTTCATCCAAGTTGTTGATGAAGATGTTGAATAGCACTGGGCCCAGGACAGAACCCTGTAGCACCCCACTAGTGACATCTCTCCAGGATGAAAAGCAGCCATTGGTGAGCACTCTTTGGGTTCAATCGGTCAACCAATTACAAATCCACCTAACAGTAGCCCTGTCCAGCCTGCATTTTACTAGCTTCTTTACAAGAATGTCAGGGAGAACTTTGTCAAAGGATTTACTGAAATCAAGATATGCTATGTCTACAGCATTCTCTTCATCTATCACACTTGTAACCCTATCATAAAAAGGGATAAAATTAGTCTGGCATGACTTATTTCTAAGAAATTCATGTTGACTTTTAGTGATTACAGCATTGCTTTCTAAGTAATTCCAAACTGACTGTTTAATGATCTGCTCTAGGATCTTTTCTGGTATTGATGTCAGTCTGAATGGGAGATAATTATTTGGGTCCTCTTTTTTCCCCTTCTTGAAGATGGGGATGACATTTGCCCTCTTCCAGTCTGCTGGGACTTCTCCTGTTCTCCAAGAGTTCTCAAAGGTTATTGCGAGTGGTTCTGAAATGACTTCTGCCAGTTCTTTTAATATCCTTGGATGTAGTTCATCTGGCCCTGGAGACTTGAATTCATCTAGTTTAGCAAGATATTCTTTTACTACTTCTCTACCTATTCTGTGTTGCATCCCCTCTTCCCTTCCTCATCTGCTTCCCACCCTGCAGATTGAGTACTTCTATCCTTTTGGGAGAAAACTGAGGCAAAGAAGGTGTTGGTAGTTCTGCCTTCTCTCATCTGTTACCCTGTTTTCTGGGGGTCCCATGAGGGACACCTAATGCACTCTCAATTACACAAGTTGGGGAAATTAGCACAGAGCACAAGCTAGCAATACGAGAGGCAGGGCAATGGAACGAGATCTTTTACCCAATGTCTACGGGGTCAGGCCGAGTCAAGGAGCAAACAGAATTAAAATAATAAATGTTGTTTTATTAAAATACAATCAAACAGTGTATGCAGCACACTCACACAGATACCTATAGAAATAAAGGTTGGAGTGGGATAGAGGAATTTTAGAAGAGTTGTTGGTTTGGGTGATACCACACCTGTCCTGGAGCCCGGGTAGTCTGCAGCAGAAGTTTGGAGGCATGGAGTTTCAGTACATGGGACTGAGGGGAAGGCTTGCCAAGCAAAGCGGCAGCAAGGCTGGATGGAAGTCGGAAGCGATCTGAAGAAGCTCTCAAAGTCAGGGGTTTTTATAGGGGAAAATGTGGCCATAGGCTAGTCTATACTTGGGGGAAACAGTGAGTTTCGGGCTGGAGACAAAGCCTCCGAAAGGTCAGAATTTAGCCTGATTAAGTCTGAATTGACAATAGAGTAGACAGTATGCAAATGCAGAGTGCTTGACAGATGAGGATTCTTCTAATCAAGCTGCCTGCTCAGGGCAGGGAGTTCTTTGTAAGTAGCATAGAGTACTTGCCTTTGAGATCTCCTGAAGCGGCGGGATGGCTATTTCTGGCCTACCTATATTGTGTTGGAATATTATAGCGATTAGCGGCCGTGC
This sequence comes from Ctenosaura bakeri, assembly GCA_948474755.1. Taxonomy (NCBI): domain Eukaryota; kingdom Metazoa; phylum Chordata; class Lepidosauria; order Squamata; family Iguanidae; genus Ctenosaura; species Ctenosaura bakeri. The sequence goes on along the minus strand of CAOLHI010000094.1, from coordinate 786,690 downwards.
CTATCTGCGAGCTTGTCCGGGGGACCTCACAGCTCATGGAGAGGAATAGGTAGAGAAGGCCAAATTATTGATATCAAAGTGATATCTAATATCCCCCAAGTCCGGGCTAGAAACTACAGTAACACTTCCTCCTGTTAGTAATTGGCCATCTTCCGTGCACAGTGACCCTATCATTTGCTTGTTTTTCCTTTTGCTGGGAACATATCTAAAAAAGCCCTTTTTATTATTTTTAATGTAATATATTTTTGTAATATATTTATATTTAATGCAAGCCTGAGTTCATTTTGCACTTTAGCTCTTCTGACCTTCTGCCTACATATCCTGGCTATTTGCTTGAATTCCAATTTAGCAGTTTCACCATTCTTATATTTCTTGTACATGTTTCTTTTAATGCTGAGCTGAGCTGAGAGTTCTTTAGTCAACCATTCTGGTTTCTTTAGACACCTGCCAATTTTCCTCCTTATTGGCACAGTTTTAAATTGTGCTTTCAGTATCTCACTTTTAAGAAACTTATCCATCTGGAACTCCTTTCTGTTTCAGTATTCTTGACCATGGGATTTCGGCAAGTAACTCCCTAAGTTTACAGAAACCAGCTTTTTTTTTAAGTCATTAAGTCATCATTATAGGTTAGGATTAGATCTAAAATAGCTGTTCCACTTGTTGCCTCTATCTGCAACACAAGTGAGGAATTTGTTAGATCTAATACTTTTGGCAGAATTTGGCTTCTAACAAATATCAGTGAATATCAGAAATATCAGAGGAATATTGTTAGGTGGAGAACTGGAAAAAGTAGAAATGGAGATTCCTAATCATTCATAGTAAATAATCATTGCCATTATATGTTACACATCAGTCCAGTGATGTCTTACATAGTTCTTAAGATTTATTCAAGAGTGTTAGTACATTTGGTAATCTTGTGTCTCTATATTCCCCACAGACAGTAAGAAATGAGACCCTTTCATATCTTATTCATGTGAAAGTATGAATTCTTTATAAAGAAATGATGGAACCACATCTCTTACTCTACACCACCAAAAAACAGAAATCTTCTCCTACGTGTTAGCTTCGACAGCTGAGGCACCTATGTGCACCTATGGCCCCTCACTAGAATGTGTTAGGCAGAATTGTCTGTTCTTTGAGTATTTTTGTTCACCCCTGTTTTCACTGGATGATCTAAATTATGCACATTACCTAATCTATGGAGCTTGTGCAGTGATGTAGTAGGTGGCCTTTGGTTCATTCATTCTCTTTCTCTTGTTATTTCTTAGGATTTCATGAAACTAACATAATTCTTTATTCTCTACCAGGATACATTTTGCAGGCGTGGGGAAGCTGGACTAAACATGAACATGCACAACACAGAAGATGTTAACAGAAAATGTTATGCACAATTTCATCCTTTTCTTTGCACCAGTGACTTGCCTCCAGCCATTATGTGCACTTATTATGAGATCTAGTAGAATACTTTGATTACATAAAAGAACCAAAAGCCAAATGAGGATTATAATTAAACATGATGTATATTACCACTTTTTCTAGATTTCTGTACTGTTCACATGATAGAACAAGAATCAGAACCTGAATATAATGGGTGAAATAAAACAACTGCTTAATGAGTATTTTGTATTTGTACATGCTGCGATGTTCAGCATATCTGTATAACAGACAGTTAGACTTAGCATTTTCCCTCCAAGTGCTCTAGATAAATATTCGAAACATCTACTTGTAAAAGGTATATCCAGAAGTTTGCAGTGAATTCTGGGGGATTTGATTAGCAGAATGAAGCAGGAATGAAGTGATAATACCTTGAGATAGTGATATGGTGATTAATACTGCAGGGTGCAGATGAGGGCTTACATATTTTATTTTGGAAAAAAAATCTTATAAAATACTGCTGTTGCTGCTGCCATTACTATCATTATTACAAATAACAATGGCCATTTCTGCACTACATTCTTATAGTACCATTATTCCACTTTCAACATCCTATGGAATGCTGGGGTTTGTAGTTTAGGGAGGGGCCAGTGTAAGAGTGTAGTGCGGAAATGGCCAATGACAACAACAGTGACGACAACAACATTCTTCTGCCTCTCCATGCTGTTATATTGGTGCACAGGAAACAGACTTGGCAGAGACATTTTTCCTATATGCACTAGATTTTGATTTACTTTCCAGCTCGTGTTCTTGTTTGGTTTTATTTAGGAAAATATTCAGCAATGTCTTCTCACATCTGCAGTCCAAAGTGCAAAGTCCACTCTATTAAGTCAGTATTCTACCACTTCACTATTCAGCCTACAATCAACTGTTCTTTCTGGGGTGTTTGAAAATCTCATCTACTCTTCCTATATGTTGCTTCATGCTCATCATCCCAACTGTCTATATAACTATGTGTCAATCTATATCTAACATCCTGCACATGCATTCACTAGCTCACATGTAGAACTAAACCGGTATGGGGATATGGTACAGATAACTTCACCTCCTAAAACTGCACATACCAAGGCAGCATTCAAGATCTTTGCAGATTGAGCACAGAACTCTGTATGGGGCTCTCCAACCATGTTCAGTTGAACCTGACTGCTGGGCTATCTTGTTCACAAAAGCTGTGTAACTATCTTCAGTCAAGTGTGATTATACAGTTCTTGTGCATTTATTAGAGAAGAAACAACCTTCTACCCCATCATGAGGCTCTACATCTTCACCAGGTGCTTGAGGGAAACTGTAATGTATACTAGCATAGTTCTATGTCTGGTACGAGGCCAAGAGAACAAAAACCACCTCTGAAAGTGACCTAGTTGTTCTCAACTACTGGTGGCAACAAAACTGAGAAGTATAGGACACTTTCCTGCACAATGCCAGTCAAAGCATATTCAACAGCATAATCAAGGGATCCTGGCCTAAATTTGCATTGTTGTTCTTCTTACTATGGACTACCAAGATGACGTCAACTTATGGCAAGCTTATGAACGAGACACTTCTAAAAGCACTGGTCATCAATTCCGCTGCTGATTTATATTACTAGACTAAAATATTACTGGAATACAGTACAGTTTTAATACCATACATTTTGTTCTTTCTGTGTCTCCCATCCTTGTCCCCGTCTTGAACTTGTGAAAGAAGAAAACAGCCTTATGCATTTGGAAAACATCCTGCCCTCCCACTGAAAGAGAATGAGTGAGATTAGAAAGAAAGACACAGAAAGGATGAATGAAACAAAACTCTTAAAAATGGGGACTAAACGCAAAGCACAACCCACTCCCATAAAAAATGCCAAAAAAAAAAAAAAAGAAAAAGAAAAAGAATCTTAGGAACAAAGTTGGTTAATGTTTTTTTAAAGAAACGACATCCAACAAAAACAATTCTTTTATGCTCAGAAATAAAAGATGCTCAGACATCTTTAGAAGAAGCAGAGAGTTCTAAAAGTGATAGTGGCATTAATAAGTATCTGCAGTTTCTCAGGTACTTTGCTAACGTTCAGCTCCTCTGCCCTCTTTTTTTTCCATTTCTAAAGATGCACAATATTTTCTGAAAGAAAAAAGATGAAAGAAAAAACAATTCAAGACAAAATTGAAAAGAAGGGGATGGCACATTCACAACACATTCACTATACCTAACACACTCTTCTTTGTTACATGAAAACCAAAAGCAACTTGGGGGGAAATTCCTATTCTAAAGAATGTCCCTCCACATTGGATAAGGAACTTATCTCCACACCAATGGCTAGAGTCATTGGGAGAGGCAAAAGCTACACTTCCCAAGCAGGTCTTCCTCCTCCCTGGTTACGATGCTTACTGCTGCTTCATACCTGTGCCAAACAATCACATTATTTAAGCTAAGGGTAAATTGTGGTGTGTTCCTTCACCCATTGCTTTATCTCTCTACAATGGCAACAGCCTGGAAGAATACAGAGAAGCCAGCTAATTTTTCATTTAAATCTATTTATATCTACCATAAGGAATCCAATATCCATCTACACACATTCAAATGCTTGGTGCTACAATTAATAGCTAGGTATACATTCACATGCCTGTATGATTTTTAAACTATGTCTTCAGTATTTTAGCCAGAATGGACTATATTTGGAATAATTAATACTGCACTAATTAACTGTTAAAATAAATAAATACTGGACTGAAATCTTAACACCTACTGAAAACAGCTTAATTTAATAATAGTCAAAGCAATTCTCTTATAAAAATAAATACATTTTTAACATTTTCCAACTATTAAAAAATAATATTTTACTCTACTACAGTATTCTCTGCTTCTTGACAAAGACACACCAGTTAAAATATTGAAAATTAATTATATTACTTACAGCATTTATACTTAATTTTATGAATTCTGTTACCTTTACTCAGCCCATCTGTAATCCCTTCCCTTCATGTGCTTCCTCTCTGTCGTGATCCTCACCTCTTTGAAGGTGATTGTAATCTCCCACATTTTCTGTGATATCTGTGTCATCTCCATTGCTATTTCTGGTGTTCTGTTTCCTCCTCCATCCACCTGCTCTGTATTCTTCCTCTTAGTACCTTGAGTTGCTTGACTGTGTGTCACAGTCTTTCTCCCACTCTAAACATTGTTTGCTTTTCCTCTTCCATGTTTCTCACCAACTTTGTTCTTCCATCTTTCTCTCTCTCCTTCCATCCCCATACCAACCACTCCATCTCTTGTCTCTCATTCACCTCTTACCTTTGACTCTCACCTCTTCATGCCTTTCTTGCTCGCACACATTGCTCAGAGCAGTGCCTTTCACACACACACTGTACATCATGCACTATTCCATAGACCTTCTCTTCCTGCTCCTTCCTCCCTTCTGTTCTTTGCTGTACAGGTTATCATGCTTCCTCCTGGCACATGCCAACCAGCCCAGGAAGGCTGCGGGGAGGAAGGGTGCTTAGTCAACAAAATTTACCCCTACCATGTCATTACACTAAGGTTTGTGTGGAGAAAAATGGTACTTACTTCTATGTACTAGGTACTATGGCTTAGTTCTTTCTTTTTGTTCCAAAAACTTAATTTAACATAACTGTTAGGGACCCATCCCCCAAGATTGATATGGTTTCATTGGCAAATATTATTCAATTGGCAAGCTACATTAATTGTCATTGATAGAAAATGGGAACTGAGGTGACTGGAAGGTCAAACTGGACAGAGGAAAATTACTGACTGAAAGTGTGTGATTACAAGAAAGGTCTGCCAGCACCCCTTCCAAGTGCTGTTGAAGTCATTGTCAGGCAGATTGCAAGGCAACCTCAGAAATAATAGGCTTATGCAAAAGTTGAACTTCTCTGATGGAATATTGTGTTTAAACCAACATTCCCACCAAACAGTGATTGTCTTAATCCTGCTCTCTTACACCTGGATGTTTTCCTGCCTCAACTTCCAAACCTCTGAACAATACAGAGCTATTACAACAGCCATTACCTCTTTGTTACCTAAGCACTGAGACCATTAATTTCATCCAGGCACCAATGTCTGTGTTGTGGTTCTCATTGTCCACTAGGCTGGGAGAGCAATTCATACTCACATCCCTTCAGGGAGAGAAATAGAGTATATAAGCCTTTGATTTTGAGTAGTCAGATGCAGTACCTGAAATTCTGGAGAGTAGTCTCTGAATCCTGATTTGGTCTGCCCTTAGATACAAGTCTAAGCCACTTTGCTGCTTCTTTACCACTCTTCTAGATTGGTAATTATAATCCAAACCCCTCAGCCTCATCATCCATAATTTTTCCTCCCTTTATCCCTAGTTAGCTCTTGTGTGACTGTTTGTATCCTGTGTGCGTGCATGAGTGAATTCCCCTCAATAAAACATATTTTAGTTTACTTTTGAATCTCAGGCTGGTTCTTTCCTGCAACAGTGATGGAAAGATCTCATTAAGTTACCCTGCTCTTGCAAGCCTCCTAATTTTGAATTAATTAATTCCCCACTGTCATGTGGAGGTAATAGCATTACAGATGGACCCCTGAGTAACCCACATTTTGGGGTGACATAACTAGTGTTGATACTGTAATCTGATCTCTGAAGGAAAAGCAAAGAATGCTAATTTATAATGGTGAGATGGAAGAATCTGTTACTAAATACACCTTTGTACCAGAGAAGCAAAAAGATGCCCTTATATCCTGCTGGCAGGCTTCCCATAGGCAAGTAGTTGGCCACATTTTGTGTGAACAGAATGTTGGATTGGACAGGACTTTGGTCTGAGGCAGCATAGCTTATCTTAGTTCTTATGAATATGCATGCAGAGTCAAAAATATATTTCACAGTATATTTGCCAACAAACAACTGTAAGATGCCCAAAACTATTGAAACTCTAGCCAGTCCAAAACCAAGCCAAAAAAACAAAGTAGGTTTAATGCCAAAATTTTAATGAAGCGACACCAGAAGCTATTATTATCTATTTTAAAATTGAAAGATAGCCATAGTGTTTGTCAGGAGACAAGATATATTCAAAAACATGACAACTTATAACAAACATCTGAAAGAAAACTATTGGATATTTAATCAGATTGTCCTCACTCTTTTCCACTGAAAATACTGAGAAGCCTCATACTTTGGTTGATATCCTCTCTGTCTCACCAGGAGTCAAATTCAGAGCTGGATGTCTTTCTCTGCCTTAAATAGGAAGAACATCACATATGAAATTATATCCAGTAAGACTATTTGCCCAAGATTGTTCCTATCATGAGGTGCAGTGATGCAGTTATCACGGTCAGGAGGCAGTTTGGTAATATCATGAAAGAGTAGCAGGGTCATTTTATGTGTTATTCTTTTAATTGCCAGTAATAGGTAGAGGTCTTTGTGGGATTTTCTGCCTCATCCAAAGGAACTATGTACCTTTACTTTCTTTGGAGTGGAGCACTATTTGCTGCTCCATCCCTTTCTCTCTTATTTATATATATCAATCTACAATTTCCCTTTCCATGTTAGTGCATAAAATATACATTTAGTGAAATACCTCAGAAATTTCACTGTAGGAGTTATAATAACTCCTAAGGCTAAGTATCACACAGAATCTATCAACAGAGAAACAAGAAGAGGAAGTAGCAGCACCACAGAACTCGTTTTGGAAGATGATACCAAACCTTCTTGTCTGGTCAAAAAGCAGATGATAAAATATAATCAGTGTAAAACGAGGATTCTATTTTTGCCAAAGAGTCTTCAGGGTAATTAACCCCACGAGGGGTTCTTATGACTCTGGACTTTCCATTTTAAAGCTTTGCAGTATTTGCTCCAAACAACAGCAGATTTGGTACAAGGAGTTTTTCATAGCTGCAAAGATTCAATCACACCATGGGTCATGGCAACGCTGAACTTTGTACCTAGCAATTCATAAAACAAGCATCACATCTGTGTATAGTATTTTAAAATAAACCTGGTCTCAAGGCTTGTTTTCTTTTCTCTAATGATTTTGTGGGCCATCTGGTAAACAAGTTGTGCAGTTGGCATTGACAGTGGAAACCCACAACATGAAGAAAATGATTTCTGCAGAGCCATGGGGGAGCAACCCAGCAAATCATATTCATTTTGTACATTATGATTTATGTAAGAGCCAGTGTGGTGTCGTAGCATGAGTGCTGAGCTAGTATTCTGAAAGACCAAGTTTCAAATCCCTGCTCAGACATGGAAACCCAAGGGGTGCCCTCAAGTAAATGCCCCTAGAAGAAGGCAGTGACAAACTTCCTCTGAGCCAAGAAAATCCCATGATCGTTGCACCTTAGAGTCACCATAAGTCAGAAATAACTTGAAGGCACATAACAAACAACAAGAGCATGAATAAATGCAATCTACAAGGAAGTCAACTGAAATCTAGGAGTAACGCTGACATTTTCTCCCACCAGCCTGATCAATACAATTTGTTATCAATGAAATACTGTACCTCAGTTGTAGACCTGCATATCCAAAGGGTCCCAAGGTTCAATTCCAGGAACTTCCAGATAGGCCTGGAAACCCTAGATTGCTGTTGTGTGTTGATATCAGTAATCACAACATCAAATGGGCCAAACCTCTGACTTGTTGGAAGGCAACTTCCTCTGTTCTTGGGTCGACTGAAAAGATAGTATTCAGGCTTAGTTCAACATAACATTAGCTGAAATTACTCATAAAAGAAGTCTTTCACTAATTATATCCTCTCTAACATGTGGTGCTAATGTTGAAGATACAGAGAAGTCTTTAAGGAGCTTGTGCCTCTCGCTCAAAATATTGCTATGTGCCTTCAAATTGTTTCTGACTTATGGCAACCCTTAGGAAACCCTATGACAGGGTTCTCTCTCTCTCTCTCTCTCTTTTTTTTTCTCCCCCTTCTGGCATCCAGCTACAGGGTAGCAGTTGGCCATTGTTATTTTTCCTGATAAGGTTATGCAGTGACTAAAGATTACATAATTTGGTTCCATTTAGCTGAGAATAAAGGCAAGTAAGGAGGGACATGATGGAAATGTGTACAGTCATGCAATATGTGAAAACAGTGGCCCTCTCTCATATTAGAACTCACTGACACTCAGTGAAGTTGCACCTTAAAAAAAAAACTTCCCTTTTCATAAGGCATTTGTCTGTGAGTTTTTAAATGTATTTTTATAAGATGTTATTTTAAAAATATTTTTCCGTTACATGCTTTTTTTAAAAAAAGGTCTGCTGCTGTATGAGTGATTTATTGTTACATTGCAAGAATGATTTTAAGTTGTTAGTCTATTGCTTTATCTTATTTGTCAGCTGCCTTGAACTCTCTGAAGGAAAAGTAGGACATAAATGTTGTAATACTTTAAGGGTCTATGACTTCATTGGTGCTGGTAGTCCTCCTACCAATGCAGACTACAGTTGTTCTACATCATTGCTGTGTTCATTGTTGCTGCAATTAATTCATCTTCTGGTGGCCAGGATAACCTTCTGGTGGTCAGCCTCTCCATACCTGGTCCTTGGCCAGGAGACATGCAGTCCACCATCAGGGCCATACTGGGAGCTGTACCATGCTACCACACTGAACCCAGAAGATAATGAGGGTTTGGAATGGTTTATATCTGGATAGAAGACACTCAGGAAATATCAGTGATTTGGCATTTTACTAGATCATTCTAGGATTTGGGGGGAAAGTCTTCATGAAACCTGACAGAGTGGTGGTTGCTAGTCAAACTATTAGCCTCAATGGATTGAGAACTCATAGGCCATGAATGGACCTAGTAGAGGGCAACTTCCTTGTTCCTGTGTTCTTTTATAGCTTGATAGGACCTACCAGTTTGGTATAGTGATCTGAGTGATGGACTAGGACTTTGAGAGACTGGGATTTGAATCTCTGCTCAGACATGGAGACCCATTGGGGACCGTGGGCAAGTTACACTTCCTCAGCCTTAGAGGAAGGCAATGGCAAATGGCATCTGAAAAAAATCTTACCAAGAAAACCCCCAGATAGGCTCACCTTAGGGTCACCATAAGTCAAAAATGACTTGAAGGCACATAACGACAAGGACCTACCAGAGCTCACCATCAGCTCACATAGCTTTTGAGAGTCCAGGGATATCTCCCTGCCATGAAACACAGAATTGTAAAACTGGACAGTACAGCCAAGGCTCATCTAGTCCAGCGACTTCTCAATACAGGAATTGCAGTTTAGATGCAAAGGATGGAGTGGTATTAAAAAAAAAAAATACAAAACACAGAATAACATTCAAAAGTGCAATCCTAGAAACGTTTACTCAGAAATATTGTTTTCTATACTTAATAAAAATTATAGTGCAAAAAAAAAAAAAAAAGTCTGCTTGTCCCAAGTGGGATTTACTCCCTAGTGATTGTGTTTAAGATTGCAGCTTTAGCTCGGCTCTTGTTATAGCTGACTATGTAAGTGTCTAATCTGTTCTTTTAAAAAAGCCACTTCTGCCAGAACCCAGTGATTCCTCTTCTTCCTGCAATATTTCTGAGGTCTATAGAGAATGTAAAACCATATGTTATAATGAGTGATACATCTGCCAGAATGAACCCCGTTTGAATTGAAATGCAGAGACTGGTTCATTTCTTGGCTCCCTTGGTTTTCATTCCCTGCAAGATGTACAGAACATGTTGCAGCCACTTTCCCACCAGGAGAAATTACTGGGTAGAAACTGTATAACCCAAAGTAATATAGAAAGGGACAGCAATTACAGTTATCCCCCTCCTCCCAGTCTTAGTTTTAAACAATCACCTTGGATACAATAATTGTTGTAAATACTTTTTTTCTTTCTTCTTTTTGTCCATGAAGTTGTCTGTGCCTTGAGCCTACAAGTATGCATTCCTGACTGAAGTGGCAAATTGAACAATAAAGGTGTCATTATAAATATGCTGACTGTAGGCTGCAGTCCTCAGAAATGTTTACTTCCTAAAAAATCTCATTAAAGTCATGGCATCAGCCTGTGTATTCCAGGTCTGTGTTTGAAAAATGGATTCTTCTCAGAAAAGCCAGTAGTAACTCTCAGCACTGCTGCAGCTGAAACAGGACCGGAGTGAGACAAGGCACACTTGTAGGTTTTACTGTGGCCCTTTTCGCACGGGCCTTTTCTTGCGCGACAGCCCCATGAGCCTCGCAGGAGTGGGAGCGTCGCTCCGCACGACGCACTCCCACTTCCGCCGGGCTCACAGGGCTGAAGCGGCGCGAGTGCAGTTTTTTTGATTTTCGCTTCGAAGCGAAAATCACCCGCGCTTGCACAACGCTCCCGGCGCCCGCGCGCACTTACCTCTTGTGCGGAGCGTCGGGGAGCCGGCCGGGTCACGCTTCCTTCCCTCCGCCCCTGCGGAAGGAAGGGACGGGGCGGGGCGCTAGTGCGACGGACGCGACACGTCCTGCTTCGCGCGCGTGCGCGCAGGGGGAGCGGACGCGACAAGCTCCTTTCTCGAGCGCGTGGGGGGATGGACGGACGTGCAAGCCGCCTCCGCCTCCGGGAGGCTGCCGCTTCCCTGCTCGTTCCTTTGCCTGCGGAAGGAAGGAGGGGGGAAGCGGCAGCCTCCCGGAGAAGGCTTCTTGTGCAAGCCGCCCTCCTCCGTCGCGCGAGCGCCGGCACTGCGAAAAGGGCCTGTGTCTTATTGAAAAATTACACAGTTGCCATTATCTATGCTCCAGCATAGCCCTTAAGTTGGAATTCCACCTAAGGGGATGGTTGGGAGGCTACTTTATTCTTGCATTTGGCAATAAAAGAGCCACAGAACAGGATTAAGTGAGATGACTTTTGACATCACCTTGTTTGTTTGTTTGTTTGTTTGTTTGTTTGTTTAGTGCCATCACTGTACATGGCACTTTACAAGTAAAAGAACAACAAAACAGTTCCCTGCCCTCAGACTTCCAATCTAATCAAGACATAACACTGAAGAAAAAGAGGAGGGCAGTATGGGAGAGAAATTAAGTGCAGCAAATACTGCCTCTTCTCTCCCTTTGAGGCCATGACAGTGGCACTTGGGATGGAGAGAGAGGCTTCCATCTGCTTCTGGGCCTGGGCACAATGAGCTGTCTCTGCCTCTTTTTCTCTCCTTCCGAGGCCAGGACAGTGCCAGTTGAAAAATTATGCCTTCTGCATGGTGAAAAGAGTGCCCTCCTCCTCCTCCTCCTCCTCCTCCTCCTCCTTCTCCTCCTCCTCCTCCTCCTCCTCCTTTTCTTCTTCTTCTTCTAAAACATGATGTTGACTTATACCATTTTCGCACTACAGTGTTAAAGTGCTGCTATTTCACTATCAACCACCTATGGAATTCTGGAGTTTGTAGTTTAGGGAAGGGCACTTTGAATTCTCAGCCAAAGAGCTCTTTGGTCTCAGTAAACTACAAACTCCAGAATTCCACAGGGTGTTGAAAGTGGAACAGCAGCAGTTTAACACTGTAGTGCGGAAAAGGCCTTAGTCCATTTCTGCACTAGACTGTTATAGCACTATTATTCCACTTTCAACATCCTATGGAATCCTGGGGTTTGCAGTTTAGGGAGGAACACATGGCTCCTCCCTAAACTGCAATCCCCAGGATTCCATGGGATGTTGAAAGTGGAATAATAGCGCCATAACAGTCTAGTGTGGAAATGGCCTTAGTAAACTGTCTTGCAATTAATGGAAGGATTTTATAGTAACCATGGTTAGGGCTGTGTGTGTGTGTACATATGTGTTTTAAATGTGAATAAAGTGAATACAGGCATTTTAAATATGCATGATATCGCAAGAGTATAGACAACCAATATAAGCACCCTGTTAATGTTTACCTTGAAAACAAGACAGTTGGAAGTGTGGTGGTGCAAGGGCATACACACAAGCTCTGCAACAAGTGCCCTGACATGCCTTTGCATGTTGGGCATGAAGGAGTTACATGGGCATCATAATCATATTAAGCTGACTCGCAAACTTCCCAGAAACTGGGCAAACCAATGGAACAAGGTTCCCAAACATAAGGAGGCTCATTAATGCATGCTACAAGTAAACAGTGCATGAGATACATTTAGAGGCACATCCCAGGCCTAGAGATATTTGAAACACAGCTCATGTTTGTGCTCTTGTCTCTCTTAGTACTTGATGTGGAAGGTGAAGACTGCATAGGGCTTAAATCATCTGACCATATATGCTTACTGTGGGGCTGGCTTGACATCAAATCCTAATGCACAAAACAGTGTTCAAAGATTATTTTTGAATGAGTAAAGGAACTTCAGAGAGGAATAATATAGAATGGAGTAGTTACAAGAAAGAAAGAGAAAAAGTGACCTTTTCCCATCAGATTTTTATTTTTTAATTCAAAGGTTCTTTTTCTGCTTGTGCTCTATGGAGGTTCTAGATCACATATGTCAAACACAAGGCCCACAGGCTGAATCCAGCCCACCAAGCCATTTCATGTAGCCCTCACACCTCTCCTGCAGCTGCGGCACTCCCCCTACCTGGCAAGCCCAATCCCCACATTGAGGGTCCCTGGCTGCTGGTATTCTGAAGAGGGGTCCATCAGCCAGCACTCACAATCTACTTCTGACTGCTCCTCTGTCCAAGTCTCACCATCAGAGCATTGCCACAGATTATCATGGCAACACTCCACATGGCTCACAAGAGTTGGACAGAGGAGCAGTCAGAAATAGAAGTAAATCACGAGTGCTGGCTGCTGGGCTTCAATGTGAGGATCTGGCTCACCAGGTACAGAGAGGGGTAGGGGAGGCAGAAAGAGGCACAGGGGAGGCAGAGCATAAAGAGGCACAGAGGTGATTATTTAATATGATAAAAGAGTAGATGCATTTATATAGTCTTACAGATACAACCGGCCCTTTGAGGGCAACCATAATGGTGATGCGGCTCAAGATGAAATTGAGTTTGACACCCCTGTAATCTAGATGTTCCTCCATTTTTCATCTATCCAGAATATCCTAGATGTAAAAAAAGGAAAAAAAGTTACAAAAGTTGGAGTGGGGCAACTCCAATGATGAGGTAAGCATCTTCTTTACTTTAAATTCCCCCAGTGAGGTATGGTTAAGCATATTAATGTAGGGGTCACATGGGTGGATGCTAATATCTATATTTGCTTTAGAGAAGGGAAGGTACAGTTTGGGAGCCACAACCTGTCCATAAACTCCACTTTTGCAGCCCACAAAGCCCACTGCCATCCCACCAAATCTGTACAATTTATATTGTTTATGTGATTTTCAGGTGATTTTTATCAAAAACTGCCCCAAAAACATTCCAAGTCACAAAAAAAGTTGTAGTTTGTACTTCCCACTCTCCAGAATCCTCAGCCTTTTGCTGAAAATCAGTCCAAAGTGGGAACTGGCAGTAATTTTTAATTTTTTTTTAACACATACATTTCTTTGTTTTTAACACATACATTTTTTATTTCTATATGTTGTTCATTTTTAGCTGTTTGTTTTGACTGTTTTAAGCCATATTAAGTCCTAAAGGCAGGATAATAATAATGATATAACATAACTTCTAGTACACTGAAAATATCAATGCAGCCTGCAGTGATGATGGGGGGGGGACGCAGGGGCAAAAATTGACCTCAGTCTCCCTGCACAGTTGCCCACCTTTGCATTAAACCAACACAACCTACAACAGCCATGTAATATTAATATTTGAACCAATGTACATAATGAGCTGTGATGCAATAAATATGCAGATATGAACAATGCAAAAGGCACTTTTCCCTTGAAAAAGTCATGGCTTAGAAGTTTGATCTTCAACTATTCTTTTTCTTGGTTAATACATTTATTAGTGGAGATAGCAATGGCAAAAGACCAAACTCCAGCTGAAACATTTGTTAGTTTAAGAACGTGCTGAATCAAGGCAACCATGTAAAAAAAAAAAAAAATGACAAGTATTTTTCTTCCTTTCCCCTCTTATTGTGATGTGGAAGTAAGAGATAATATTTATCGTACAAAACGCTTTCCATGTTTCCAGGAAAGAAAAATATAAAAGTCGAGGTTACATCTGTTCTTTTTCTTGGCAGATATTCTGTCAAAATGTACCACAGCAGAGGTGGAATTCTTCACACTGAAACCAAATTAAATTTGCTTTGTGATGGTTTGTTTTTCCTTTCTTTGCTTTATGTTTTCAAATTGCTTTTCTTTTTCTTTCTTTCTTTCTTTTTTTTTAACAGCATCATGGAAGTTACCCAGAGAAGGCATTTCATCAGACAGAGTGCTGTGATACTTTATAAGATTTTGGAAGGGTTGCTTTTATTTCATACTTTGTAATTCTCTAACAGGCCCTACATATTGGCCCTCATCCATCATTGGACAAGCAGATGTGTACCTTGACAAGTAGATCTTTTACCACTGAGCAAAATGGGCTCTGCTCTATAAGTGGTTTCTGGAAATGAAGAGCTGAGCCATGAAATCAAGCCACACTAATAAAAGAAAATACAACTGCTTAGCATTAGTTTGAAAGTAATAGAGAAGGTGCCACTTAAACTATCAGATGTAAAGGAACAGCCATTTTCCCAGTGTGCCAGATACTGGTAACATATTTTTGCCCATTGGCTACAATTTGTTTCTTTTCTATCATCCCAGAAACTCCCCAGAGACTGGCCACTGATGACTCATGGGCTGGCAACAGAAGCTAACAAATCCTAAGTCCCTGTTGCCAGTCTTTAAACCAAGCGGCCAACAGGGGATCTTTTAGCCTATGGGCTTAATCAAACTCATGAAAGATCTAAATACAGCCCATGAAGACTCCCAAGTCACACAGGTGCCCCTTCACCCAAGGCTCATTTTCCTGAGGCTGTACCATCTGTAAGCACTGTGAGTGCGGGAGAGGACTCCTCCTTTTATTACCAATCATTGATTAGAGATAACAGGAAGGATACCAGGCACATCCAGACTGATTAAAAAGACCAGAAAGTCCCTGTTTTTTGTTCCTTTTCTTTCCAATTTAATTTTGAAGATATATATATATATTGTTTATCCCAGGACCTTTTCTATCAGCTCCCAGTATGATCACATTTTTTTTATAACAGCTCCCTAAGTCATTTTATTTTAACCCAGTATAAAATCAGTAAGAATAGGAATAAGATCTGGGACTTTTCATTCAGTCTGGATGCACCCATCCTTGTACCACATGCCAACCCAGCAATACCTTTTACATGCAAGGCAATCAGGCACTATACAATCTAGATTGGACTTAAATGCCAAGAATCTGGATAGAAATCCAAACTTATGAGCTCACTTTCACCACAGTAAATATTTTTCAGCCTCAGTTTCCTAGCCTGCCAAAAAAGGAAGGGCAATGCATGTTGCACAAAACTATGGATAAAAATTATGTTTGTGATAAAAATTTGTGGATAAAAATTATGTTTGTTATGAGACAGTTCAAATCATATTTACAGATACTTGAAGTTTGTTTC
The DNA here is from genome assembly GCA_948474755.1 of Ctenosaura bakeri. Taxonomy (NCBI): domain Eukaryota; kingdom Metazoa; phylum Chordata; class Lepidosauria; order Squamata; family Iguanidae; genus Ctenosaura; species Ctenosaura bakeri. The sequence goes on along the minus strand of CAOLHI010000094.1, from coordinate 770,885 downwards.
CATTTTCTGTGAAAACCATGCTCCTCTTGTGCAATGCTTTGGGGTGGGATGGGTAGGAGAGATGGAGCATGAGACCCCCTAATCTTTATGTATCCAGCTGACTATTCATAACCAGCTGCTGCCAGCTGGTCTATCTATGAGCCCTGGCAATCTTATAAATAACTCCCCATCAAAGTTTCCTACTCCTACTCCTCCCCCCACCTCACCTGATGTTTTCTTACATGGAACCGTTAAGGGGATAAGTATCACAGAGAAGTCTTTCTTTCTCTCCTCTCTGAACAACTACTGAAAGTTCAGGTGGGCTTAGCTTAGGATTCAGTTTGTTAAACCAAGGTGGAAACTGTATGGCCTTTTGGATCCTGTTGGACTGCACCCTTGGCTATGCTATCTCTGCTGGGTGTAGCAGTCCAATGACATATGAAAGGCTGCATGTTTTACCATAACTTAGGTAGCACCTAGTTTTAGTCATATTCTCATGTCTTTCTGAATCAGCCCAATTCAGTTTGAAATCTGGCTGAATTTGAGGTGCATTCTTATTTAAAACCCCTGCAAGTTTATCATCATATGCCTGAGGCTGAAAATAGTCCAGTGGTGAAACCCAGTTGAATGTCTACAATAAAGGGCTTTTTCGCACTCTGGGGGAAAACGGGGCGTTCTGATACTTACCGGGCTGGCACACTCCCTCCGCTGATCCAGGCTGATCCGAAGCAGTGTGTGGCCTCACTATACACTGCTCTGAGGATGAAAATGGTGCTTTCCAGTTGGTGGAGGCTCTCCACCAACCGGAGAAGCTCGCCAGCAGGAAGTCAGCTCCTGGAAGATTTGCAGCCTCACACTGGTGCAAGCCTGCAAATCTACACATTAGCACAGTGATGGCGTGGGGCGCACTGTGCTATTGAAAGACCTCTTTTAAGCGGTCTTTCAATAGCATGGCGAACCACCAGTTCTGGTCGTTCTGGAGCGGGCTGAAGTCCGGACATACATAAAGTAGTCCGGACCCAGTCCGCCCCTAAGTGCAAACGTCCTCACCGGAGGACACTCTGCCCCTTCGCTAAATCAAAGCGCAGAAAAGGCCAAAGTTAGCCCTTCTATGGGCCACATCAAAGCATTTGCTTGGATAATATTTAGGGATGGGAAGAATCCAGAATTTTCTGAATCCAAATCGGATCCAAATCCCTGGAAGGTTCTGGGAGTCCACGAATCTTGAATCTTTTGAATCCTTTTTTTAAAAAGAGTTTAAAAAGCAAGGGAAAGAAGGATAATCTTGGGCAAGACATTCTCGCAGCCTTAGCAAAAGTCTAGGCAAAGGCAAACCTCCCTCTGAAGAAATCTGGGCAAGACAATTGTTATAGTTTTGCCTCAGGATCTCCCCAGATTGAAAATGACATGAAGGTCCTTTCTAGACAGGCAGAAAAATGTGGATTAATGCCACATTTTCCTGCCTGTGTAAACAGGGCCACATACTACAGTGGAGAGATAATCCAGGTCAAAACTGGCTTTTCTTTGCATAGCAAATCCTGGCATCCTGGGGTTTGTAGTTTGATGATGCACCAGCACAGTTTGGCAGTGAAGGCTGTGACACCTTGTAAAACTCCAAACCCCAGAACTGTGTCTGAAAGAGGTTTGCAGGGGAGTTATGCAAAGGAATGTTTCAGCTGTCCTTGAAATCTCAAGCCTGTAGCTTCTAGTCAAGTACTGAACTTAAATATGAAATGTTCAATTTAAATATCTTAGAATACAAGCCCAGATGTAATTTGTGAAATTGTTAGCAAAAGCCATTATTACTCCAAGGAAAAACCTCACCTACTTACTCTCTTCCCTTGTATGTGTGGTCTCCCAGGTTTTCAGGCGTCCCAGTCTCCAAAATCTATTTAGTTGGTGGATTCAAAAGATTCAGTTTGCCTATTTTGGCACAGGGATTCGGATTTGGGAATCTCGAATCCTTACCTAGGATTTGAGGATTCGGTTGGCCTATCTCTAATAATATTCCTGGAAAATACTATTTTAGGACATTTAAAAAAAAAGAAAATACAAGCCTAGTTAAAAATAAAAGGAAACAGGGCACTGTAAAGTCAGCACAGATCACTTTCCTTTTTTTTTACTGACAAAGTAAGGAACATTGTTTTTTGAGGGATCTGATACGAATGCAGAGAAAGGACATGGACTGAGAAAGTTCTATGTGAGGAAAAACCTACAGTCTTCCAGCACCCTCAAATGGAACTTAGAAATATCTGCATAAGGAACTAAGCTCAATGCAAAAATTTTTCCTCAGTATACAAGAATGAAGGATGCATTCTTCTATCCTGGACGCTTTCCACAACTCACCTTTTTGCAGAGCTGGGGTGCAAGGATCGCATGAGCAGCCTCTTGTGAGAGGCTCTCGTGTCCCTGTTGCTTCAGCTCTGCAGCTGCTGCCTACTCGTGAGCAGATAGTGTGAGAATCCCTCCTCTTCCTTCCGCAGTGCAGCCTGGGAGCACTGTGCCACAAGTGCCACGGCTCCGGAGCTCTGCATGCACGGCAAGTGCGCGTGGGACCCCAGAGTGATGTGCAATCACGCGCCATTTTTGGCTCAAAGCCAAAAATGAAATAGTGCACTATCAGCACCTGCTAGGCCCTGGAGTGTCACGCAATTGCGAGCATGACATGTGGACTGCTCCTCACAGTCACACAATGCTCCAGGGGCCCTTTCGCATGACAAATGCCATGCGAAAAGGGAGCCGGTTTACTGCAAGGGCACATAAACCTACCCACAAACACACACCTGGCAAATTGTATGCATGTTTTACAAATTAATAAGAAACATTCTTTGTAAATGGATAAAACACTACAGATTAACCATATTTGACTTGCAAACAAGAATTTACTGTTATTTCATTCACTGAGTTACTTTATCTCAGACAAAGCTAATATTTAAATGCTTTTGAACACAAGGGTGATTAAAGCTATCATAATAACTTTCCCTCCTAAACTTTTCATTCTGAGGATTAAAGGAACACAAGTGAGAGCTGCAAATAAGTGTTTATTTTCTGGAGAGGAGAAATGAATGCTCTTTTCTCCCCCACCCACTCCCAGTATATAATGTGGTATGATATGGTGCTGTATGAGGTTCTGGTTTAGGCCTAATTTATAGACCAACAAAGGTGTACACTTCAGTGAAATATGCTGCCTTGGAGTATGATGGAATCACCTTCTTTGGAGGTTTTTAAATAGAGGCTGGCTGGCCACTTGCTGGGGGTGCACTGAGTGTGTGTTTCTGCATGACAGGGGTAGGACTTGATGTCCATTGTGGTCTCTTCCAATCTATAATTCTATGATTCTAAAGAAGTGGAAAGGTGCCTGTTTGTTTTTCCTCCCCCAGAAACAAGCCTGGTTGGGTCATGCACAAAGGCGGGAGGTCCATGGGCCACAGTGAGAACCATGTGGAGACTGCATGTGGTTTGTGAACCACAGTTTACAAACCCTGCTGTGCAGGATAGGGAGGTTGTTGCTGAGGGTTACCTTATGGAATGCATCCTCCAAACCCTAATGTTCCTTCCTTAAAAATAAATCTTACTGTAATTTGATAGGGTTGTGCTGACTAATTCCCACTTCTCTTCCTTACTTTTTTCCCCCTGCCTCCTCTCTGAACAGATGCATGCATATTCTATCTGTCTGGAAATTCATAAATCCTTTGGAGATTAGGATTATTAATGGGGGTGGGTAGCTGTATTTTTCTTTTAACTTCTGTTTCTGCAACACCTCAAAAGACACTGAGTACAAAAAGAATATTTTTTCCAAAAGGACAAGCAGTCAGCAAGTTCACTGTTAGAAGAAATGAAGTGTCATGAATATACTTTCCAAGAAGGAATGTGGTACTGGTGTGTTTCTTTGATTTTTTTTTTTTTGAGGGGAGGGGGAGAATCCAATCTGTATCTCAGTCTAGGACTTTAAATTTTCCATTTCATTCAGTGTATTTTTAGATGTTTCTCACATCCTAAATTGAAGTGATGAAATGAGGAAAGGAGGTTGTAGAAAGAGTGTAGAAAGCAAATAAAGATTCAAAGGGAAGTCAGGGCTTGCCTGCCTGAAGGGGAAGTGGATTAGTAAAAAAGAAAGAGTGAAAGGAGATGAAATCATGCAAAAGTGAGTGAAAGGGAGATTGGATCAATGGTGCCACTCTGTAGGAAAAAAAATTGCCTGCCAAGGTACAAATTTGGGGATGTCCCTGGAAATCAACATCTAGAGTTTAGATCAGGGGTGAGAATAATGATGTTGGATAGCAGATGTTGTTGACTGCCTTCTGGATGTTAGGCAGCCCTCCAGATGTTGTTGGACTGCAACATCCAGCATTCCTCACCTTGGCTATGCTATGATGAGTACTGTAGCATTTCTATATGGACTTTTTGTTTGTTTGCAGCAAAAAGTTTTTTTAAAACAAAAACAAAAACAAAATAAAACAAATTATTTTCATCAAAGCATTGGTATTGCATAAGATTTTGCTGCCCTCTAGTGTTAGCAGTGGGTTTGGAGGAATTTCAAAGTAAATATCTCTTTCTATGAAGTATTAAGAGCTTCTCTATTTTTTGTTGTGTGCCTTCAAGTCATTTCTGACTCATGGCAATCATAAAGTGACTCTGTCATGGCTTTTTCTTGGCATAATTTGTTCAGTGGTTATCTGCCCTTACAGCTGAAGGCACCTGAACAATTGTCTTCAAGTGCAAATGTGAAGTGATCTATCATTTTGAGAAAAGGGATTTCAAAAACATGGTAAGGTTGTGATTCTGACATGGAAAGAAATAGACAGCTATTATTCCTGCTTGCCACCTCTCCTGTTCTTCTGTGTTCTAACTCCTGTTACAGGAGACTTTGTCAAGCAGTAGAATAAGGAAGAGCAGGAAACTACTCCAACTTTCTATAAACAGCTATAAACTTGGGCAAATGTTCATCATGCACTTCATCTAATTGCCAGCACTGATACACTCGTTCACATAAGGATGATGTGGACTCATAAACAGGTTATGAAGCATCCTGTGAATAGCCTGTTGAAAGAAGTGCAAGAGTGTTGCTTAAGCTTAAGAGTTTGTGGGTTTATTCTCTGCAACTGGATATCTTTCTGCTGAATTATGCAATCTAATCCTAATGATTTGTAACTGTACTGTAACATTTGATTGTGCATTGTCAAAGAACTTGTTTGTCAAGCAAAATATAAATACCTCAAACACATACATAAATTATGATAAATCACAGGCATTAACCCTCTTCAAATACATTCACACAGACATTCACTCAGCACATGGAGGGGAGGAGGAGGAGGAGGTGTTACCCTGTTTTCTGGGGGTCCCTGGAGGGACACCTAAATACGCTCTCAATTATAAAAGTTGGGGAAATTAGCACAGAGCACAAGAACAGAATTGAAATAATAATTGTGATCTTTATTAAAATACAATCAAACTGTGTATGCAACACACTCATGCAGAGAACTCAAGAAATAAGGGTTGGAGTGGGATAGAAGGATTTTTAAGAAGAGTTGTTGGTTTGGGTAATACTACCACCTGTCCTGAAGCCCAGGTAGTCTGCGGCAGAAGTTCAGAGGTATGGAGTTCTCAGGGGAAGGCTCGCCAAGCAAAGCGGCAGTAAGGCGGGATGGAAGTCGAGAGCGATCCAAAGAAGCTCTCAAAGTCAGGGTTTTTTATAGGGGAAAATGTGGCCGTAGGCTAGTCCGTACTTGGGGAAAACAATGAGTTTCGGGCTGGAGACAAAGCCTCCGAAAGGTCAGAATTTAGCATGATTGAGTTAAGTCCGAATTGACAATGGAGTAGACAGTATGCAAACGCAGAGTGCTTGACAGATGAGGATTCATCTAATCAAGCTGCCTGCTCGGGGCAGGGAGTTCTTTGTAAGTAGCGTGCATACATAATAGAGTACTTGCCTTTGAGGTCTCCTGAAGCGGCGGGACGGCTATTTCTGGCCAGCCTGTATTGTTTGGAATATTACAGCAATTAGCGGCCGTGTCTGTCTGCGAGCTTGTCCGGGGGACCTCGCAGCACGTAGAGAGGAATAGGTAAAGAAGGCCAAATTATTGATATCAAAGTGATATCTAATATCCCTCCATTTCCGGGCTAGAAACTACAGTAACAGAGGGAAACAATTAGGCAAGAATCTATCCCCTGCATGTTGGACAAAATACAAAAAGAATAGATTCTGTACCAGAACTTGGAATTTTTTTATTATTTTTTTTGGACTCAGCTCCTAGGATCTTCCAGCCAGAATAGCCACTGGCAAAACAGAACAACCTTTTCAAGTTTTTTTTCCCTACATTCATGCCATTGCATATGTACATGGTCTATTGCCCAAAGAGAAGCCCATAAGAATTATATACTGATGCCACTTCCACACTACACTGTTATAGTGCTACTATTCCGCTTGGAATTCTGGTGTTTGTAGTTTACTCAGGCCAAAGAACTCTCTGGCTGAAAATTCTAGATGCTCCTCTCTAAACTGCAAACTCTAGTATTCTACAAGACGTTGAAAGTGGAATAACTGCACTATAACGCCATAGTGCTGAAACTGCCTAACAATCACAGTGATTCATCATCCATCCTGCTGCTCCTAGCAATTCCTGCATTCCAACCAATGTCATCAGTTTAGGTGATGTTATACCGGGAATCTGTCAAAGCTTCATTGCATCTGTATTTCTTACCAAAATGTATAGGTCCGATGGGAAGGTACTAATGGATGCAACTACTGTCTAGCTCTGAATAATAACCACCCTGGGAATGAAAACTTTCTAAAAATCTTTATAATAATTAAGCATTTAAACTGGACATCAACCAATTTAAACTAGTGGAGATGTCAAGGAGGCTGATTTTGACATCCAGTAACCCCTCCTCTGTCTGTTTCTGGACAACTTTGTTGTCTAGGAGGAAGTTGCTGCCCAGATTCAAGATAGAGTGATGAAAAACAACAGACTACAAAATTCCAGTAAGGATTGAAAAAATAATCAAAAATATTTGGAAATTTTTTTGAAAGACATATTTGTTTGTTGTGTTTTTTTTTGTTTTGTTTTGAGTGTTTGGAAACCTTGTTGAAATGACTCCTGGACTGGCAAGAATCTTTACAGTTCCATATTCTGGCCAAAATTCTCACACAGTTGTTTTCTTCAGAATCAATGTTTTCTGCATAGAAAACACCTTTTTTTTTTTTTTGCACAGAAAATAACTTTATGAAGAAAAATTATGTGCTGTGTAGAAAAAGCATTTTCTTGTGCAGAAAATCAAGTTTGCACATGGCTGGGTTGCATAAAAAGCAACATACAGTGGGCCCTTGGTATCTGCTAGGGTTTGGTTCCAGGACCTCCTGTGGATACCAAAATTCATGGATGCTCAAGTCCCATTATGTAAAATGGTTCAGTAAGATGGCACCCCTTATATCAAATGGCAAAACCAAAGTTTGCTTTTTGAATTTTTCTTTTTTTAACATTCTCAAGCCATGGTTGATTGAATCTGCGGATACAGAATCTGCGGATATGGAGGGCTGACTATATTCTGCCAAAGAAACAGATTTTTCTGCCCGTAAAGTAATTTTTCTAGAACAGAAATGCACAGAATGCTGTTTCTTGTGCAGAAAATGTTATTTTACATTCAAAACATCCATGTGCAAACTTTGTGCAGAATAAATGCCAAATTAAGAAAAGGCTTCAAAAATGTCATGATTTTTTTTCAAAGTCTTTCTCAGGAAAGAAAGCAGGAAGAAAAATGCTAAAATTACTCTCTCTCTAGCTTCTGATAAGAATATCCGACCTGAAAGTTCTTCTAACCATCACCTCAGAAATACAAGTAGGGATACAAAAAAATGTGTTTGGGGTTGCATTTCCCAATGAAAATTTTTCCTTCAAAAGTTTGGTAAAGGGACATAGGCCTTTTCCGCATTTTATTTTTGAAATGGGCTGGTGCATCCTCCCACAAGGACATTCACATTTGGGAGCGAGCTGGGTTCGGACTACTCACTGTTTGTCCGGACTTCAGCCTGCTCCGGAACGCCCAGAACTGCTGGTCGCCCGTGCTATTGAAAGACTGATTAAAAGAGGACTTTCAATATTGCGGTGCGCTCCAGCCCGTCGCTCTGTAAAGTATAGATCTACAGGCACGCTCCGGTGTGGAGTCTGCAGATCTTCTGGGGGCGGGCTTCCGGCTGGAGAGCTTCTCCGATTGGTGGAGAGCCTTTGCCAACCAGAAGCCTCCATTTTCGTCGCCAGAGAGTGTGTAAAGCAGGCACACACAGCTCTGGACTGTCGTGGATCATCAGGAAAAGCGTGCCGGTCCAGTAAGTAATGGACTGCCCCATTTCCCCTCCAAAGTGTGGAAAAGCCCATAGTGTTTATTCCTTCAGAAATTTATAGCTTTCTGGGGCTTGTGATGCATTTCAGCAAAGAAAAATGGTCATAAAATCATACATACATTTGAAAATTGTGCATGACTAAATATGTGTATGTCTGTTGGAGAAATGCATAGAAATGCATATTTTAGGAAGAATTTATCCAAAGCTTATTTACAATGTCTGTGCTGGAAAGAAATATGATATGATGATGATGATGGCGATGATGATGATGAAGACCAACAACAACTTTATATCCTGCTTTTTCCTCAGTAAAGGACTCAAGGTGGCTTACTGTTTCATAAAAACAATATGTATTAAAAACTATACAAAAACATCAGTAAAGAAAATATATAAGTTTTTTTCTCTAGAGTTAAAAGAAGATTTAAAATTAATTTAAAAACCATATAAAAGTCAACAGAATAGCACCGCACCCCATTAGAATCCCATCATAGCTGATTTCTTAAGGTCTAGTGGAATAAAAATATTTTCACTTGTTGGCATAAGGAGAGCAAGAAGTCTTATCTTATTGGGAGAGGGAGTTCCAAAGTGTGGGAGCAGCCACTGAGAAGTCCCTCTCCCTTGTTCCCACCTGATAAAATTGTGGAACAGAGAGAAGGACCTCTCCTGAAAAACTTGGAGCTCTAACAAGCTTATAGAGAGAGTTATTACAGGGGTTGCCTGGACCCAAGCCATATAACTAGTTGCCCAGTGCAATACAGAAGAGAGGAAGAATGTGAATGCTAGTAACATTCAAGACTGCCAATTTCTCATATTCCTACCTACACTTACTTCACTCTGAGAGATCTAAAAGCTGCAAACTAATTTTGTTTGAGGTGTTGCTCTGTCCAAACGTACAGTTTAACAAGATAGCATACATTCCTTTACAAAGAATGATTCAGTTTTCTAAGCACCTGAGAGGTACTGACAGGATAAATCTTCAGCCTGGCAAGCCTCAGATTCATGAAATCTCTGGACTTCTCCCCTATTTTCTGCTCATATTCCCAGTGGGGAATTTGACTGGGGACAAGGGGGTCAAGAGTGAAGAATCCTGTCTGTATCTTGTATCTCAATCAGGAGAAAACAGTGGGATTCCACCAGCTACCACCTGCCTTCCCAGTTTGGAACACATGTTGCCTGCAGGGGAAATTTACTCAAAATGGCAAAATAGTTTTGGGGCAGAGATAGAGCTTCCACACCCCTCACCTGCTCAATATATCCCCCTTGTGGGTCACTTTAAGCCCCCAGACATAAGGTTTCCCTATCCCACTATAACATCTCCTTGTTGATGCACACTTCATTGCTTCAAAGTTTCCTAATACATTTATCTGTTTTTGATTTCTTTTCTTTCTCAGTGAACAGTTTACATGGTTCCAAGACTATATCATTTTCATATTAATGTAAAATACATAGAACTTATTTAAAAGCTATACAACCTTTAAAATAATTCAGGATGCATTTTCAGCTCCTATCCTTGAGTTGTTACTCATTATTAGTAGTATTGTCATGGCCGTTAATTTATTGGGTTGATCCTTTTGGCTTACATGAAGTTTGCACTTAGGATCAATGAAACATCCTGATAATTAATCATTTCAGCAATGAGAACCTCTGTCAAATTAAGCTTTAATCTTTTACAGCTCAAGCTTCATGGTTCTCAGTATTCTTAGCTGCCACTCCTCACACAATTTCATTTGTCTTCAAATTAAGGTCTTATCCTCCAATGACACAGAAAAGCTCAGCTATCTTCAGTTGCTCCAAATTTCAGAATAAGTCAGGCTGAAACCATTGTTTAAAAATACTACCAGATTCAAATACCCTAGATACTACTAATATAAAAATAAGAACAAATGTGAATCACTAGAAGACTTGGATTCAAGGCTTACTTCATCTGTGTATTTACTGTGTGGCAGTGGCAGCTGGTTGCTTCCATGTCAGTGGGACACAGAAGCCACTCCACCTTTTAGCCTGAATTTTAATTGAGTTATCCAAGGTAATAAACTAATTTTGGATAGAAATACCTCATGGGAAGCTTATTTGCCAGCTTAAACATCTGGCTAGCTGCCATGGAAACAGAATGCCAGACTATATAAGTCATTGGTTTGATCCAGTACAGCTCCTCTAGTGTGTTCCTTTGTACTTTTCCATTTGTTAAAGTCCCTTGGAGATCACTTACTATATGAACAGTATAGATTTGGATTGACTCAGTGAGATGAATGCTGACAGAAAGGTTTCTATGATAATGATCAAGTCCCTACACCAGAGGAAGGTAATAAATATGCATGGGTCATATGTTGTTGTTCAGCTTGCCAAAGGTCTCAGAAAAATCTTTCCAGCTTTTCTGCTGCTTACAATCATGACCAGTGTCACCAGGACCATGTTTTCTTCCTAAGATTTTGAATTTATATCTCTCATCTTTCCTAAAATAAAAGAGTATACTAAGAGGTAAGGCTTGTCTTTGAAGACAATCATTTTCTCTTGGGGAATCACTTTAATTGCGCGGAGAGACTTACCTCTCAGCGCCTTTGCAAAGCAGGGCACTTGGCTGCAGCTCCTTATGGCAGGGCTCCCTCGCATGGTGATGGCCATGTTTTCTGGCCAGGCATGCACTCCTGCGTATGTCCGGATCCCCTCGCTCTTCGCCTTGAACTCATTGGCTGCCGGAGTGGGCGTGAGTGGACGCCATAGTTAGTGCCTCTGCCACACGGAAGGAAACAGGCAGGTTCCTAGGTGGGGGTCAGGGGGTGGAGTGCATGTCAAATTGCCCAGCTTGGGTGGACAAGTAGCATGCACCCCCTGTTGGCAGGAGGGCCACTTCCGGAGGGGCCTTCTCTGCCCCTGGGCCAAATGAGTGGGCTCATCGACCAACAGGCGGGTTGACTGATGCCCGGATCCCTACCCATGCGTACGCCAACCCTGTATGCTCTGTAACCAATAAAGTTGTGGCCTTGTTCATCCATACATTGCTATGTCTGTTCTGCACCAGTCGCCCCTGATCACACAAGTTAATCTTGCTTTCATGAATGTCAAGATTTTGTCTCACAATAATAACTTAGATACTTCTAAGTTGCTCCAATGGAATAATAATATGGCCTGTCACATGCACGTGCTTGCATGAGATTTTTTTTTTTGTCATATTACCTTTGTTTGTTTTGTTTTTTGGCCATCACTCACATATTATGTTTCAGACAGACAGACAGACAGATAGATAGCCTTTCTTCCAGTGCACGATCCTGATTGGCTTATGACATTGACATAGCCTTTCCATCAAAGATTCTGCAGGCTGCCCACGCACCCACCCACAAAATGTTTAGAACTACAACTCCCTTGAGCTCCAGCTAGCACAGCCAATAATCTTATGAAAGATGAATGTGCTATTCCAAAACATTTGGAACTCTGTTGGGAATACCACAGTGAACACAGATTGCTGGGAACTTCAAGGCTACAACAGTGAGCTGCATGTGACCAGTGCCCATGCTTTTGCCCACCCTGTACAGCAATCATTGCTGAAGGAGGTATCCATACGTCCTGTATACTGTGACATACACACACACCTCACTTACCTGGACTGCCTGTCTGCTGCTGATGCCAACCTTCCCATGCCATTTACTGGCTAGGGGAAGTTAAGGACCCAGGCAGTTGTATCTTTGTTTCTCCACTCAGATATGCAAAGGAGATGGAATCTTTCCAGATTGTCCCTGTAGTTTCCAGCCCAGAGATCCTCTGGAGTTCCATAAAGATGCCATTTTCTTTGTCCATCTGGGTGTAAAAATGTAGGTGGACACTTCTTGGGCATCATTGTCAACAATTGACAGGCAGGCTGCATGTGCAGGATAGAGAGGAGATGTATGTATGTTAACAAAGCTTTACAATCTGCCATGCTGATGCAGGGCCATATTTTCCCCCTTTTTTCTGAACTTGGAAAATAATGTATAACCAAAAGAGTTCAAGACTGAGATAAGGTTAGATCCAGGAGTACAACTTTCTAACATTTCTGTACATTATGCTTCTTCAGAACTTATGGATATGGAACTTATTTTTTTGCATTAAGTTGATAAATTAATTAGTCTGTGTGCAACAGTGTGTGGGCTGCCTCCTCCACCCCATGATACCAGCAATTTAGGCTGTAATTATACACATAGATACCTAGGAAGAAGTTCCACTAAAGACAGTGTAGCTTACTTCTGAACGCATCCTACTATGTGCAACTTGTACAGTATTCTTACTCTATTACACATTAGACCGTAGCCTCGCTTTTTTTAACAAATGAAATTTTTACATGACAACACAATTTATCTGACTTACCTGGCAAAAAAATATTTTACTACTACATTGCACTATGTCCTTTCATATCTGCCAGTTTTGTTTAAATCAGACCAAGCTAATTGCAAGGAGAACTATGGAAGTTAAAGGCGTCTTTTAACTCTAGGAATTAGATGCCAGCTCAGTGGAAGACATTCTGGGGCTGATTTGACAAAAGCTAAAAAGAAGAGTGTGAAAATCACAATGTCAGGAACTTGCCATGTTCTGAATTCAATTTGTTACCTTTAATACACTTCTCAGATTGCTGCATTAAATGTGGCACTTTTCAAATTTCAATTTGGCCATGTTTTTATTTTCAAAATTTCTGCTTAATGAGCCAGGTAATGATTATTCTGAAACTTATGAGGAGCTGCACATTAGCATAGAAGGCCCTCTGATGAAGACAATGGGTTTCAGTTTCACAATAACATATTCTAAAGGCAAAAAGGGAATGGAAAAAAGACAGCAGAGGGCACTGTTAACACATGGTTGGGAACCAGTTTGGTCAAATTAAAATTCTGGACTTTCTCAGCAAAGCTAGAAATCTAGGCCTGCCACACTTTAAAGACTAATAAATATATTATGGCAAAAACCTTCTTAGAAAATAGCCCACTTCACTAGTTGCATGTGTCTATAAAAGGTACATATAGTTAGACAGTAGATGGTAAAAGGAGAGAGACATTAAAATGCAGAAAGTACTCAGAATGTCCATTCCATTATTAACAGAGACCACTCTAACATACTCTAACACATAGGGACACACACAAACCAGTTCTTGATAACACTAATATCACCTTGATCCCAGTGAGACCTCTGGTGATGGAGTGAAACCTCTTGACTAGCTGAAATCCATTTCTATTGTAAAAGGGGTCCTAGGCTGGAATCCATTATGTCAGGGTAAGTCTTGTACTTCTGACATATTTGTTTCAGGACATAGCCCCTACTCTTTATGCTATCAGTTCCCCAATAAATGGCAGTGCAAGAGACTGGTTAAAAAGCTTGGACACACACCACATAACATGGAAAAGCCACCTGAATAGATTAGAATTGCCCTTGAGAACGTTGCCTGGAATGCCTCAGACTGCATTTTTAGTCATCCTGAGGAGCTTTCATTGTGCATTCAGCAAGATATAGGTTGTTTCTGAATGGTCTTAACAGCAGTGGTAAAGCAAAATCTAGACAAACAGGCTACTCTGAGAACATACCTTTGACATTTAAAAATTGTCTAATAATCCACAGCAGCAATATCCCTCAGAGAGCCATTTAAAAAGTTTGAATAACAGTTTGAATGTGAAAAAACAGGTTTTGGCTATGAGCTTCAGTATTTGCAGCATTTTGACACTTCACTTATCACATTAGAGATGCTTTTCTACAATACAGAAAAAGCTACTGTTTAGTTCATTAGATTTTGCATGAGATTTTTTTTTAAAAAACCACTTTCTAAAGAAAAGTCTAGGGTAAATGCATAAGTCAATGCCTACAGCTACCATTAAACATTCTAGAAGTGAACTCTATGACACGATATAGAACATAACTAAAAGTCAGAAAACTTTAGTAAGTAGTGGCCACTGGGGCTTTTCCTTTTCTTCCTTTGCCACATATTTGCATTTTGCTTTAGGGAACCCAACTTCGTGGAAATATAACTGATTCCCAGCCATATTGTTTTAAAAAAATGGATATGAAAATGTGGAGGTCTCAAATATTCTAGATATGGAAGAAACTGAACAGGAAGAATAACTTGGAGAAGCTAAAGCAGTTTGGACCATAATAACCTGAACAGAATTATGAATTATGTCAGCAATGCTTTGTATATCACAAATATTAAGGATAACTACCACAAGAAAGGTGTTGTCTTATATTTATCTCACTGGGATAATTTTAAGTTTGTAAACACAGAGAGCAAGGATGGTATACTTGTGCCTCCAAGATATTTACCATCCCCATTGACCAAGCTGACTTTCACCATTGGACAGGCTGTCAGGAACTGAGTTAAAATAACATGTGGAGGGCCATGGGTTCCCAAGCCCTGAAGCAGAGCTACCACATAACTAGGGAAAGATCACACAGCAGTACCATCTTTGTGGACTAGCATTTCCATCTGAATGTTTATATAAAACCACCAACGAGGAAAGCAGTGTAATTAACTATATGTCACTTACAAAGAAATCCAGGTTCTCAGAAATTATGTGAGGGCTAATTGAGATGTAAACCAGCCATAAATTGATGGAATGGTCTTCTGAAAATAATAAGATTTTATGGGCTGATCAGTTTTGCTTTAGTAAAAACTGTGATGTCACTGTATAGGCAGGACTGTACATAGATTACAACTAATAAAAGTATTAATGGAAGAATATGTGCTTCCTGCTCTTCATGAGAAAAGGAGTGGTTTTCTTTTTCATTAGCAGTAATTTAACAATATTTTACAATGCTTCAATCCATGTTGCTGGCATGGTCTTGTCCTTGTTTCTTCAGAATGGTCACCACCACTCTTTCTGTTCTGCTTAAGGTTGTTTCCTGGACGTCCAGTCCTCAAAGCACAAAACCAATTCTGTGGATTAAGGAGGGCATCAGTGTTCTGCCTGGAGTCCAGTAGTGATGCATCAAATCTACTGGCTTCTTTCGTTCAAGTATGGATTATAGTTTCAGAAACCAGGCTGAAGTCCCTGGGAGTTCAAGTGCTTGGTAGATTTCTGTGCCTTCAAAGTAGGTCAGGGATTTATTCTTGGATATTGAATGCTATCAGCAGGACTTGGGGCAACATCTAGTTTTTAGCATTGTACTCATCCAGCAGTTAGAATCACAAACCACAAAGCCAGCCCACTAGACAATCTAGATTTCTTCTGAAAAGGCAGCTATGTGATAATATTAGATTATTTTAGACACCTTGGGATATCTAGAAAGTCATAATGAAAAACAGGTGTCACTTCTTGTTTGGACACTGAAAAAGGTTTTGATAATCTGAATTGGGATTTTTTTTAATTTGGGTTTTTTAAAAATATTGGTTTTGATGATAATTTTATCACATAGATTAAGGCTATTTATGATATTCAGAAAGCAAAAATCTTGATTAATAATGAATTGAGCAAACCATTAGATATTCAAAAAGGAACAAGACAAGGGTATCCGCTCACCCCTTTATTATTTATCTTAAATCTTAAAGTTTTGAACAAGAATTAAAGGCATAAGAATCAAAAAGGAAATATATAAACAAAGAGTGTTTACAGATGATTATCTTAGAGAACACTTTGGATGAGAGAAGTGCTTTGGAGACTCGAAAAGCATTTGGATATTTGTCTGGATTTAAGATTAATAAGCAGATGGTGATTATGCTAACAAATATGAGAAAAGAGAAGCAAACGCAACTCATGGATAGGTCAGGTTTTGAGATTGATAAAAAGGTGAAGTATTTTGGTATTACCAGGGCCAAAATGAAGTATATGTTATTGACAAATAACTATTAAGACATGGAATGATATCAAGAATGATTTGCAAAGATGGGTGAAACTTTACCTTTGTCGGGGTGAATTTCTGTGATAAAAATGTATTTTTAATAATGATTTTTTTGTTGTTGTTGCCAATTCTGACTGATGATGTGTTATTTAAGCAATGGCAGAATGACTTACCAAAGTTTGTATTGTAAGGAAGGAAACCAAGAGTTAAATGTAAAATAGTACAAGATGCAAAGAAAAGAGGGGGATTGGGACAACTGGATTGAAATTGCATTTTTCTGCATACAGTTTGATGTTATTGAAATACTGAATTGTGCTGTCAAATAAGGAATTTAGAAGGTGATGAACTGAGGTATGAGTGATATGACTATTTGTGGTATGACAAAGCTAAGGGGAAATCAGATTTTAATGATCATTACATGAGATGTGCTCTATTAAGAATATGAAGCAGAGACAAACAAAGGTTATACAACAATGTAGAATCAAGTCAAATGAAAAACTGTTGTCAGAAGGGTACACCTTTCAATGGTTCTCTTATAGACAAATAATAGAAAGATTAAAAATAAAGCAAAAATTGTGTGGCTTTGAACTGAGCAAATCAGAATTTGAAAAGCAGTTGTGCTCTGATTTGATTGGTAAGCTGCATAAATTTAAATTAAATATAGAGATGGAAGAATAACAGGTTAAATATTGTATGATAAACTGGGCACAAACTGTTGAACATGGCATATAGTTGAAACAATGGGAAAAATGTGGTCAAAGGGAATTAAATTTACATTATGTTATGATCTTAAAGAAAACTCTTATAAAATGATGTATCAATGGTATCTGGAACCAGAAAATTCATAAAGAACTTTTTAACACATATTAGAAATGTGATCAACAAATGGGATCTTTTCATCACATTGTGTGGCCTTGTGAGAAGGCCAAAAAGTTCTGGAGTCAATACACTCTATGATACAAAAAAATATTGAAGGTTAAAGTCCAATTAAGACCTAAATTATATTTTTTGGGACTGGTAGAGGGCCATCTGGAGAAGAAGTATGGGAAGATATTATGATACACAACCAGGATAGCCATATTATTACATGATCAGAAATGGAAAAATGTAAGGACACCAGTGAGTAAGGATTGGTTACAGAAATTAACAGACTTAGCTAAAACTATCAACACTGATAACAGAAAATCAGTGGCAACTTTTTTGAACTATTAAGAATTTTTGACTGACTTTTTGCAAGAAAAGGAATATAATTTATTAACTGTAAGCTTTGATAATTAATGTATTTAGAAAAATAAGCAGTCGAAGTATTGGAATGTTATTTACAAATAAAGTTAACCTATACAGGCATGTTTATGTTAGGAATTCTGGAAGTCTATGCATCCATTTTTCTTTTATTGTCTTTCATTATCTTAGATCTTTTCTTATTCTTTTTTTGTTCCTTTTTTTCTTTTTTTCTTAGTTTTTTTTCTGTGTGTATATGTAATTTTATTCTTTACTGTATTTGAAATGTTTAATAAATGAAAGTATGTGTTTTTTAAAAAAAATCCAGCCAAGTACCATTTACTGGCTGAGCAATTAACAACCCTGGCCAATCAAGTTAAATCTGAACCATAGTTACCTTTCTTGGTACATGAGAAATTACAGGCCATTTCTGTACTATACTGTTACAGTGCTACTATTCCACTTTCACCATCCTATGGAATCCTGGGGTTTGCAGTTTAGGGAGAAGAATTTAGAATTCTCAGCCAGGGAGCTCTTTGGCCTCGGTAAACTAAAACCGCCAGAATTCCACAGGGTGTTGAAAGTGGAATAATAGCACTATTACAGTGTAGCGCAGAAATGGCCCTAATGTCTGGGAATAGTTACTAAGAAGACTGTCTCTCTTCCTCCTACTAAATGAGCCTGGGGAAGTGGGACAGAGGGAAGGGGCTCTCCAGTGGATCTTAGAGCTCTAAGGGATGCATAAAGGGAAATCCTTCAAATAATCTGGACCCAAGCCACATAGGACATTATAGGTCAAAACTAGCTCTTTGTGTCTCAAAACAAGCTTGCAGCCAGTGGAGCTGTTACAAAAAGGGAGTTGTGTGCTTCATGTAGACTATGGCCCTTTCCGCACCTTACCTTCTTCTGGTGCTGGGGTGTGGGGATCGTGCAAGCAGACTCTGGTGAGAGGGTCTTGCATCTGGGGTCTTTCGGCTCTGTACGAGCTGCCTGCTCACACGAGAAACCCGCCTCTTCCTTCTGCAGCACAATCTGGGACCTTCCCAAGCTGCGCTGGGGCAGCAAGCATGACCAGCACGGCTCCGGAGGCTCTTCACACCAGGTGAGTGCTCGCGGGGCCCGGGAGCAATGCGCAATTGCACACCATTTTTGGCTTTTCTAGACAGAAATGAAAAGATGAGCGATTGGCCCCTGCTGGAGCATTGTGCGATTGTGAGTGCATTGTGCAGATCACTTCTCACAATCACGCGACGCTCTAGGCCCTTTTTCGCATGAAAAATGCCATGCAAAAATGACCTTCATGAAGGAGCTACCACACAACATGAGTTTTTGCTTCAAGGAGCTTCTACCAGATTCCATCTCATTTGGCCCTCCATAGTCTCACTTCAATCCCCTTCTCATGGCTTCGTTTCTATTTGCATGCTAGAGCTTTTGGATGTGTAATGACTTCTGTGGCACATAGTGGCATATTTCTTATTTCTTTAAAGTGTGTGTGTGTATCACCTCCCAGCCCATAAGAGTTCCCAAGGCAATGTTGCATTTCTCTGCCTTCCCCTGTTATAGCTGAGGATGCATCAGGATGCTAGAATGTTAAGAATGCCAGACTTAGTTGCCTTCCAATCTCTGTGTGGTGTGTAGCTTCTTCAAAGACATCACTTGCCAGAGCACTAATGGTCTGATCATGTTCACTTCTCTCTGCTTTTTCTGGGCTGTGGACCTTTCAGTTTTGTATAAGAATGGCTTGGTTTCCTGTCCAGATGGAAACTGGGTGGTTGCTATGGTGGAGGGCCCACTTGTCAGGGCTCAGTCAATAGAATGAGAATGATTCCCCCCAAGCCATAGTTAGAGCTAAGCTCAGCTCCATGTCTAGATATAACAATAAAACACGATTAATTGAAAATATAATTAAATGCTTCCAGTCTCCTTTTCATTACTATATTAGAGTGCAAGAAAAGATAGAAAGGTGTCAGAATTCCAAATCTGATCGCTGACTGTTTGGATTCTGATAATCAGCTTCAAAAGTATATGTGTATGTATCACACTTAGACAACATGGTATAGTGGTTTGAGCATTGGACTGTGGACTCTGGAGACCAAGGTTCGATTCCCCACTCAGCCATGGAAACCCATTGTGTGACCTTGGGTGCATCGCACACTCTCAGCCTCAGAAAACCCTGTGATAGGTTTACTTTAAGTCACCATAAGTTGGAAACAAACTTAAGGCATACAACAATAACATGTATCACACTTAGATGTGGGTACAGTTTGAAGCATAATATGTGTAAGCTTAACAGGCTGTTTCAAAATATTTGAAAGTGGCAGCTAAGAATAAAACTCAACCCCTAGCTGAGAATATGTTAAGGAAGTTTAAGACAAAAATAAAGGAAGTTGCTTTTGATCACTAGAGAGCAGCAGAGTCTGAGATAAGAAAAGGGCTACAAGATATTCAAATGGGCTATAGGGAAATTGGACACAGGGAAATGGTGTTTACAACAGATGAAGCTAACTTTCTAATTTCCAAGCTCAGAAGTAAAAAGGAAGGCCTAAATCTGCCTGTAATTGATCTTACTGATTTTTTAGAGCATCAGATTACCAGAAGATACCTCAATGACACAAACTAGTTTCACAGTAAATTCCCCTCTAATGAAATCCACCCTCTTCCATTGGTTGTATGGACTGGCTACAGTTCTCCAGATTCTGATTAAGATTCTTCCTAGCCCTTCCTGTATTTATGGGGACAGAACACAGAACTTTTTGCATGCAAATTATGTGCTTTATTATGAAGCAAAGGTCCTTCAGCTGAGGACTGACACTGACTCAAATCACAGAAGGAGATTTTGTTCACTGATAGAGCACACATTTCTAACTCCTCTGGGTAAGAAAGAATTCTCTGTACAGATGTCACAGTTAATACTCAAAGTAGCTGTGACATTTCAGCTGTATTTATGTTGCACACCTCCAAGATGTTAGGATCAATGTCTGTACCTTAAATCTCTTCTGCTAAAGGCAGATGCTCTCACCATATATTAGTTAAGGTTTGTGCTTGCTATTGTTAGGAGAAGCAGTACCCAAATGACTCACTGGCTGCTTTATATCACTTCTTTGCCTGCTCACAGATGTAAAGATTCACATTAAATGAGATAAAACTTCTCCTGAGTTATGTATCTCTTGGAAGAGGATTGATCTATTTAGTAGCTCCAGGATTCTTCTTTCCCTCTTTTGTTTGTATATACTTATTCACTTGTTGATTTGTTTGTTAAATTTATATCTCATCTTTCCTAAAATGAGCTTAAAGTTCAAAAACATGGCTGCCTTCCCACCTACTTTTGCCCTTTTGTCTTCTCAATAATCCTATGGGGTAGGTCTGGCTGTGTCTTGTCAAAGGCAATTGGCCCGTTCACCAAAGGCAAGGGAGTTCTTTTTAGAAGATTTGGAGGCAGCAAAAGATGCCACTTGTAGGTGAAAAAGTCTCAGATTTGTTCAACGGCAAGCAGTTTAAACAATACAAACATGTAAGCAGCATTAGCGTACAATTACAGATGGAACCCACTTAAACCTATCATGCCTAGATAACATAAAGATAGATAGTCTCACCCAAGGAAGTTCTTTCATTCAGCAACTGTCAGGAGACCATGCAGAAAGTAGCAAAGGAAACTCTGCTCTGGTAGCCAATATGCACAACACTGCAGCCTTTAGCCCGTGCTGAGCTCCCCCAACTAAAAGCACAGTCTAGGGAGTATTTATACCACCCCCCAGCCTGGGAGACTTAGGCCCTTTTCGCACGCAGTTTCTTATGCGAGAGGGCCCCTTGAGCGTCACATAAACAGGAGGAGCAGTCCATATGACGCACTCCCATTTACGTGACGGTCAAGAGCCTAAAGCGGACTGCGCACACACCTTTTCATTTTCGGCTTCAAGCCGAAAATGCTGCGCAGTCGCGCAAGGCTCCCAGGGCCCTCGCACACTTACCTGCCCTGCGGTGCATCGGGCGAGTGGGCTGGTCGGGCTTCCTCCCACAGCACAGCCAACAGCTCCCAGGCTGCACTGCGGAAGGAAGGGGCAGAGTGCTTGCGCAACGGTCACGTGACCAGAAAGCCAGCTGCGGGAGAATGGAGGAGCGATGTGAGTGCCTTGCGCAAGAGGCTGCTTGCGCGAACGGCACTCCCCACCTCCGCGAGCAGGTAACGTGCGGAAAGGGTCTTGATCATCTTCCATAGAATATTCAAGAGTCCTCATACATCTGGGACAAGCTCACTTCTTCCCCCACTCTCACTGTCTGGTGCTACTCGGCTGTTGGTCTCAAGCCAAGAGCAGGTGACACTTAGCAAATCTCCTCTGCAACTTTGTTTTGTCTACAGCTAGCAAGTGTACAGAGTCCTTGACCTTGAGAGAGCAGGGCAAAAGACAGAAATCAAGCCAAAAGACAGCATGTTTAATTACCCACGATTCTTAGCAGTAGCAGACAGAAACTTCGAGCATGGAAGAATATCAGAAGGCCTTTCTAGAACTTTCTTAGCAACAATATGGACAATTAGGATATGGAGGAAAAAACTGGGGTCAGGACATTCCTACACCTCCTCGATTTACAATGGTCTTCTGGTTATTTGCAATACAGGCTGAAAGAGACTACTTGATCAAGTTTGCTTTTATTAGTTTCTAGACTGAATGAAGACTTGAATGTAGATCTCCCAAGTCCTATTCTAAAAACTCCAGCCACCAGACAATACTGGTTCTTGACTGATCTAAGACAGGTGAAATAGTCTTAGCAATGAAATGAAAGAACAGAGCATATTGAAATGTCTTATTTGCAGCAAAGTTTCTACGACCAGCGATGACTGAGAAATGGCCTAAGGATTTATAGTAGTTATTTCCACAACTCTAGATCTCTTTCTTGGGCCCTCTTTGCACGGCATTTTCCATGCAAAAGAGGGCCTGGAGCGTTGTGCGATTGTGAGGAGCAATCTGCACGACACACTCACAATCGCGTGATGCTCCAGGGGTCGATCATGCACCTTTTCATTTTTGACTAGAAACTGAAAATAGTGCACAATTGCACATTGCTCCTGGGCCCCATGTGCACTTACCTGGCGTGCAGAGCCTCCGGAGCCGGGCTGGTCGCGCTTCCTGCACCAGTGCAGCCTGGGAAGGTCCCAGGTTGCACTGCGGAAGAAAGAAGCAGGACTCTTGCGTGAGCAGGCAGCTCGTGCAGAGCTGAAGCAGCAGGGAAGGGATTGCCTCTCGGCAGAAGCTGCTCACACAATCCCTGCACCCCAGTGCCAGAACAAGGTAAGGTGTGGAAAGGGCCTTGTTCCTTTCCCCAGCAGGAAATATACTGATGAGGTCAGCTGTTGAACAGTGGCCATGTCTGCACAACATAGTTATAGTGCTGTTATTCCACTTTCAACCTCCTATGGAATCCTGGGGTTTGCAGTTTTGGATTCCCTAGGATGTTGAAAGTGGAATAATCGCGCTATAAGACTGTAGTGTGGAAATGGCCTCAGTTTCCAGAGATTAAGGCCATTTTTGCACTGGTCTGTTATAGTGCTATTATTCCACTTTCAACATCCTCTGGAATCCTGGGGTTTACAGTTTAGGGAGGGGCCTTGAGGCCTAACTCAGGGTATGAAACGTTCAGTGTTATGGTGTGGCTTAGTGTCAGAAGGAAGCAGGGGTCTTTTCACTTTCTCTGCCTTCCTGCCCTGTTTGAACTTCAAAGACCTTGTTTTTTCCTATGTAAGAAGAAAAAGTGGTGCCCTCCTGCTGATTAACACATGAAGGGGACTGACAGTGGATCCAAACGGTATAGAATACCATTACATCATATGTGTCCTGTCATGAATGTCCAAGACAACAAAGGATACAAAGTGAGATCCTTTTAGGGATGAAGTCTGTTTTGGATCTTCCCAATAACTTGTTTGGTACCAAAACCTGACACACATCACTGTGATAACTTTATTCGTTACTAGTGTATATACCCAGTGTTGCCAGGGATTTTAGTTTCTTATAGGTAATACTTGTTAGAAAGATTTGAGATCCTGTGTCTCTAATTCCCCAAACTGTCTTGTCCAGTACCTATAACTTTTCCCCATATTCCCCAATCCAAACTGTATTCAGAGTTATTAACATACACAGGTTGGGTTCCTGTGGGAATACACTGTCCTCCTCCTTGCTGCTAGGCCTCATCTCCATAGCAACCTGCCTATTCAAGAAAGTCACAGTTGACTGAGGCCCAAGAGCTCTCTGGCTGAGAATTATACAGGCCCTTCCCTAAACCGCCAACCTCAGGATTCCATAGAATCTTCACAGGCAGCCAATCACATGAGGTCTTCTCGCCTCACTCAGCCAATCATATGAGGTCTTCACTTGCCTGACACAGACAAACAGACGAATGCGCAGGCAAACTTTTATATAGTAGATAAATGACGTAGCAAGCGGTTGAGAGCTGAGGAGGCATCACAGCCCTTGAGCTGATTGGTTCAAGCATCCCCTAACAGCAGGTGCTAAAACCAAGTCCCTAAACAACAACTTCTACCCAGACTATCACAGGGCCAATGCTCCCAATCCCCATGACTACCTAATGAGTAAACTTGACACAGATTTACCCCTACTCCTCAATGAGGCAACTGAAAGATGGATTTCCAGGCAGAACTAAACAAAGGAAATTGAACAATAGATGAATGACCCCATCTTGTGGTCTCAACAATAATTTACATCCCACTTAGCAGTAATGACATAGATAGCATTTGTTGGCATAAAACAAGGCACAATTCTTATTGGTTGCAGCTCAAGAGGATTGGATCCAGCATGAGTCTGGATGAAGGCATTGGTTGATCCACCTGCTGACTGATGAAAACTGATCAACTCAGCCTGCTTGGTGGGCACAGCAAGCAATTCATCCAGCCCACCTGCTGGGTATATCTCCAGAATGATACATGTGGGATTTCACATGGGTAGAACCCATTGTCTGGTTCTCCTGCCACCTAGGGTCAGGGCAGAGCTGTATTCCTCCAAACTGGGAGTGACCCTGATTTTACACATCCCTACGGTTCCATAAAGAGACTCCCAACTGGGTTTGACAGGTACCCAGGCCCTGTCTCCCACACAATTGGATCTATGCCCCCATGCTAAAACTAACCAGAGTGGAGACTAAATTAAACATTCAGTGCAGATTTAAATATGACACAAGGCAAAACGCTTAATAAGAGCAGAAGAGGAAGGGAAGGGATGAACTGACCAATCTGAATGGTGAGGAGAGTATCAGATCCTGACAACTTAGCAAGGGCAAAGACCAGAGTAAAGCATCAGCTTTTGAATTCTGTGGTCCTGCCTGCCAGCCAACTATGGCCATTTCTGCACTGCACTGTTAAGGTGCTATTACCCCACTTTCAACATCCTATGGAACCCTGGGATTTGCAGTTTAGGGAGGGACCTTTAGAACTCTCAGCCAGAGAACTTTTTGGCCTCAGTAAACTACAAGCCCCAGAATTCCACAGGAGGTGGAAAGTGGAATAATAGCACTATAACAGGGTAGTACAGAATGGCCCAGGTAAAACAATATGATGCCGGCCTTGCTCTTCCTTCCTATGCTTGGTGCAATTTGCAAATAGCACTCTCTGTTGGTCAGGGAACACGCTTCCATCCTCAGTACAAACAAGAACTAAAAAGGAGAGGGTGCTCCCCTGCTCTGTCCCAGCCTTCAGTCCCTTCCCATATTTGAACTGCCAGGCTAAATGGAAACTATGTAGTAGGATCTGCTAAAGACAAACAACTTTTCCATGCCACTGGACAGCTGTTAACTTTTGGCCATGCTGCTGATAAGGGCAGTAGAAAGCATCTGCCTAGTGGCAGAGACCACACCCAATACTTAACCTTAAAGGCCAGCTAATTTTATTTGGCATAAGCTTCCCTGGACTACAGCCTGCTTCATGAAGATGGGTGGAATCTAGCCTTTGTATTCAGGCATTAATACACAAGTGAGGAGGTAGCCTGATAACCATGGATGAGATTTTTTTAGATGCTGCAACAATGTGTGACCAGAATAGCCATGGGAACAAAACTGGCATCTGGATAAATGCAATTATCGTGCAGATATCTGTCATGCAAGGTTACACAAAATCTACTGCTTTTTCCTGCAATATTCAACTAACAGGTGTTAAAAGCATATAAACCATGCTAACATTTTAAAAGAAACTATTTAATTTTAACCACACATACAGTGTATTTAACAAGAACTCTGTCACAAACCTGCATTTATGGAATTACTCAATAAAAATCTGCCAGACAGTAATTGATAGATAAGCTTGATATTCTTATTGTGTTTAAATTATGCAATTATCTATCCTGTCCTCTGGATTGCTATTCAAATGTGTACAGAAAATGGAGGAGCTATATATCATGTTGCTGTTTGCTTTTCATAGAAGGAAGAAAATGAACAGTGAAGCGAATGAATTTTCTTCAGGGATTGTTTCCTTGACGGCTTCCCTAAAGATGGTGGGAGAGTCGTGTTCCTTTCTCTCTCTCTCTCTCCATATTAAATATTACTCACTTACCAGATTCTGTTCATCCTCTTGCTCCTTCTTAGGTTTCTCATTGATGTAACTGAAGTTGGAAGTCTATTGTTTGATATTTCCCCTGTCTATGGGAGAAAAAAAACTGTGGTCAGGCTGTCATTGGCACCGCAGTCAGATAGTTGTCATCAGTGGCTCTTCTTCACATTGGAAAGGTATCTCAAGTGGAGTCTTGTAACATTCTGTCCTGGGGCTGCCATTCTTCATATTTTTATCAATTATTTAAATGATGGGGTGTTCTTTTCAAATTTGCAGATGGTACAAAAATGGAGGGGTAGCTAAAACATTGGAAGATAGGAACAGATTTCAAAAGTGCCTTGATAAACTAAAAAAAAATAGTGGGCAGAAATTAATAAAATGAAATTCAACAGACAAATGCAAAATCCTACATTTAAGGCATGAAAACCAAATGCACAGGTCCAGGCTGCGGGATATTGCCTCGGCTGTACTACATGTGTAAAGGACCTTAGAATAATTGTGGTGAAAAGTTGAACATTCAGTGTGTGATGCTGCAGGAAAGAAGGCAAATGCTATCTAAGCCCACATTAATGGACTCATAGTTTCCAAATCAAGGAAAGCAGTAGTCCTTCTACATTCTATACTGGTCAGACCTCATCTGGAGTACTGCATTCAGTTGTGGATACCTCATTTTGAAAAGGATTTAGACAAGTTGGAGCAAGTTCAAAGAAAGGCAACAAGGGTGTAAAGAGGTATGGAGAATGAAACATATAAGGAGAGGTTGAAAGAGCTGAGCATGTTCATCTTGGTGAAGACAAGACTGAGGGATGACATGATCCCATTCTTTAAATATCTCAAAGGCTACCACAAAAAAGGAGGGGCAGGCTTGTTCTCTGCTGCCTCAAAGGGAAGGCCTAATGGTTTTAAGTCACAGGAGGGTAGCATTCCACTGAACATCTGAAAGAATTCTTAACAGTGAGAGTGGTTCAGCAATGGAACCAATTACCTAGAGAGGTGGTGGGGTTTCCTTCCCTGAATATCCTCAAAGAGAGGCTGGTGATCTGCTGGTGATGCTCTAGTTGAAGATCCTGCATGGAGCAGAGGATTTGTCCTAGCGGCCAATAGGGCCTCTTCCAGCTTTATGACTCTATGACTCTTAAGATATGGGAGGTCAAATATAGGACAAAAAAAGGCAACATGTGGTACTTCACATGGTAGGTTTTGTTTTATCACATCCTCCGTGAAACTTGCATGGTGTGTCATGTGAATTCCCACCGAGTTGACCATTTCACTTCAAATTCTTTTATTTATCCTCTGTTATGTCACTACCATCAGCCCCATGTATGGGTGCTTCTGTGTATGCAATTATTTTTCTAGCATGAGCCAAGTAATAGAGGAGGCCAAATAGGCCAAAGTGATCAGCAGGACAAAGAAAACCAGGAGCAAACATGGCCATCCCTATTGTCCCATTAGTAGAACATGCAGGAACAGAAAGAGAAAAACAGCTTTACAGAAACCAGTCATGCAGAAGAGCTATAATAAAACAGCCAGCAGCAAATGAGGTTTTCCAGTGGGATGAATCCATTCTCAGCAGGAGCACTAGTGAGATGTGTCAAGATGCTGATACGCCACTAAAGAAGACCTTTGTGCTGTTATCCTTCCCTGTTCAGGGCAACTTTTATGGGATCATGAATTCTTTGAAGGAGGACAGAATGAGGATTTTTCTGTAAAACTCTGTTTGTTTATAGCCTTGTGAATTGTAAAGACTAAGGAATGATCAGGAGGTTCCAAAATTGCACTGATGTGGAACCCAAGCTTAATGAGCTTTGACAAAGCTGTGGTAAGAATGAACAGATTCCCCTCATTTCCCAGTCTCATTACTTTTCCATGGGTCCACTCTTCTGCCCCACATTCCATACTAAACACGCAGAAAAATACAGAAAGCATATGGACTGGATCCAGCTCTAGCAGATAGGGACAGAGTGAGGATTCACATATTTGGAATATGCCAAGTGTTGTATGCTGTGAATGCATTGGCAAACAACTGAGTATTCATTGCCTAAGAAAACTCCATGAAACTCATGGGATCACAAGTTAACAGGTGACCCAAGGGACCATACTTTAATATTAAGCAGCGCTTATAAAAGTTATTTTTGGAGACTACAGTTCCCTGAATTCTCAGATCAAGACATGGTCCAAAGGTAACTTTTCCATTCTCTAATAGTAAGTAATCGTAAGTCTAGAAATCAACACAGTGACCTATTATCTTAGATAGATATGTTAATTCTATAGCTGGTTACTCTGAACTCATTGTCAATTCTTAAAGAAAGGTGCTTGTAGCCCAAAACCATCCTTGAATTCCTTCAGCACAATATATGAAATGAGCTTATTTGGCTCTCTGACTGAATATGAAATCCTTCCTACTCATCAGTGGTTATATATACTGCTGTCCAAAAGTAATGTCATAGTAATATTCTTCATGCATCAAAAGGCCAAAGCCAGTGTAATAAATGGATATAATCCTCCACAGTTCAAGAATTTTGTCAGTCGTGACTTGGGTGCCTATAGCAAAGGAAAGAAAAAAAGACTAAAATTGTTCATTTATAGTGTTGTTTTTTAAAAAAGAAAAAGAAAAGAGTAAACCAATGATATAGCTCAAACTAAACTACTGCAGTAAGTAAAGAAAAGATGGAAATGAACTCTATAAAGACAGCTTTATTAATAATAGGCTTCTGTTTATGACACATGTGTATCAAAAGAAAGATACTTTGACCTTTTCACAATCCCATATTGGTCTCTGTAATGACACATTATCTTGAACTCTTATTGTATTGCTAGATACTGTCCCTGGAATACTATATCACAATCAACATTATGTAACTTTATGTATACTTAGCTATGTAGCAGAGACACTAAGGCCCTTTCTGAAACGCACCTTTTCATGGAGTTGGGGTGCGGGGATCGTGCAAGCAGCCTCCAGCGAGAGGCTCTTGCATGCCGTTTCCTTCAACTCCACAGCTGCCGTCCGCTCGTGCGAGAGCCCCGCCTCTTCCTTCTGTAGTGCAGCCTGGGAGTTTCCCAGGCTCCGCTGGGGCAGGAAGCGCAAGTGATGCAGCTCCGGAGCTCCGCACACACGGCAAGTGTGTGCAGGGCCCTGGAACAATGCGCAATTGCACACCATTTTTGGCTCAAAGCTGAAAATGAAAAAGTGCGCGAGCGGCGTCTGCCAGATCCTGGAGCGTTGAGCGATTGTGAGTGCATCGTGTGGACCTCTCCTCACATTCACACGACGCTCGAAGGGCCCTTTCACATGGCAAATGCCATGTCAAAAGGGCCTAAGAAACCTTGTTAATGAATTGTGACAATGTGTAACAGGACACCAGCAAGAGAGTCTGCTGTGCACTGGTGGAACAATGTGATGCACATGTCCTTGTGCATCTGTCCCATTGTGCATTAATACCATTGGGCAAGAGTCATTTTCCTACTCTACTTCATAGTAATGTAAACGCAGCCTTCCACTGGATGTGGATATCATGGAACTGCCTTGTTTTACTTTCCACTTATGAAGACATAACTCCTCAACAGAATTCTACTCTCCAGCATATTATCAAGGGGGGGGGGCGCGTAATTTTATAAATAACTTTATCATTTTTTATCTTTATATGAAACATATTTAAAAGAAGAGAGAAATAACATCCAGAACCCTGGTGGAACTTCACATGTGCATAACTTTGCCTATGTAAGTAGTTGGATATCTTTGTGTGATCTGAATGTTCACATTTAATTCAAGGTCACGGAAACAGTTTCCCATGCGGTGTCATTGTACCTACAAGTGAACATTCAGCTGTGCTGTTGTGCACATTCAACTGGGCATTCCACTTGTGCAATATTTCTATTCAACTCAACGGTTGCCAAAAAACAATAAACGTGTTTCTTTACATGCTGAGCTTTACTTTATACAACTCTAATACTTACCTGGACTCACATGACAAATGTCAGTGTGGAGGAAGGTAAGCTTTTGATGGTCTCCATGGAGTGAGACCAGAGTGTTATTTTTGATTGGTGCTAAGCATCAAATCAAGACATGAGATGGGGAAAGGAGACAGTGAAGCAGTTCGTCCTCTATACGTGTCATTTGGTGCTCGACATTGATGTGGAGTGATCGTTATCATTGGATCATCAATTTGGCTTAGGTTTTTGTGGTTTAGGGGGGTTTGGCTGGTATTTTGCTTGGTTGTTTATTGGATTAGTGTTTGATGTGAGTTCAGTGTGCATGTGTGTGCCTTTTAAACATTTCCCCCACGTTTCACAGTCCTGGCTGCCTTCTGATATTGTTCTTCACATTCCTGTTCTCCCTCCTCACCCTGAGCATTGCTGAAGATGGCTAAAAGGAGATATTAATGTTCCGCCTCCCCTCTTTAAATTCACCCTGTTTGACCGCTTCCTCCCTTCTCTCTTGAATTCTTAGTGAGGTATAACTTTAAACAGCCAGGGATCATGGCCGGGCTGCTTTGGGACATCTGAGCAGGTTGTTGTGGTTGTTATGCTTGCAGATTCTTTGCTGATTTCTTTATTGGCTGATCTGGTGATTGTTTGTGGTCCCTCTCTGGTCCCTGATTGATTTAATAGTTGTTGATTTTTTGCTGATTGCTTTTAGGAGGCTGATTCGGTGTTGCTGTGTCTTGGAGAAGTTACGGGATCTTCTCTCATGATTGACACAGCACAAGAGTCCAAGACATTCCTGGCTGAGAATCTGGCAGACTTGGCGTGTGGCATGATATGCAGAAGCAGTTTTAGGGTTCCATCTGTAGTGGAATTGAGATAGAGACCCACGGTTTTAGAAAAAAGATTTATTGTGCACAATGTCCCAGTGAGATACCTCTCAAAAGTCTGGGCCCCGCCTCCTTACATTCAGAGCATTTTATACATCTCCAATACAAATACATCACATGGTCAAGAAAAACAAACTGACACGTACAAATGGTTCCCACCATTCTCTTGCCTAATCTTACTAATGTTGCAAAGTAAGGGAAGCTTTGCGAGGCACATTCCATCCTCCCTAACACTGTCTCACAGAGTACCATTGTATTCCTTTCAAACACAGAGAGATTTCAATTGCAGAGGAAATTAACTAATTTTCCTCACTTCCTGAGGTCATCTAGGCTGACCCACTTTAATCCATGCTGCTCATGAAAACCACCTGTTTGGGGGATTGATTATTTGTGGTTATTTTGCCAGGCTCCTATCGACCACCTGGCCATGTACTCAATTTGAGGCCCATCAGGCCTTTTGAGGCCTACCAGGCATTGTTGGTGTGGGGCCTGCTCGGCCTGTTTGCCATGTGGTCCAATAAAGGTCTATTGTAGTGGCGCTTTTTGGGTCTGCTTGGCTGGTGTGGCTGCTTAGGGGACTACCAGACCTAGTTGTAGTTGGGGCCTGCTTGGCCTGCTTCGGCCTCATTGGGATTAGAGGCCTAATAGCTTATGGGCCTGGTGGTTGAGTAGAGGTCTGCCAGGCCTTGATGGCCACACTGTTTGATAGAGGCCTCTCAGACCTGGGCCTTGTTCCAGAGGCCTGCTAGGCCTATGGCCTATTATTTTCTACTATTTTCTACTAGTGCTCTGCTTTATTGGATTACGATGATAGCGATGGTGATGATGATGATTTTGGATGGCTCATCAGGAGCTGCTTCTTCTCCCCTCCGCCCCCCACTCCTGGCTAGGCCTCCAGTTAATTGAGTTAGGTAGAGGGCCTGAAATTAACATCTAGATCTAGATACCTACAGCTATAGTCTTTATACTGATATCTTGTTTATTGTCTTCTTGTTTCTTGTAAAGTTTGAGTGATGGCAGGTTAGTGGTGCCAGAAATAAATAGAGCATTAACAACAAGTTGGTTAGAGGGCCTGGGATTAATACCTGGGCCTTGATACCTACAGTTATAGTCTTTATATTGTTATCTTGTTTTACTGCCTTCTTGACTCCTTTAGGGTTTGAGAGGTGGCAGGTTAGTGGTGCTGGAAATAACAAGAACATCAACAACAATGATGATGCAGTAGAAGCATCAGTGGCAGTTCAGTGGGGTTTGTGAAGGTGTGTGCATGTACACTTGCACTGTTGCTACTTTATTGATTTCAAACAACAACGACAGTGCTGCACTGATAGCATCTGTGGAAGTTTAGAGGGGTTATACAGGCATGTGAGTGTGGGCATTTGTGTGCATGCATGTAGATTGTACTACCTCACTGATTTGATTTAGAGAACAATAGCAATATTGCATGTTAGCATCAATGGAAGTTTAGAGGGGTTTATGCAGGTTTGTGTGTTATACACACATGCATGTTGACTTTACTACCTTATTGGTTTCTACCTTATTGATTTAAAACAACAACCACAACAATGCCGCAGTGGTAGCATTGGTGGCAGTTTATGGGAGTTTGTGCAGGTACGCATGTGCATGCGTAAATGTAGACCTTCATAGCTTATTGATTTCTTTAAGGTTTGAGTGTGTGTGCAGGTTTCATGCAGGGGTGTGCGTGTGCACATTTGCATACATGCATGTAGTTGTAAATATATTGATGTAAGTATATAGATATCACATTGCACATTGGGGTTATTTTGACTTTTGCTCTGACACAACAGTTATACCTTTGGTTAAATTACAATGCTGTTCACATGAGGAGCAGATGATAAAATAAAAAACTCTTAAAAAGTGTTCCAATTAACTGTTTCGCCCCCCAGTTATTTCACTTTCATCCACAAGCGAAGGGAGTTGTAACTCTAGCCCAACCTTAGGCCCTTTTCGCACGGCATTTGTCATGCAGCAGGGCCTCCAGACTGTGACATGATTGTGAGGAGCATTTCACATGACGTTCCCGCGGTTGCGTGATGCTGCCGGGGCCAGCAGGCACCAATTGCACAATATTTCATTTTCGGCTTTTGGCTGGGAATGATGTGCGATAGCACATCGCTCTGGGGCCCCACACGCACTTGCCATCCGTGCAGAGCCTCCAGAACCACGGCCCTCATGCTTCCTCCCCCAGCACAGCCTGGGAAAATACCCGGCTGCACTGTGGAGGGAAGAGGCAGAGCCCTCATGCTGCCTGCCAGTTGGCAGGCAGCTGCCGCAGAGACAGAGCAGAGGAGACGTGAGTTCCTCATGGAAGGGGCTGCTCGCGTGATTCCCATGTGACCGCACCAGACGGAGGTAAGCTGCAGAAAGGGCCTTAGAGTAAGTGGCAACTTGGAGGGTGCTCCTAGTGCTGACTACCCCTCCCACACACACACATCATCTGGGAACAATCCACATGGGACCAAAGGCTGGCGTTGCCATAGGCACTATTGAACTGCTGGGCTTCTCACTGGATGGTGGCTTCTACATGAACTAGGCACTCAGTGGAGTGTTTGGCCTCTTGTTCTGCTTTTGGAAAGTTCATTACACTGTTTACCTTCCTTATCTGGTTAGCTATGCAAATTAATATCATTTAACAATTTTGCCATCTCACAAATGGCAAATTGTGGAAAACTAAGTCACTTTACAAGAGTTTCAGGAGCTACTTCATCACCTAAATTTTTCTTGCCTTGCTGAGGCTCTCAAAGCAAACACCATTTCTCTGTAAAGTAAATTGACATGTGAAAGTTTCCTGAAGCTCCACTAAACTAGAGTAGAAACTCATTCCAATCACCCACATTGGCTGTTGCATCAGCTATAATGAGTCCTGCTTCACAGAAACAATGCAACAGCCAATGTGGATGATTGGAATGAGTTTCTACTCTAGTTTAGTGGAGCTGCAGGAAACTTTCACATGTCTGTTTACTTTACAGGGAAATGGTGTTTGTCTTGGTATCAAACATTTGAGATGTGTCTTGGAATTTTTCCCAATGTGAGGACAGTTTAATTGTGGGCTGCTGAATTCACAATTTCTCAGTCCATTCTTGGTTGTGATATGACCCTGGTCAGTGTGATTAAATTGATCATCTCTAAATCCCCTCATGCCACGTACCTGGTCCAAGCCTTTCCCACCAACAGTTGGAACACTTCGGACAGCTTGCTCCAGATGCAAACTCCAGTCCTGTCCTGTGCCTACAGATCTGAGGAGCCTTGGAGAGATGAGGTTGTTTAAGCCACTAGTCTCTCAGAAGACCGGAAGGGAGATTGGGTTAATTAGGTGTCTAGCAAGTTGCAGGTTTGTGGCATATTCATGTGGACCACATATTGCTGTATTGGGTTTCTCTGAGGGGCAGGGATCTGGCCCTGCAGTTCATCAGGACTAGACTGTCAGCATTGGCTTTCACTGCTAAAGCTCAGGGGCATGAGGATACCACCTGTAATTTCAGCATGCACAAGACTCTGGAAGGGTGGACCAGGAAAAGAGGGAAGATTACCAATGTAGGTTAGATTCTATGGCTTTTGCATAGGGCTTAGGCTCTGAATGGGGTGAGCACATGTATTGTGAAGATGTCTGTGCATCCTCTTAGATGCAGAACATTTTATAACACTCTAACACTGTTCTTTGTCTTTTCAGTTAGTTCCCACGTGCAGTTTGGCAGGACAACAGGTGCTGATTTGTGGTTATAGTATGATTTATTGGTTGCTTCTTCTGTTTGAGGAATATGCTGGGCCTTCTCCTCATGATTTTGTTATTCAAACCTGATCATAAAAGGGTGAGGGCAAAGGTATAGTTGGACTTGTGCTCCGACCCAGCTTTATGCCTTATTCATGCATTATGTGCAGTTCTTGGGGGCTAGACTGGGTTTGTTGTATTTTGTCACATCAATTTTTGGCCCTTACAGGTATCAATTTTGGACAGTTACTATGAAGGCCTTACAGTGCTTGGACCTGAACAGAGTTAAGATTGGCACCCATTTATTTAGGATTGGAACTGCCTCCACTGCTCCTGGGATGGGCTTCAGCCCACAAGACATCCAGTCTACCACCATTGGAAATCTTCCTCCGCAAAGATGTACATGTGTCCTCCCAAATTTTGAGGCTGTTTTGCTCAACTAACTTTGTTCCTGTTTTCTCTGTTGAATTCTAGGTGCTGTGTGGCAAGACAGCAGGTCCTGATTTGTGGCCACAGTGTAATTTTTGGATAGTGCACCAGGCCTAAACTTACCATGCTGGCTGTCAGCTGGGGCTGGGTGACATAGCCACTGTGGTGTGGTTTAGTAAACAAAGCCTGCAGCGGAGTGGCCAGTTGTCACTGTGTTTGAGGAGCACTATGGGCCTCTACCTGAAGTTTTGGTCATTCACCTTGGCGGTAATGACCCAGGCTTGCTGACAGGCAAGGCCTTGGAGTGCCATGGGCCTCCACCCAATATTTTGGTCATTCACCTTGGCGATATTGACCCAGGCTTGCTGACGGACAAGGCCTTGGAGCCCTGCAGGTCTCCACCTGATGTCTTGGTCATTTACCTTGGTGGTAATGACCCAGGCTTGCTAAAGGACAAGGCCTTGGAGCGCCGTGAGCCTCCACCTGATGTTTTGGTCATTCACCTTGGTGGTAATGACATTGTTTTTTTGGCAGGGTGGCAAAGACCTAAAATGTATTGACCACACCAGAAGAATGGTGAATAATCAGATTTGGGCCACTTAATTTCTCATCTTGGCAACCTATTTGGGTGGCCAGATCTTTACTCAGCAGATGGGGTGTGCCTGTTTGATCATTGGAATCAAGTTGTTCCTGGAAGAATTGAGGGGGGAGGGGGAGGGACATGTTGTCCGGCCTGATGGGGGAAAAGGGACTAAGCAGACACTTGCCCCTTTCTGTGGCAGATAATGGGGGATAATAAAACATTGGTGGTCACCTATTGGCATCCATTTGGTGTAGGGTAAGGCTCTGGACCCACCTCTTTAGGGCCCTGCCTCTTAGGGGGTTCAGTGAAGGAGGTTACCCTTGAAGTTAACCTGGAAATAAGACACTCGATTTTAGAGCCATCCAGCTTGGGTGGGAGTCCCTGGGTTACCTTCCAAGTTGTTGGACTAGGGAGCAACCAAAGCAATTTGGATTGCCCCTGGGGATCAGGTGTTATCGCCCATGGGTAGGCTGAGCAGGTTGTCACATTGTGACCCTGGCATCAGCTGGTCCCATATCATGTTGTTCCCCCTCTCTTGTATCTTTCAAGTTAATGCAATTTAAATAATACAGGTCAAAATAAAGTGGCCCTTAGTTAACCCAACTTTGTGTCTAGTCTCTTTATTCCATAGTTGAGCATCAATGAAGGATTTCAGTTGATGTGTAGATGTGCATACAAAAACTTGGTGAACCTTCTCTTTGCAAGTACCAATGAAAAAATAAAAGCTTGTTACAGACCAGGCTGATTTGGATTTCAGCTCTAAAGCCTGAGAATATACTTATGAAGTGCAAAGTGTAACCCACAGAGTATAACATACTTATAAGAAACAATGCAGAAAGCTACATACACAAGAATGTGTGTATCCACATTATAGAGGACCTAGTAGCATCTAAGTCTAAGCAAAGCACCTAAACAAAATGAAAGATGAGAATGCCTGCACTTCTGTCAACCCTGTGAGCTGGTGTGACTGATAATAATGTCCCAGCAGGTGTAATGGTTGATGCAATTAGGACAGCAGACAGCAAAATTCTCCAACTGTATCACAAGTACTGTCATATCTAAAGAGTTCTGTTTTGACTGGATATCATAAACAAGGCATAGTCAGCACTTTTGTTTTTATTTGTTTTGATTGGACAATTGATAACTGAGTGGAGGCTAGGGAGGGAGAGTAAAAAGAGCTGAGAGAGCTAGAAATTAGACTGCTCTGATTGTTTCCCCTGTATGAAGGAGGAGTATAATGTAGCCTTTAAGGTGCAGTGCTCCTGATAGACTAATAAACTGCCCAGAAATGCTGAAAGATAGCACTGATGAAAGAAATATCTAGGTCATATTAAAATAGATATATGTCCCATTATGATTGTAATGGACCCACTACAGATATTTATAATGATATAACAGATACCGGCAGAGAGACAGCAGTGCTGAAGGAGATTATCTCTTGGATGCCAGTGTGTTCACAGATGCCTCTTTAGAGAAGTATGATTCCTTAATTGAAGATATGGTATTCTTAAAGGATAAATGCTAAATTAAGATGATAATGTTCCTCTATTGTGTTAACTGTTAAAAGTTTGTTGAAGAGACAAAGGGAGCTAAAGGTTCAGTCCCTATGAAAGTGTAATATCTTTTGTACCATATACTGTAATGTAAAGAAGGTATGATGCCTTATGTAATATGATGTAATGTAATGAAAGCAAGAGCCCAGGCATTGACACGTCTGTGTTTCTTCCAAAGGGGAATGTATATATTTGGATATCTATAAATCCTCCTAATAAATATACTAAAAGATTACCAAAGAGCCTGCTCAATATATCCAAATATCCTGAGATTCCAATACTTAAGAATGCTTAACTGGAGTATTAATGTTAATCCTGCCTGTTTGATTTTAGCCACCATCACAAACTGGATTTCTTAGGTGGCCAGAAGGTGAAAACAGGGCCCCAGATAGAATGCAGATTAGCTGATTAGGAGTCTAAAGAGAAGGGAATGGAGAACCATGCCTGTTCGAGAGGGGAATGCCTTCTGAGTTTTTATTTTTTTAATAAGCATTTTATTGAACTTCTTGCTACAGTTAAATCCTATATTCCCTCGAAAGAACTGTAAGCAGTAGACAATGTTCTCCATATCCACACACAAGAACTGTCAGCACTGCCATTTATCCTCACAACAGCCTTAAAAGATAATGACTAATCAGAGGGTCAGAGGTCCTGACTTGGAGCAGAGAGAGGAAAGATCCGTGCCTATTTTGTTCTGAAGCTCATTGGGTGACTTTGGGATAGTCACTGTCTGTCAAAGTGGGTATGAATCTAACCACTAAACCACATTGGTGACAATGATAGCAAAAACAGGAACTATAATGCTTTCAAAACACTTGGCCTGCTATCCTATATTAATTGTGCTATAAGAATTCAAGCCTGAAGGTGTTAATAAGGAAGGTCCATGCTGAAGACATTTCAGTAGCCTCACTGAAACATTTCTTTTTAGTTAAAATTATTTTTCAAATATCATGCTCAGGCTTGTCTTTCATTTTTTTCCCAATGAAGTAAAACTCCGTGGCAACACTGAAATGGGTTTGGAAATTTCTAGTCAAATCACACTTCCTTGAAATGTGGTAGATGCTTTCATCAAGTGAAACCTGGGCTAGGATATAATCATAGAATCATAGAAATGTAGAGTTGGAAGAGACCACACGGGCCATCCAGTCCAAACCCCTGCCATGGAGGAACACCTTCAAAGCACTCCCGACAGATGGCCATCCAAGCCTCTGCTTAAAAACTTCCAAAGAAGGAGACTCCACTACACTCTGAGGCAGCAGATTCCACTTCCGGTCAGGCCTGACCATCAGGAAGTTCTTCCTGAGGTTCAGGTGGAATCTCCTTTCCTGCAGCTTGAATCCATTGCTCCTTCTCCTGGTCTCTGGAGCAGCAGAAAACAAGCCCTCTCCCTCCTCTACGTGGCATCCCTTCAGATAATTAAACATGGCTATCATGTCCCCTCTTAACCTTCTTAACCAAATTAATAATAATAATAATAATAATAATAATAATAATAATAATAATAATAATAATAATAATAATAATAATATAGTAACATACAGATATCTTTCCAAGAGCCATTTTTAAGCCACAGATTGTATATTTCCAACAAGGGCCGAAATAGTTTGGTATATGTGGATATTGTGAACTTTGTTGTGCTGGGAATTAGAGCTTCCCAGGGTGTTAACCCTTTGTGGGGAAGATATGAAAGCTAGAGCTGTTAGGGATCAGCTTTCTTTTAATAGAGTAACAAATAAAGCATGTTCAGTCTTATTTCACGTTTGTTCCCTGAACTGAAACTGACTCAGAAAACCCAACAAAGCAGGCGGTTTCAGGTTACAAACTTAGAAAAGTTTATAGTGGCTTTTATGTTTACATGTGCATTGGAGAGCCTATGGTCCTAATTAGCTAATGAAAAGTAGTAGTAAAAGTAGTAGCTTCATCCTTAATTCACCATCTGAGAGATGGGAAGCAGTAACTGGAGGAGAGATGGAGCAAGAAATATAAAGATGGAAAAAAAGGAGGATACTGAAAGGGGGGTGTCTTTATACAACCAATAACCCTAAGAACTTTGCCAGGTCATATGATCTAGTTACCTAGATACATAGAAAGGTATTTATGACTATGCATTTCAACAGACAGGAAGAGCAAATGGGGACGATTTAGGTTAGAAAAAACAAACTAGTTTCACATGCAGGAAGTTCTGCTCTATCTAAACCCCAACTGTTCTCATAGCAAAAGAGGAGAAAGAAAGAATGCTGGAGTTTTCCAACATGTAGAGGAATAGAAAAGGATACAGACAAATAAATACACAATCCATATTTTGTGCAAATGGATGCAGCCCCAGTTGAAAGTGTTTCCCTCCTCAGCTACAATTCTCATCATTCAGCCCATCAGAAGAAGATGAAATAGCTGACTCTTGGCTACCATGTCATGTCAGTGCAGTGGTGGCTGATTTTCAACCTAACCTTTAAAGAGCTCTCCAAAGTGCTGAACCTATACTGGGCATTTGGTAGCTTATTTACAGTTCAGATTAAAACTCGGTGGATTGATTGACTCACTGACATGGACAAACCAGCTACCTCTGGGAGTCAGACACCTTTCCCTTCAGTGTAAATCCAGCTCCACACCCTGCTGGATTACTTACTTGTTGAGCTTTATA
This sequence comes from Ctenosaura bakeri, assembly GCA_948474755.1. Classification (NCBI taxonomy): domain Eukaryota; kingdom Metazoa; phylum Chordata; class Lepidosauria; order Squamata; family Iguanidae; genus Ctenosaura; species Ctenosaura bakeri. The sequence continues at coordinate 731,270 of CAOLHI010000094.1, read as the reverse complement.
ACAAAGAAACTAGTTGCTGTGTTTGCTTTCTCCTCTCTTCTTCTCAAATCTCTTCTTTTGAGGCATGTCTTTTAGGCTGCAGACAGGGTCTTTTTTACTTTTTATCTTTGCTCAGCCAAACAGCAAGGGAGAAAGATTCAAATCAAATCCTTAGTCATACTCAAATGTATTCTATGTTATCATACTGTTTTAACAACACATATGAAGAATAGGAAACAGACAATACACCTTCAAGAAATTTTTAAAAAAGGAGAAAATGCATAAAAATTCTATCCTTGTGGGGCAGGGATAAGAAACCTCTAATAAATAAGTGGACCTGAGAACTATTGTTCCAACGAATGATCAATAATTGATTACAGAAAGTTCATAATTCCTGTTTAATTTTCACTTGTAAAACTTCCTATATGTGAGAACAAAGCTTAGTGTTTGATGACTAGGAGACAATGTAAGGCAGCTGTCAAAATATTTTTACTTTATCCTGAGTATTAGCAATGAACAAGCATCTAAGAATATTAGCAATGCAAGGCAGCAAGGCAGTGCAACAAAGGAACTGTGTGATGATGTAAGATGTAACAAATTCTTTGAGTAAGTAGTAACTATGTATGAATGGAATGTAAACATGCATATTCAACTGGAAAATAAGCCTGGAAGTGGGGAAGGGGATTTTTTTTAATTTTAATTAAAATCTTTAATAAAAAACTTTAAAAAAAATAAGAATATTAGCAATGAGTCTTGAGCAATGAAGATGCATCTTAGAAAATACAGCCTTATTAAAAGCTTCTGGAAACAAAGTAATACTTCCTTTTGTTCTATTAAAAACTCCTTACATTCATTGTGTGATATACTTTAATTCTGATCTTGGAATTTTTAATCCATACAGTCATAGTGTGATGCAATTTAATCCTGATTTTTTGATTTTGGAAATGTATCTAAAAGAATTGGTTGTCCACCAATCAACTTCTGAATACATAAAACATCTACAATCCACCAAAATTCCAGGTATATGGCATTAGAAACACAAACCACAAGATCTCTAGAAAGGGTTACAAAAGACTCCTGGCTGACACAGAATCCTACCTGACACACTCAGTGTAACTTGGTATAAAGCAACTTTCCTGAGTGTGTCAGTCATGCGTCTGTGTCAAGTAGGAGTCTTCTGTAACCTTTCCTAGAGATCTTGGCAATTTGCAGTCTATAATACTCTTATCTATTACAACTCCTGGTAGAGTTGTAACGTATGAGAGATCACCAAGTAGTCTAGGCAACTTGGTGATCTCTCATCCATTATAACCCTACCAGGACTAATTGGTGGTCTTCCATCCAAGTATTTACCAGGCTGAATCCTTCTTAAATTCTGAAATTAGATGCACCATTTGTGTTCAGGGTGATTGCAATAATTCACTAGACCTTTTATTAGACCTTGTCCCAAAATACCTGTTTTCTTTTAGTTTAGAAGGATGAAAATAAATTCCTTCTGATTTAATTAGTCAAAGGACCACTATTTATCATCTTTGAATTGTTATGTACTTCTTCACAGATTGTCATTGCTCCATGTGGCTTTTTGATCCTAGAAGAAATAAAAACAAAGAGTACTTTATTTTAGGAGGTTGAAAATTTGGGGGCCTCAAAACAGCCCTAGGAGGCTGTGTGGGCCACAGTTTCCTCACTCCTGATATAAACATTCAAGAAAAAGAACAAATTTTTCACACAGACATTGATAACCTGCCTAGTAGCACAAGAGTCCTGACTCTAATGTGTTCAGTTTTTATGGGCAATAGTGAGGGAAATCAAACATCTGAAATCCTACCCACAGCATCATTAGTAAATGGAAAATTACTTACTTATCATGCTGTCACTCATATAATAAGTATGATTGTGCTACTACTCTCTAATGTTCTATGTGCAAGACTTTTAAATATGGCAGAGAATTTCCTGAGTGCATTCTTTGCGCTCTCTGCAGCTGAACATCGTAGCATCCAATATAAGCCGTAGGAGATGATTCTGATGATCCTACTCTATAGGTCACAACATAAATTATCATGGCCATGGAAATGTCACCTAGAAAATGCTGTCCATGTGACAATTGTACTCTGAACAGTGCATTAACCAATGGCATGACTTAACCTCACTCAGAATATTTTGATCTTGCACAACAGGCCAACCTAGCACTGAAAATGGGAAATAGCAGCAGGGAAATTCAGTTTTGAAACTGCTCAAACTGATTAATTCAAGGTAAGAACATCTTTATGAAAGTGATTGTAAAAAAAACCCTATCAGTTTTCTAAAATATAACTGCTTGAAAGTCAACCAGAGATTTGAACAATTATGGAAATAAAGACTGCAGTGAAATAGTGATTGCTCTGCTCTTACGTCTCTGCTTTATGATGTCAAATGCTCCAGTGGGATTTCTGGACCAGCCCATCTATTTTTCTCACTTTAATTTAGTTCAGCCTTAGCTGAGTGTTCAATTGTTCATTACAATATTAGACTGCAAACTGATGTGGTACAATGTCCCACTGAGCAGGCAACTGAGTGAAAAAAAATTACTTAAGACAGGCAAAGAGGCAAGCATCTGAATAAGCTGATAATGTTCAACAAAGGCCAACGTAAAATTGTCGGAATACTCCTAAACCATCAGCTCCCTATTCCTGTCTTCTTTGTGCAGAACAGAGGCAAGATCATTCAACAGAAGAAATGAAGATGTGTTGCTACATTTCAAGATGAGAATTGTCCACCTTTTGCTCACACGGCCCCCTACCTTTAGGAAGCAGAAGTTCCAATGTAAAACTTTCTCAGCATTTAAATACTGAGAGGTTTTAATTTTATTTGTTTATTCAAATTATGCCCCACCTTTCTCCTGCCAAGGAACCCAAAGTGTGTTAAAAAATTTACTTTGTCACATACCCACAAAAGGCATGGGGTCTTGCCAAAATATAAAGCCCTCAATCATGCCTTTTGTGGGGCAGCCATTGACTATTTCTGGAGGATGTTCCACATTTGTGTACTACCACCAAAAAAAATTCTTTCATTTTGCTATCCACCCACAAAAGTACCATGAAGACAATCTTGGTGGGGGGGGGACTCAGCCACGGAACAAGAGAGGAGGGTGAGGTGGGGTCCAAGCTCCACTCCCAAGACTAGGTTGTGGGAGGTGATCCCTTTCCGAAATGATATGGCTACGGACTCCCGCACAGTTGAGCCTCTTCAGGAATTCTCGATCTGAAGTATACAAAATGATTAAACTCTAAAAATGATTAACACAATTATTATCATTGAGCCCTCCCAAAAATAGTAAAATCTGCCTGTAATTTATCCTGTTACAGGCCAGTGAATGTTCTGTTGCCAACTCCTCAATCTGCCCATATAAGTTTAAAGAACAGAATTTAACCTAAGAAGAGCTAATACAGGTCTCTCCCTCTCCTCCTTCCCTCTCCCTCTCTCTTTGGCAGTGGCAAACTGGCTACAGTACAGGTCACTCTGTGAAGAATGCCAGATGCTCTGGAATGCAAACAAAAGATAAGAAACACACTTGTACTCCAGAGGTGAAAGCATCAGTAGGTTCTTGGGAATAAATAAACCGTGACAAGTACATTAGATCAGACAGGTACATTAGAAGAGTATTGACTCTTATCCCATTGCAGGCAGGGTAACAGAAAGATGTACATTTTTGTTGGATAAGAGATAGTATACTAGATATCTCTAGTGTACAACTAGTCAGTTTTGATTGGTCAACTGACAAGAGAAGGTGGGTGTAGGGAGCACGGTAAAAAGAAGTCCAGATAGAATTATGATCAGGCTGCCTTCACATGCCTTCATCACAGAAGGTGCTGTCTGACAGACAGCTGAGTTGATAATCCTGTATTTGGCCCTGATTTGCTGCCCTAAAATGGTAAGTATGTGAGACTGATAAGGTTATTCGAACATAAAGTAGAGATGTATGTCCTATTATGCTTGCAATGGAGGCCCATAAACATGTTCATAGTAGCAGATACCATTAAGAGACTTAATAATACTAGAAGAGATTAACCTTTCAATGCCTGTGTCTCACAGAGCTGTAAATTCTTCAGATGAGAAGGTACTCTGTCACGTATAATTGACTGAGTTAGATTTTTAAGAGGATAATGAATATGATATAAGGGACAGGATTGCATATATGTAAAACTCTTAAGGAAATGTCTGTATAATGTGTTAGCAGATACAAATAGACATCATAAAAATACGGGAGACCATAATGATGATCGTGATGATCATGATGTTTCTAATGGATAAAATACTAAATACCAAATGGTTTATAAGGATCATGTTCTTATATCATTGCGATATTGTTAAAGAGATGAAAAGAGATCATAGTTCAGTCCTTATGAAAAAATACAACATCTTGATGGCCATATAATATGATGTAGTGATGCCTTACATGCAATGTAATGTTATATAAAGAAGATTAAGTGCCCACACATTGCTTTGTCTATATTTCTAGATAGATAGATAGATAGATAGATAGATAGATAGATAGGTGATAGATAGATAGATCTGCTTATAATAAATAGCCTTAAAGTACCAACAGCCTGTTCTTTTCCCATATAAATATTTTGAAATTCCAAAACTTGAAAATGCTCAAGTGGAGAGTTAATGTTAACTTGACCTGTCTTGTTTAACCACTATGTAACTTGGGAATATGTTGATGACAGGCTTCCAAACAGAATCCAGAATTAGCTGACAAATGGCAAGGACTCTCAGAATCTCAGTCTAGGAGACAGGAGTGCACACTTACCAGGGAGTAACCTACACTCGACACATGGAGAACACTGCTAAGTATACCTTGTGCTTATAAAAGTCTTCATATTAGAAGATATATCAATAATAGGTGGCAGAAGTAATTTGTCCTCCCTCTGCAAGTACCTGCAAACAGGTAAAATTAATAACCTGTCTGTCAGTGTTGAGCACCCCACACCTGAAAAAATAGTTCTGGATCCCTGAATTGGGTTTTCCAAATGTTATTGAACTGCAGCTTCCATAAACCATTACCAACAGATGTAATGGTCAGAGGTAAGAGGAGTAGCATGCTAACAACGCATGGAAGTCCACAGATTACTATCCATTTCTTAGCTAGATCAGTTTGTAAAGGTATTATTTAAATGTTGAATTCACAAGCAATCAAGAGCCTTAAAAGATTGGAACCAGTAAGAATATTTTAAGATTTAATTAAAATGTCTTAATAATGTTAATAAATTTCTAGGAATGAGATTTTTCCTTTTCTTACCTATCACCACAAAAATAGAAAGCCATTTTCCAGAATTTCCTCTAAATATTTTCTACCATGTGTGCGTAGAGCAGGAGACACAATTCTTCCCACCAGCAAAGTTCTAGAACAAAACTAGAAAGCATTGTGCCAACTGCAGTGGTTGCAATAACAAAACCAAGCCAAACAAAACAAAACACAACTTCAGGAAAACATGTTTAGAGATAACTGGTTTTGCTTTCAGCATCCAACCCAGGTGAGATGTTGGAAAAAGGGCGGTAAACATATGTGTCATTCTAGTGTTCACCAGATATCTGTAAACAACCAGAGATCCTTTCCTCGCCCCATGGGTAAACAAACCCAAAAGGAGATAATGAACTAAAAGTAAGAGAACATGGGACAGAGACTCCCATATCTCCAGTTCTACAAGGCATGGATGGAAAGACCTTATTAGAATCCTATTGTGAGTTAGGGAATATTTTGCTTATATTAATCACAATAAAATCCAGGCCAGGCCCTCCTCATACGAAGGAAAAATGTTTCAGCAAAGCAATTCCATTAAACTTCTCTGAGCTGCTAATTACATGTAGCCTCCAAAGAACTAAAATCAAGAAGGCAATGCTTATTGATCAATTGAAAGGGTTCAAACAGGCTATGCTATTTATCAGCAGGGCTTAATTGGCTGTCTGATACAGGTGGTGACTGCTAAATGTTTTCCCTTCCTGGGGTTTATTAGCCCAGCATTTAAGCATACTCTTATCTGTATTTGGTGTCGATGTTGATGTTTTATGCCAAAATGCTTCATAGTTTTAATATTTTTTGCAAAATGTTTTAAATGTATTTACCCACCTATAAACATGTATATTTATATTTTACATAAAAACCTTTACATTGTTACATAAAACATTTTAACTTGGATGTGCACAGTGATGCTCATCATATCACATTTTTGCTTGGAGTGTTCCAAGTACATACATTGCATCCCTTTGATACAGACCTGTTACATGAGGTAACATGAGGTGCTGAGGGGCTCGAGGGAAGGAGACTTGGGCAATGGGGACTTTAAGACTAGTGCTGCTGCTTTGTGAGTTCGTGCCACTGATGTAGCTGGAAGGAAGGGAGGAGCCACAGTTATAAGATGGAGAGATGGAAAGGAGGACAGGGCTCTTACACCTCTAGGAGGTAGGCAGAAGAGAGAATTTCAGCATTCTTGAGGGAAGTGTGAATATACTTAACTATGGATGCTAACTCTTCCTGGCTGTCGCCATTCCTGTGATGGAGATGTGATGGGGTAGACCCGTACTCATTCTGAATGAATTAAGTTTCCTGTGTCATCATGTGACACAAGAACATCTCCTCTGGCTTAATCCCTACTTTGTGGGGGGGGGGTCAAGGAATGCTGTGCACATCTCTCCCGTTTTTCTGCCAGCTCCACGTTTTCTGGTTGTGTGTCTCCCTCCTCTTATCTGTAGCTGTGTACTTATTTATGCCCCATCAGTGCAGCAGTACCATATTCCCAATATCCTCATCTTAGAATGACTGTAGGACTGCTTTGCCCATCTATGTTTCTTTAAATGAATGGGAAACAATATGGTCTGATGTGAGAATGTAAACTAATACAGTTATTTAGAAAGCATTGATTCCCAGCCTTGTAAAAAAGAAAAGAAAAGAAAAGCTCCACTTTGATCTAGACATGCTCTGACATTCATGATTATATTTAACAACAAGAAAATATCCCCACCCCACTCCCAAAATATGAGGGAAAATTTCTCACATCCCAGAGCACACAAGGATAATCTTGACAAGATTTACAATTGATCAATAATCCTCTGTGTTGAACAATAATATTAGATACTGAAACCAGTAATAGGCTCTCACTATACAAGCTACATAGAGGAGTTTAATTGATGTCATATTTTACTAGCAAAAATAAATTGGGTAATTAAAAATTGATGTCCTTTAAGCAAGATTTCTTGCACCGCATTCAGGAACAATCCATGCCTTGGCAGAGGATACAATGGGAGTCAATTTCTGCAGTAATATGATGTATGGTGTTTATACAATAGTATATGAGTAGGAAATGAGTTAATAAAGGAGTCTAGGGGTTTGGATTTAAAAACTGAACAGAGGTATCTACTTTTATATTGCAAAGTAGGACACAGCAGTCACTCTAAGGAATATTATTTCCAGGATGGCAGCTGCAGGAACCCATGTAGCAAATCAAGAACTCACTGACCATTTTGTTTGATTGCAACTGCATGAAGATTGAGAGGGTAGTACATCAGCATAAAATTGAATTAGGGCCATGGTAGATTGTAAGCATTTTCAGGTGCATACACTGGTGATTAGATTAATTTTTCCTGCCAATGATGGTTGTAATAAAAAACAAAAAGTCTCTTTTTCTTCAGACCCAACAGCACACAAGTTCCCAGTAAGAAGAAAAACAATAGGACAGTCGGTTACCAATGTAAAGAATGCTTTTATTTAATGCAAACCATCTGGCACATGATAATGCATGCAAAGTGACTGAACAATGGATGTGCCAAATTCTACAAAACCATATGAACTTTTATTCTGTATGAAACCTCCAAGTCAGGCATGAGTTTTTGCTCAGACCTGCCTGACACCCCACTTGCAGCCATGAAATGATACATTGTACCATGTTCCACAAGCCACATAGCTTGTATTACTGTTATTTCATTCCACATAAGAAACCCTTTGTATGGAATTCCACATTTCAGCAGTAATGTAAACAGAAATGCCACTCCTATGATATCTGAGTGGGCACAACCACTATTGACCCAAGAATTAGGATAAACAAACAGTACAAGGCATGTTGGCTGGTAGACTTCACTGAGCTAAAGAAAATCATCCAAATGAAAATTGAATTTGGGGCTTTCCTAATTGTACTCTCCAGTGATAGGCTGCTCATAGAAGGGCTATTAATATTACTTCATTGCAGTCCAGATGCTGTCTTACCTCTTCATTCTGGATCTGAGGTAGGTGATTTCTTTTTAAATATGATTGGGGGTGACAGGAAAATATGTAACCAACACTAATTCAGAATATATGTCATTCCTAATTGATCTTTGTTGTCTTGCAGAAGAACAAATATGTCCACTTTGGGTTACTACCTTGCAAACAGGTAGTGGAAGACCAAGCACCCACATTTCTACCTCTGTGTTGCCCACTCTCAGGACTGCTGACTGCACTCTTGCCTGCAATGCCAAGCAGAGCTCGCAGAAAGTGGGTATGTGGTGGGGGTGGGTGGGGGTGCAACAGGAGTAAGGAATGAGCAAGGAAGAAAACTTGTGGTTTCTGACATGATATCTGCCATTTGAATGGGATATAATGTATGGAGTCCTTCCAGCTGCAAGGTGATTTTTGTACAAAGCTTCAGACCAAAGCGCACTAGTTACAGGTTTTAGATGGCATCAGTTTTGCTCATTAGAACAAAACAATACAGTGTACTCTTTCTGGTTGACAACCTTGGTTGCACCAAGGAACTAAATGTGAGTGGATATGTGTGAGGTTCGCTTAACAGGAAACATTAGGCTGAGAGTAATATGCCCAGACTCATGGACCTGCCCTGCTTTGTAGCTGAACAGGGAATTTTGAATTCCACTCTCCTCACTCTACACACTGCACTCATATTTATTTCACTTCTTCTTTCCCCGAAGATTTTTATTTTTATAATTTGCCAAACTAGGCAAGATATCTAAGCCAATACTATGGTGCCAACCCAACAGTAATTATTGCTGTACATCGGCAATGTTAGAGGCTGATTGCTCAGTGCTCTAAAAAAGTCTGATTGCCTTGATCGAGTGAATGGCTTGTTATTCACCCCAATTGGATTTTGATTCATATTAGAAGACCTATCCATTGAAGGACAATCTACTCTGTGCAGTCATCATTTGACTAATAACAGTACCATTGCCTGCTCAGTATCTTCTTTGCAAGCTTTGTGCCTTGTAAATTTTACTTTTACAGCATTTCATGCTTGTGCTACCAGGCCTACCAGCAATATTTATTGCTTTTACAACATTTCCAAACACTCTGATAGCATGCCAGGAGCTAATTGACTTTCAATGTCACAAAGTAAACATGGCAAAGGACAGTTAAGGGACATGATAATTGCTTAACTAAGCAGACATATACACAGAGAGTGCTCTAGAATGCAACATCAACATTTAATCATATTAACCAGGATTTTATTTATTTATTAAATTGAAGATAATTGGAATGAAAACGATTTCAGGCTTTTTGAGTAGATTCATCCATTAGTGTGGATTAAATGTAAAAAAAAAATACACACACACACACACACACTGAGGAGTAAGCAGTGTACTGTGGAATTGGCTCATAGTTCTAAGAAGACTTAGGCAAATTTGGCAGGTCTGGAAGCCAATTTTCTGTATCTGGAGTCATCTGGGGCTGAATAGACTGCCTAAAATGCCCCAAGTCCCAAAAACAAAATCCCCAAGAGACTAGAAGTAAGTTTTTTAAAAATATTAAATGGTAGGGCATGTGTGTTTCAGTTCATTGGACGGTTTCAGTTCATTCTCTTTTTGCCACAAAAATGGGTGTTTGTGTACCTCATGATCCCCCAAAGGTCAAGAGGGATACACATTTGTACTAAGGGATTTTTTAGTCAGATCCAAGGGTAAGTTTGATTTGAGCTGGTTTTAAAAGCTATGAATTCCCAATATACTTTAACTCTAGTCCTGAACTCTGTAAAACTGAGCACACGTGCAAACATAAGCATACAGGCACCTGCGGCTGATCTGAAATGGGCTGTGTCCTCTGATGTTTCAGCATTCAATTGTATCCCAAAATGGGATAGAATCATAGAATCAAAGAAATGTAGAGTTGGAAGAGACCACACAGGCCATCCAGTCCAAACCCCTGCCATGCAGGAATACCCTCAAAGCACTCACGACAGATGGTCATCTAGCCTCTGCTTAAAAACCTCCAAAGAAGGAGACTCCACCACACTTCGAGGCAGCATATTCCACTGCCAGACAGCCCTGACTGTCAGGAAGTTCTTCCTGAGGTTCAGGTGGAATCTCCTTTCTTGCAGCTTGAATCCATTGCTCCTTGTCCTGGACTCTGGAGCAGCAGAAAACAAGTCCTCTCCTTCCTCTACATGGCTCACTTTGTTGTCTGAAACTAGGTCGCATATTGGGAGGTGGGATTAAAATAAAATAATAAAATAAAATAAACTGGTGGCTGGGGAGCACTAGGAAGCCATCTATCCACCTGGAGATATATTTTATAATTAAGTGTTACGGAAGTGTGTGGATGGGTACACATGCAACCTTTTAAAAATTAATTTTTCAAGTAGGAAACTGGAAAGTATGTAAGGAAGAAATTTGAAAGCTTTAGGCAGCTATGCATCACTTACTAGCAAATAGTTGAAGAGAGTTCAGTGAGGCACAAAACTCTGCACATAGGTCCTCAAGCTATACGTTTCTAATGGTGTCCTTTTAAAGGAGGACTGGACAAAGTGTGGACCTCCTGACGTTGCTCATCCATGACTCCCAGTATCTCTCACCAGCACCAGTGATGCTGCTAGGGCTGCTGGGAGTTGCAGCCCACCTACATCTGGAAGGCCATACTTTGCCAACCCCTCTTTTACACTACTGTTATAGATTTTACATATTTTGTTGACTATATCCTATGATGAGATCTGACAAGATTATATTTCATTAATTAAGTCCTTCCTTTAAAAATAAAGTTACAGAATAAAAATCCAGTTCAATGTACTGTGGACATGCTGAAGTCTTAGGTATATCACTATTATGAAAACTGACACACTAACCTATGCTTCTGCACCATGTAGAAAAGTAATATGGAGATGTATAATCAAATTTTGAGATGTACCATGGCTGACAAGGTGACCACAGCAAAGAAAGGTCTTGTAGCATTTCATGCTGTTCTTGTCTGCAATATAAATCCCTAAAGGCTTCATCAGTGCAGAAGAATGTCTCTGGCTGAAGCACTGCCATGATTAAAGATTGTCTGAGATATACATGGTAGCTATCCCTTACACTGAGGAAGAAAAGGCAATGGCATTATCAAATACAGTCGTCTCTGAAAGAGTGGTTCAGGAAATAAATGGTTTCATCAATACACATCAAGTGCCAACTAGTGACATTTTGGTAGTATTAGGAAGTGCTAATAATTATGATCTGTTTGTTTCATGATTTTATATCCACCAGCTACTTTCCATGTGGCAGGAACCAACCTCTGTCTTAGGTTAGGCCAGAAGACTGGGCAAAGAGCAGCCCACAAACTTCACCACTGAGGACGAATTTGACCCTGCAACAGATTCCTTTGACAAATCTGGCTCTCGAGTTCCAACCCTTGGAATCCTGCTGCTCACCCTGGCCTTGTTCCCCAACTGAATCCTTTTCTGGACTCGGTTCCTGGGCCTCAGGGTGACCCCTTAAACATGGACCTGTAGTTGTGTTGTTTTGCGGGTGCTTTATAGTAGGCATGGCCGGACTCTTTTATCAGACTTGAAAGATGACAGCCAGAGAAAGTATTTTAAAAGAATAACAAATGTAGGTTTATTGAAACTCAGTAATATAACACATTCATGCTTGAACAATCTATTCTGCCATGGCTCCCCAGAACAGAGTCAGTTCTCCTTACTCAATAACTGTCCTGTCTCTCTGAAATCCAAGTCTAATCCGTGTAAACTGCTTCCTTCTCTGTCAAATCTACTTTGTCTCTATCAGCTCCAAACACTGTCTGCTCTCCCAGAGATAGCTTCTGTGGTTGCCTTTTTTTTTTTTTTTTGGCATTCTTTTCACTCACAGCCCCCTTTTACAGCACTCCCAGAACTGTGATTGGCCAGCCTTGGTCAGATCTGCTCAGTGCTTCTTTCAGAGACTTCTCTGTTCAATTCTTTGTCCTTCATATAATCTCTTCTAATGGATGTGGTAGATAGTTGCCCTGGGCATCATACCTAGAAAGGGTTCATATCAAATGGAGGATCATGTGAGCATTAATAAGCAACACTGATAGGCAGCACTGCAGTTGCCAATCCCTACACCCTGGTGGTGCAGTGGTTAAATGCCGGTACTGCAGCCACAAGGTTATGAGTTCGATCCTGCTGGGCTCCAGGTTGACTCAGCCTTCCATCCTTCTACAGGTTGGTAAAATAAGTATTCAGCTTGCTGGGGGCAATTAGCTAATACATTGTAAACCGCTTAGAGAGCACTTAGCTGATAAGCAGTATAGAAATACATATGCTATTGTTATTGCTATTGCTACCCCCGACTCTGCTGCAGAAACCTTTAATTTAAGTTTGGTAAACAGCATCATCACTACGCAATCCTTTCCTTTATCTGAGACACCCACAAAAAACAGCATCTTAAGAAGGGAAATTGCCACTGTGACAAACAAAATGGAAATCAGGAAAAAAGTGTGATAAGAAATGCTAATTATAATAGTAGGTACATTGGCTTACATCCAAATTCACAGAGAAAGGTTTTCCCCTTCCCTCCTACCATTCACAGTGCCCTGCAAATCCCCTACTGCCCACTCCTGGGAATGTTTAACACTTGGAATGCAGCCAGGGGCTTCAGATGGAGGACAGAGTCGATGAAGAAATAATTGATAATCAACAATGTAGAAATTGCTGACTGGGTACAAATTTTAGCATCTATTTAGCAGACCGAATCTATTTCTCTATGGGCATAGTATGCATATGGAGTTACTTTATTACATATATTTATACTTATGAATAGTTGGTCAGAAGTGCGCCACCAAGTGAAAGAACTCTACATCTGTGTCATGTCACTAATTGACCCTGATCCTGTTTAAAAAATAAATAAATCAGGTTTTGATAGTATTTTCCTTGCAGTTTCCTAGCAAGGATTAGTAATGAAGTGAATCCCTAACCCTGTTTTCTTACCAAGAGCAAAAACCATACAGGATACCAACCAGGTGGAATATCTAACCATTTGTGTGAAAGGACTCCTCCGTATGGCTTGCAGCGCTGAAACCCCCTGAAAGAGAAAGTAGTTACTGACATTGTCAAGGGGTAGCTCCAAAGAAATGGTTTCCCATGTGATTAGGAGCCCACACAGTTTGGGTGCCAGGGTAATATAAGGGTATGTAGCATAATTGTTTGCTCTTGTGTTATACCAGAGTTTAAGTATCATGCTGGTATTGTTTCAAACTTCCCCTGCTGAATTTTTTTGGTTACGCATTTCACAGTATGATCAATGGTGGGCTTCTCAATCTTTTGTGCTGAAACTGTTTTAATTCTGGTAATTTTCTGTAGAATGCAGGTGGTAGCAAATAATTGCAATTTATTGTGCTGGAATACTACAATTTTACATGGCAGTTGGTAGTGTTGCTAACATTGGCTTTATTGTATAGCTAGTATTCTTGTGAGGGTTCTGAAAATCTAAGAGTAAAATAAAAATCCCAGGAAGGCATTCATATATTTCTATAAAGCATTGGAATGAGCACAACACAGAATAAAAATCTTCACCTAAGATGATCTTTATATACATGAGAACTATGATTTCCTAATAAATTCAGTGCTCAAACCTTTATAAACGCACACATTGATTGATTGATTTAAAAAAAAAAAAAGCTTAATCTTCAATTCTATGGCTGTTGCTATTACAACTGTACATCCATAGTTACAAGCTAGAGCAGATCCTTTTTTTGGCTGATAAGTCTTGACAACACAGCAGCAATGATAAAATGAACATTAAACATGCAGTGTATTATATATCCATTATAGAGCCCATAGCAACTGTGAAACTTTTCTGCTAGCAACAATGCTGGACCCAAGTAGCCCCCACAGCAAAGGCACCAAAAAAAAAGGAGAGGTACAGTATCGTAAAGCCTATGCTGCCAGCAATAATTAATTCATTCTTCCCCCCATATTCTAGCAAAATACAAAACTATGGGGAGGTGATATCATACGTTTAGATAGACTGAAGAAGCTTAACATTCCTGTGATTTCAGGAAGGGGCATGACACAGTGATAGTCATAAGGAGAAGGTCCCTAGTTCAATCCCTAGTATATCCCGGAAGGGTTAGGAACAAGTCCTGTCTGAAATTTTGGGAAGCACTTTCCAGTGAATGCAGGTGATATTGAAGTAGATGAACCAATGGTCTGAGTTGGTATATGGTAGCATCCAGTGTTCCTACATCTGAATCCAACTCCCCATAGAAAATGCCATTTCCTTTGCTTAGCTATGCAACATTTACCTTTTTAACTACTATTCAAAATTGGCATACACACATAAATGAAGTAACTGTTAAGCAGTGCAGTGCAGAATAGAACCGTTTTGATCTGTTGAAGGTAAAGATACAAAGACATTTATTGGCACACTATCAGATAGAAGAATGCATTGCACATTTGATACATCTGCAAAAATCTTATGGCAAAATACATTGCTTGGTCTTTAAGATGCCACTGGACTGCTAAAGAGAAAAATATTTGAGGAATGTGTCAGGCAAAGAAATAATTAGAACTGAAGAAATGGTAGACAGGACAATCCCTGGATGACTTGGATAAGGTGACATCTTTAGAGAAGCTAGGTGGTCATGGCATTTTGTACATTTCTCACATTGTTTGCCACTGCTGATACCTCTGCTAAGCTATTGTGTCCTTACTTTTGTTTCTAATTATATTGAGAACTCTTTGCTAGTACTGACTCTTGTTTTATTCTCTGTTTCTTGCAGAGTACAGAAGTGGAATGGTCATAATAGAATGCCACCATCTTCAAGTGTCTCCTCTAACATCTGAAGCTATTTGTATGTGCTTGAGTATGTGACACCATTAATTACCGTGCAAGGATTTCATATCTAATTATCTGTGCATGAGCTACACTAACTCCCATTAAGGTGGCATAGTGATATTGCATTAAGGCATGGCCAACAAACTTTGGTCCACAGGAGAGAAATGGAGAAGTGTCTCCAAGTGCTCAGAGGATGCCTTTTCTATTTTGGGAAAAGTCCAGTGCATTTTGCCCTATATATATTTAAATGGCCTTCTTCAGAGCTGATTTGAAGTCTAAATGCATACATTTCTGTAGCCATTAGATTTTATATTGTCCCCTCTTCCAAAATAAAAACATCCACCAAGTACTTGGAGATGTGTCTCCCATTTTTTCCTTGGATTCTATTGGGTGCTGTCCAGTTTTTGTCTCTTCAACAAATTTTGGTGTCATCTGTCTACAGTGTACAAAAGCCAGCTAGATTGGGAAGAATGGCAGTCCAGTCTTAGTTTACAACTGGCAGTTTCCTTTGGCACATTTAAAAAAAAAAAAAAGAGGCTGCCTGATGCATAGATGTCTGCTCCCAATTTCTCTGCATCTGAGTTAGGGTACCCCATTCTGCTTAATGATCTGTGTTGAATTTCCTGATGTTCTTTGAGTAATGCTCATGTACCTGTTTTTGGGGAATCTGAACCATAGTTCCAGTCATGGTGGAGATGTCTGTGTTCAAAGGAATCTAAGTGCTATTTTTTCTTAATTTGTGTGTCTGTTCAACAGTACATATGTTCTATAGGGGTGGACTATTGTATTTTGAATTCACAGTCATGCTCTACACACAGCTTTTCATTGATGGTGTATTTTTGCATAATGGTTAAAATTATGATGCCAAGTCTCTGCTCTCCCTTTTTACATTGCACATCTATGTCTCAGTAATGCAGTGATGGTGCTTCTGGAGATGCACTAGGTGACTGTGTGATAAGAATGTAAGTGACTGTGTGATAAGAAAGTAAAGACAGTTACATGTTTTATCTAAATAATTAATATTCATTGACCAGTCCTAGACTGTGTTGATAGCACTCTTCTGCTGACTTCAGTTCTAGATCCATCTGTATAACATTGACTACACAACTGATATACGTATCACACACATACAAGCACACGTGGTTAAGAAGACATCATCTCCCTTTATGGCAGTAGGCTGCATAACACCAAGTTAATGCATGGTAATTAAAAGAGAGAAGCCAGTCTCTTCTTTTAATTATCTCCTCCTTCAACTCTGAAAGAATTTTGTTGGTGATAAAAGCATAATAACCTGGACAGATGGGTTGCTAGAGAAATATTACAAAAACTTCAGTAGCATTTAGGCAGACAAAGTCATCTGGGAGAACAAGAAGTAATACTGTGAAAAAGATTTGCAGAGGAAAAGGGACACTGTTTCAGCTCAAAATACAACAAATTCAAAAATCCACAGAACAGTGATATTTTATTGGCTTACCAAAATGCACAAAATACATCATTCAATCTGTCCAAGCTTCACTGGCTTCTTTATCAGGCAAAAAGGTTAAAAATTGTACAGGAGAAGAAAAGTGACAATGTTAGAGTCACGGGCTTACATTTTGTCTCATTTCTGTTGTCAGCTAAGATGGTTTGAAGGTATCTTAATGCAAGCAGAGACCACTCCACTGCTTGGCTATGTGGTCACTTATTGTTCTGCTCCTAATCGAATTGAAATTGAAAATTGAAAAACAAGGATGAAAAGAAAATATAGGATAATTCGCAACATGGAAAGCAAGCACCAGTGGGCATGCCCATATCATAGGAACAACAAGACCAGCACTGAGCTGAACCTACCAAATTTGTCCAGAAATGCACTGAGGAGTCCAGTAGATACAAAACATAGGATTTTTTTTTTACTTCTGTGATACTAGATAGTTCATACGAAAACTGAGGTTATCTACATTCATGTATAGCTGCCCTCAAGTGAAAAATCTGACATGAAATATGACATATATAGCAATAGCAGTTACATTTCTATACCACTTATCAGTGTAAAGGACTCCCTAAGCAGTTTACAATGTTTTTAGCTAATTGCCCCTAACAAGCTGGGTACTCATTTTACTGACCTGCGGAAGGATGGAAGGTTGAGTCAACCTGGAGCCCTGCAGGATAGAACTCCCAGTGTTGTGGCTGCAGTACTGACATTTAACCACTGCGCCACCAGGGTGCCTCCTCCTATCTGATCAACTCTTTCAATGCTCTTAGTATGTATGTACGTACAGTGGGCCCTCCTCTCATACAACCTCCGCATGCATGAATGAGAGGTCACATGAAGTGTCACATCCCATTATAGTCAATGGATGGGGTGGGCATGTGCCCGCACTGCTGAGGGTGTATGCACATTATGTCCATTGACTATAATGGGATACAACACTTTGTGTTTTTTGTTTTATGTGGGGGTTCCTGGAACAGAACTCCTGCATATATGGCAGATACACTGTATGTATTATTGAATTTATAAATGCAATGAATATGAAAGCATTTCAGTAAGAAAACATAACTTGAAGCAATACCAAATTATTCACATGTGGTGAAATGCTGAAAAGGATTTTCTGAGAAAAGAGATGTCAGTGTAGATCAAATGAATCACATGGGAGAAAAACCATAGAAATGTGAGGACTATGTCAAAAGCTTCAGTTGAAAGACATCTTTCAGTTCTGCTCAATAATTCAATGATCTATACACAAGACAGACAACAGTAAAAATGCACTCTAAAATGCATTTGCAAAGTTAGTATTTTTTAAAAAATAATAAAATCCAGCCAAAAAGATTAATAAAATTCATAAACATAGATCAGTGGTTCTTAACCTGGGATCTGCAGACCCCAAGGGGTCCACAATGTTCTATCAGGTTCACAAAAGCTTGAAGAAACGTTATGAGTTTTTACAGTGAAAGAAAGACAGACAGACAGAGAGTCATACATTGATCTTAAAGAGCAGGAGTCTTTTGCTGGCGACAGACGTCATTTGTACAAAGCTTCATTACCATGTTTGAAATTGTTCAAAGGTTATGAAACTCTTTGACAGCAAAAAATGTACTCAGCACTTGCTGTTTCTCCAGGCAGTGAGAATATACAAGTGAAGGATACCGTCTGAGAGAAAGCGTGTGGCATTTCTTGCTACCACACATACAGACAGGAGACACCTTGAGTTAAGTCTTGGTGGTCTGTAGCAACAAAGGATATTTAAAGGGGTTCCGTGGTAAAGAAAAGGTTAAGAACCACTCTCATAGAACAAATGTCAAGATGAAACTAACCTAAGAAGTAAAAGGGACTGACCAGAGGCCTAATGCCTTGTCTGATTTTTTTTGTAAATGTTTGTCCTTGAGAGGGCAGCCAGAAAACCAAGGAACAAGGGCTTCCAAATTGCACCATGGAGGTAGGACTGTGGGGCTGTTTGTTAAGGGACCCACTGAGCTGAAAGAGGGCCTCTTAAACATATCAGGGATGGCAATGGAATACATGAACTAATACAACACACCTACTATATACAAGCCAATGTTCATCTGTGGCCATTTCTGCCCTACACTGTTATAGTGCTATTATTCCACTTTCAACATCCTGTGGAATTCTGGGGTTTGTAGTTTACTGAGGCCAAAGAGCTCTCTGGCTGAGAATTCTAAAGGCCCCTCTCTAAACTGCAAATCCCAGGATTCCAAAGGGTGTTGAAAGTGGAATAATAGCACTATAACAATGTAGTGCGGAAATGGCCTGTGAGTTTGTCTGTTTGTCTGCGTCAGGCTGGCGCAGACCTCGTATGATTGGCTGGCTGTGAAGATTCTATGGAATCCTGGAGTTCTCAGTTTGGGGAGAGGCCTTCAGAATTCTAGCCGAGAGCTCTTGGGCCTCAGGCCGGTTGCTATGGAGATGAGGCCTACCTTCAATAAGGATGCCAGAAAATGCTTGGGAGGCATATGTGAGAAAAATTAAAGTGACACACACAACATAGCCCATTTCCACACTGCACTGTCATAGTGCTGTTATTCCACTTTCTTTCTTCTTCTTCTTTATAATATTTTTATTAAAACAACTGTTATTCACATTACATACTTGTATTGTCATATTTTCAAATTAAAAAAAAAACAAGCTTATTTACCATGTTATCATACAATCTATCCATTTCTCTTATAACTTCCCCTCACCTCTTGATAGAACCTCTATTTAAGTAACTTATCGTGATCTCAATAAACATAAATTCTCTAATGTAGAGAGGTCTTTGGCCTCAGCAAACTACAAACTCCAAAATTCCACAGTATGTTGAAAGTGGAATAATAGCACTAGAACAGTGTATGGCCATAGTTACAAGGTCTTCTCGCCTCACACAGTAGATTGTATAGGTTCCATATGTGAGGAATCTTAAAGCTGAAATTTTTTAAAAAAATGCTTCCAGAAAAATGTAAAGCCATTGCACAAATTCAACAGAAAGAAAAAAAAAAGTCAGTACATCAGCGTAACCAGACAACAGAGATTAGATTGGGGACTATGGGAAAAAGTTACAGGTACTGAAATAGGCCGGTTGCTATGGAGATGAGGCCTAGAGAACAGTGTATTCTGGCAGGAACCCACTCTCTGTATGTTAACAACTACGAATAAGGATTGAATTGGGGAAGATGGGGATAAGTTATAGATACTGGAATAAGCTGGTTGCTATGGAGATGTGGCCTAGCAGCAAGGAAGAGGACAGTCTATTCCCACAGGAACCCAACCTCTGAATGTTAACAACTCTGAATAAAGATTAGACTGGGGAATATAAGGAAAATGTACAAGTACTGGAATAGGCTGGTTGCTAAGGACACGAGGCCTGGCAGCAAGGAGGCAGACAGTGTACTCCCTCAGGAACCCAAACTGTATATGTACATAACTCTGAATATGGATTGCATTGGGAAATATGGAGCAAAGTTACAGGAAATGGAAAAGACAGTTTGGTGAGTTTTTAAGAGGAAAATAAAAACCCCGGGCGATGCCAGGTAAATACGCTAGTTACTATATAAAACTGGGCAGTCCCCCGAGTTTCATTAAATCTAATGGGAAAAAATTGCCTAACTGCAACACTACTCAGAACCGTTGAACAGATTATCAGGAGAATTGCAGACCATCTTCATTTAAGGGTGCTAGGAGATGTGCCCACCAGACATTAGAACATGGCAACCAGAGATGAAAACCAGTTTGGGAGGAAGAAGACAGAAGAGTACCTAGTTAGAGACTTCATTTCCACACTAGACTGTTATAGCACTATTATTCCACTTTCAACATCCTATGGAATCATGAGGTTTGCAGTTCAGAGAGGGGCAGTTTAGAGAGGGGGGCTGCAGTTTAGAGACTGTCCTCCTCCTTGCTGCTAGGCCTCTGATGCAGAGATGGCATCAGAGTTTGCAGGTTCTGCTTAAAAACTCCATACACTGTACAGTGTTACTGGTAGCAACCTTAATGTTCTTATACTCACTAGTTGCTATGTGGGTCTCCCCAACAGTTTAGGTACAGCATGTGCTCATGTCATTTCCTTCTCGTAAGTCTTAGCCACAATTTTTCTCTTCCTGTATCAGTTAGTCTGAGTTTGTTCATCTTGCACATTATAGTCTGTGGTTCTCTCTGGTAGAGGATGGATGCAGCCCTTGAACAGTTGTGGGTGGCCCAATGTGGTATCCCAATGCCACAAAGTTGCCTGCCCCTGCCTTAAACTTATTGTGGTTTCCAGTTGCAATTTCAGACGCTTTACTCTTTGTACTTCTAAACATTCCTTAATAGCTGTTGTATGCATTACTATATAACAGCCAGAAATTGGAATTGGAATTCTGAAAGTTAGCCCATGCTTCAGAGTACATGAAAGCACACTGTTAAAGATGCTGCATGTTTTAACTTGCTTTTCTTTCCTGTCTGAATTCTAGATCCCTGCATTGCTTCTCTGATTCCTTTGCCTGAAATAAATATGCTATGACACTTTCCGCCAGGCTGCAGGTATTTGTATGTTCAATCACGTCTAGGGAGAGCAATTATTCCTAAATATGGTAATAGGTTCTGTGTAAAAAGCTTGAAATTGAGGAGTATCTCTTTTTTCCCTGCTTTCGCACAGAAATGGTTTAGGAAGAGGAAAAATTACATTTCACACTCTGTAATTTTGGAAGCATTTCTAAAAGCAAAAGGCCTTTAGCAGCTTAGTACTAAACTGAAATTAACCTCGCTTATGACAGTTTCAAACTAAGGTTAGCTTAAGGGGAAAGTTCATATTCCATCTTTTGTGTAATTTTTAACTTAAATCATTGCAGCAAATGTTCTATTTTGGATTCTTGAGTCCCAAGTGGTAATTATGGGAGGTAGGCTGGTGAAATATTTATTCAAAAACAGAATAAAACAGAAAACTTTCCTGTTCTCTACCATGGTTCCCCCTAGCTACTGCCTCTTCAGCCCCATTCCATTTCTTCTAAATAGTGGGTCCTCTTTCTCATGTAATGGATTATTCAAACCAGTTGGAATTGTGAAGTGAATAGGGCAATTACACTCTGTAGGAGATCAGATGTGCTTTGTAGCAATGGTGCTGTGGGGAAAATGAAGCCAACTGAGAATAGTGGCAATGCTTCTTGAGCCCCTTTCATATCATGTGCATATGATTCTATATCAATTTTTACATGATAAGTTCACAATTCTAAGTCAATATAATAATTCGAAAATCAATTTTAGACAAATTTTGAGAAAGAACCATGTTTCCAGCTTGCTGGGACACACTGCCTAACAAGCAGGATAGAGCTGCAGTCTTCTATATGTTGTGAGGGAGCAGGATAATGTATGGAGAAACTTTAAGCTTTATTCCTAGTACACTGTTTGGAAATTCTTGTAATGTTAAAATTAAGGTGACTTACTTTTGAGTAGCCCTATTAAGACCTATTAGAAGAATAGATTTTGCCCATTTCCACGCTACACTGTTATAGGCCCTTTCTGCAGCTTACCTGATTCTGGTGTGGGAGCGCGGGGATCATCTCTGCTCCTGCTCCACAGCAGGTCCCTGCTGGCCGGCAAGCAGTGTGAGGGCTCTGTTTCTTCTTTCTGCAGCGCAGCCAGGTACTTTCCCATGCTGTGCTGGGGGAGGAAGCGCAAGGGCCATGTCTCCGGAGGCTCCACACAGATGGTAAGTGCGTGTGGGGCCCCGGAGCAACACGCGATCACGCCTCATTTTCGGCAAGAAGCCGAAAATGATATATTGTATGATTGGTGCCTGCTGGCCCCGGCAGCGTTGCGCGATTGTGAGGACGTCATGTGGACCGGTCCTCGCAATCACGCGACGCTCTGGAGGCCCTTTCGCATGAGAAATGGCATGCAAAAAGGGCCATAGTGCTGTTATTCTACTTTCAGCATCCTGTGGAATCCTGGGGTTTGCAGATCAGGGTGGGGCATTTATAATTCTCAGCCAGGGAGTTCTTTGGTCTCAGTAAACTACAAACCCCAGAATTCCACAGGATGCTGAAAGTAGAATAACAGCACTATAACAGTGTAGTGTGCAAATGGCCTTTGTGTGAGCATCTCTCTTGAGGTGACCATCTAATGGTCCATTTACACTATTATTTATTCCATGTATATGCTGCCTTTCTCCTGGTATGGGACTCAAGCCAGTCACAAACAGTAAAACAAAATTTACTAAAAACATAACAATAAAGTTAAAATACAATTAAAATATCATCGTATTAAAATAATAAATCAAACAGTATAAAATCATTTTAAAAAGTTAGAAAATTTAAAACTAGAGTACCCGCTCATCCCTATAGAAGCCTCCTGCTGTGTAATGATAGTGCTCTGATTTCATTTTAAACGTCATGGCAACATCCTAAGGAATCCTAGGATTTGCTGTTTGGGGAAGTGCCTTTAGAATTCATTCCCATAGAGCTCCTTGACCAAACTACAAACTTCAGGTTTCTATCAGATGCAGTCATGGCATGGTTAAGACAGAATCACATTGCTAGAATCATCACCCTTTTTGCATGGTTTTTTTTTTTTGCTCGAGCGCCCCCTGAGCATCACGCAAATGGGAGCGTCGCTCCGTACGACGCACTCCCATTTGCGCAACACTCACGAGGCTGAAGCGGGGTGCGCGCGCATTTTTTGATTTTCAGCTTTAAGCCAAAAATGCCCTGTGCTCGCGCAATGCTCGCAGCACCCCCGCGCATTTACCTGCATGCGGTGCGTCGGCGAGCCAGGCGGGTCGCGCTTCCTCCCCCAGCGCAGCCTACAGCTCCCACACTGCCCTGCAGAAGGAAGGAAGGAGCGCTAGCCCGGCGGTCGTGCTAACAGGAAGCGACCTGCGATAGGAAGGAGCGGGGAAGCGGCAGTGTTTCGGAGAAGGCTTCTCGTGTGAGACGCTCTCCCCCGTCGCGCAAACAGGTAACATGTGAAAAGGGCCCATGTCATGTGAAAAGGTCGCTAGATCAGTGACATGAGAATTCTACCCAAGAAGGGATCAGATAATAAATAGTATGAAGTTACAGCACTATATAGCCAATCAGGTTTGTTTGTCCAAGGCAACCAAAGTCAGACTGAAGATAATGCTTTATAAATAGCTGAAATGTTCACAAAATTACCTCTATTTTAGCTCAGACCTAATGGGTTCTCTGTTGTGATTTGGCCCTCAGACCCAGCTTACATTAAAATATTATTAATTTGTGTGCATGTACAGATAAAGCCAATGAATAAATGTCCCTGTGTAAAATGAAACTCTTCTACAAATTTCAAATTCAGTTCCCTCCCCCAGTGTTGGTTTGTTTTCTTTCTTTCTTCTCCTTCCCTTTTTTTTTTTTTGGGGGGGGAGATTTTGATGCCAAGGGTTCTGATATGATTGTTTAAAGCTAACCTTTGATTTTTCTCTTCATCTCCAAAGGCTTTTGATTCCTTTACAACATGTGGCCACAAAGAGACATTACATCTTGTTATCTGAGGACCTTTCTTCTCTCCGACCCTTCCTTCCACACTGCTAAATCCAATATGTCCTTCTGACACGCATTAACTTGAGAAGCTTCAGCAAAATGAGCCAGAATGAAAGTTGTCTATTATATAGAAGGAAGCTCATTGCATTGTTCTGCACAGCTGTAAATTTACATAACTGGCAACAGCAGACGAGGAAGCAAACTCAAGCTGAAGATGGAAGGAATGGTTGAATTCATTGGCAAATTATCCTGATGTTGTTGGGGGTTTTTTTCCCTCTCTCTTACAGATAAAGAAACCTAAAGCAGAATCTTTCAAAGGCATTTTGCTTCCAATACAAGAGTGTGAATACCTTATTGACAAACCCCCAGTATAGTCTTTGGAGGGATTTAAAGGCATGACTACCTTAAGTGTAGTATAAATGTCTTGCCAGTGCTGAAACTAATAAATATACCTGGAAGAAAGACTCCATGTATGAGCCTATTAATCTGCTTCCAGTAAGCTGCCTTCTGCTGCTAGTGGTATGAAATATTTATTAAGTACAATCAACAGTTTAAGCACTATAAAGAAGACAAAAGTCACAAGATCCCTCCTCAGAGGACTTATCATTTACATGTGAAGATCAAGAAGAAGGGTTTAGGAAGAACAAAATAAGTGTTCAAAAATGTGGTTTGGGAACAGGCTAGTGGAATGGCAGATGGCCACCATGGAGGAAAGCTTCTAGGCGTAGCTGAGCTCAGGACTTGAATCTTGAAGGACAATAAAAATCAGAAGGGAATGACCTGACAGAGGGAGAGAGAAATGGTGTTTTAGGGAAAATGGTCATTGTCATGGCCAGAAAAAATGTTTGGGCTTAAATGGACTTGACACTGAAGACTTTGATATTCTGATGATAAAGATGCCAGTGCTTCTATAGAGCTGCAGGTGTTGGTGCTACATGGGAGTGTTTCAAAATCATGCTACTTAAATGAGTCAGATTTCTCTGAAGTAGATTATTTGACTGTTGTTGCCTAACACCATAAATCAAATATTTGAGCCAGGGCATCTGTTGCAAAAAATAATGTAGCATTCTTGTAACAGTCTCATGTTTACCACTGCTGATTTGCTGCTGTTCTATGTTACTCTAATTATGTTCTAATGGATGAAATGTTGGCACTAAACCAAGAGCTCAACAGTTTTTGAATGTCCCTACTTCCCAGTCTCAATGGGAGAAATGTTTAAATAAGTGTTTAAATTATCCAAAATCCCTAACACAGAAACAAATTGTGAAAGCTGTCAGTTTGATAGACTACACATATATAGTCAGTTCAGTTGCTTTATTCAACTCTTCCCCTCTCTCTCTCTCTCTCTCTATCTATCTATATATGGCAGTAAAACTCTTCTCCAATAACTGAGGATTTATTAGTCCACTTTCAAATTTTATTTTCTCTACAGCCACAACCCTGCACTGGAGTTCTTTTACTTAAATGTCTGGACTAATGTATTGGTCCAATCAATGCTTTTATTCTCCTTGAAGGGGAGACTCTTAACAATTAAATAGCTTCATTTCTATAAGACAAATCAAGATCTGTGATGTGCTGCTACATCGTAAACATAAAGTCTAAAGTTATCTCAAATCTAGGGAAGAAGAAGCACTGGCATCTAGCTATTTTTCAGGCAGGCAGCGTTCTCCTGGGTTAACCAAACCCTTCTACGGTAATATGTATTAATTCAGCAATGCCTATTGTTCAAGAAAGGCTTGATTAACTGTAAAATCCCATGCTGCTGATACTAACTGCTAGGCTTCTTTCTTTGACAGCTGAGTCCTTAACTTTTAAGATGAATGGAAAGTTTAAGAGACAACCTCATGTACCTCTCTTGGAACTGAGAGCTTGAAACTCACATTTGTCTTGCTAGAAGCCAGCCAATGGCACAGCTGTGGACCAAGAGACCACTCTGTCTGACATCAAACGACACAACAGAAAGTGCCTCTCAACATTTAAGATACTGTTTAGACTCAAAAGACATATTCATTATACTTAAGGGACTAATTTAATTGCCCTCTGCTGATCTACTCAAAATATCTTAGCCTGGAAAAAATCACATCTAGCCTTTGAGGCTTCCTGTAGATTTAAAAAAAAAAAAGACTGCAGTATCAAAGAATATGCCTATAAGAATACGAATTCTGGGCATGCATTTGCTAATAGCAGAATTTTCCAGACTGGATGCAGAAATTGCTAGGTGAATATGTTAGGCCTCTATTAGACACGAGGTCACATACAATGATGGGTTTCTTCAGCCTTAAAATTTGTGAATAAATTTATTTAAGATTCCTAGCAATTTATATTCATGGTGAAATATCCTCAAGGCCAGTTTAGATTTGAAGAGGCCATTTTCACCATTACTGTGTGATTTAACAACATGAGATAGACTTGGTACATAAGGTTATTTCAGGTAAGAAATAGCACGGTCCTCATCAGCTTTTATGTTGTTTCCAATCCAATTCCTATGTATCACTAAAGTGAGAATATTTATTTGTTCAGTCATCTTTCAGGAATGTGATCAGGCAACTTATTTGACATATGTACAATTATATTCCAATGCAACAA
Organism: Ctenosaura bakeri; assembly: GCA_948474755.1. Classification (NCBI taxonomy): domain Eukaryota; kingdom Metazoa; phylum Chordata; class Lepidosauria; order Squamata; family Iguanidae; genus Ctenosaura; species Ctenosaura bakeri. Next base: position 704,732 of record CAOLHI010000094.1, on the reverse strand, counting down.
TTACACAAAACCATAAATCCATAACAATCAAAAATCAGTTCTAAACAAATTTGAGAATGAACCATATCTGTAGCTTGCTGGAATATACTGCCTCGTAAATGTATATAGGACTGCAGTCTTCCACATGTCATGGGTGAACAGCACAACATATGGAGAAATGCCTACCTGGACCTCTGTGGCATGATGCTATTGGGGAGGGGTTAATTTAATGCCCTTCAGGAGAAGAGAGTAGTGTGCTCCATAGCTGGCACTGGGCACCAAAATGCTGCATGTGATGGGGGTGGAGTCACAGGGCATTTAAAGTCCTGTTGCCCCTTTGTCTCTTTGATTTTTAAGCTCACCAGATTGAGATTTTAGGATCCACAAAGATGAAAAGGCATAACTTCCAGTAATGAGAGGCTAAGGGAAGGAGGCAGAGGTAGTAGAGAGGTAATTTTAGCAATTTTCTTCTGACTATGTGAAAGTCTTTGAAAACTATGTGAAAGTCTTTGAAGACTATGTGAAAGTCTTTGAAGACTATTCACAGTTTGAGGCTTATTCCACACAAAAGTTCACATGTGTTTCCCTTGTGCAGCAAGCAACATTTTCTACCCAAGAAACAGAATTGCTACGCAGAAAATAATATTACTGTGCAGTAATAATATTTTCTGTAAAGAAAACGTTGTTTTCTGTGCACAAAATGCTGTAGTTGGGGTCTTGTTCTGTATCAACTCCACACATTTGATGCAGAAAAGAACATTTTCTGAATAGGAAACAACTTTTTTTTTTTGCAGAAAATTTTGTTACCTATTTTAAAATATACAAATTTTGTGTGAAATAAATCCTGTGGATAAATCCTGTAAATCTCATCAGGCTATAATTCTCTATATTAAGCTTTCCCAACATTTATGAAACATGTTTTTCAATCATTTTTTTTTCAAATCTTTTGAATATTTTTTCCATCCTAGAAGTTTGCCTAATAACATTTCGCTCCTTGAACTGAAGGATAAGATAGCATCACAACCATTGTTCCATGTACCAAAGAGCCTTATTTGGACATTGGAGAGGGGACAGTTGCCCCACTATACCTGAGGGAAGCATTTCTGCTTAGGGGATGTAGAAAAGGTCACAAGACAACACACAGCTTTCTCCTTCAACACCTCACACCTCTTCCCTAAATACATCAGCATCTGTTGCCTAATGCTTTACCGTGGCCCTTTTCGCACTGAGGCTTCTAGCACAAGCGGGGGAGGCCGGCAAGCGCAAGAAGGCTCCTCCAGGAGGCTGCCGCTTCCCCCTCCTTCCTTCCGCAGGCGAAGGAACCAGCGGGGAAGCGGCACCAAAGGAGGCTTGCCGCGCAAGCCGCCCTCCCCCCGTGCGAAGCGGGAGACCTCGCGCCGGATTCCCCCCCGCGTGCGCGCAAAGCGGGCAGCATTGGGCCGGATTCCCCCCCGGGCGTGAAGCGGGCGGCGTCGTGTCCCCCCCGCGTGCACACGCACGCGCAAAGCGGGCGGCGCATCTGTCGCGCTAGCTCCCCACCCCACTCCTTCCTTCCACAGGGGCGGAGGGAAGGAAGCGCGACCCGGCCGGCTCCCGGAGGCTCCGCACGAAAGGTAAGTGCGGGTGGGCGCCGGGAGCGTTGCGCGAGCGCGGGGTGATTTTCGCTTGGACGCGAAAATCAAAAAACCCGCGCTCGCGCCGCTTCAGCCCCGTGAGCCGGGCGGAAGTGGGAGTGTGTCGTGCGGAGCGACGCTCCCACTCCCGCGAGGCTCACGGGGCTGTCGCGTGAGCAAAGGCCCGTGCGAAAAGGGCCCGTGCCTAACAGCAGCACTGGCCCTGCAATGGAAAAGTAAAGAAGGAGGTGCTCCCCCAAATCTTGAAATTTCCTATTTTTTTGTCCCATTTTTTGTTTGAGATACCTTACTAGAGTCTCAGCAGAATCATTGGTTGTTCTACCCACATCTTTTCCTGTGATCTGGGTTACAACACTCTTGCATCAAGCATCAACAATGGCAAGCAAGGAAAAGAAAGAAGAAAATGAAGTGTGAAGTTAGGTTAACATCTTGCATATTTAAGTTGCGTGTAATTAACATGAGTTGCCATTTAATATTCACAAGCTGGAGAGAGGTCAAACAACAGATTGTAGATGTGTTGCTCTTATTCTTTATTAATTTAGAAATGTGTTGAAAGAAAAAAGCATGAGTCAGCCTCTCTGAAAAATTCAGTTTAAACTGTAATGGAATTTGAATAGGGTAATTAAGTGTGGGCATCTATGTGGGTTGCCTTTTCTAAGTATTTCACAGTGTGAAGATTACTTAGAAGCATTGTGATGTGAAAGGCCTGGATGCTTAGAGCCCCAAAGGATCACATATGAAAAAATGGGCAGGGCAGTTGGCATTCTTGCTCCCCACAACCTTCACTTTGATCCCGGTCCTTATCTTCTATTCATTTACTTTTTTCAACATTTCTCATAAATATTTATTTTCTTTTTTCTCGAAAGTGTTGTGCCACTGGAGGGAAGTCTAAGTACTGCCCAAACTATAAATCCCAGCAAACTGTAATTCTCTGCATTCCATAAAATGGAGCTACAGCATTTAAAGTATAATCAAATATTTACACTCATGTTGTGTGGATGCACTCTTAGGCTCAAACTACATGTTACATTACTTAGTGGCTTGGCACATCCGATGTCATGTATGCATGGGAGTGGCTAAACATTTCCTCCCCAGTCTTCTTTTGTATTGTAATCCTTGGGTCTCATGTCAGCAGAAAGGTGGGAAAATGAGTAGGTAGATGGACAGACAGACAGACAGACAGACGATCCACTTTCAGCAAAACCTAGGAAAAATTTCTTGCTTGAACTACAGCTGCTTTTGACGAGTGTGGGATTCTGGGACCTATGGTTCAAAGTTACTTTTTCAAAGCTCTACACAGCTCTTAAAAGAAGTGGAAGTGGTTTCCATTGCTAGGCTGTTTTTTAACCAGCTGCATGAAGGAAGAAGGTACAGGAACAAAGTGGCTGAGGAATTAAGGTTTGACTTTCCCTTCCATCCATCCATGCAATGCTACCCACCAAGGCCCATACTTTAGATGTCTTTGAAGTTAATTAAACAACACAGCAGGGGGAGCTGCATGTATACAATGAGCATCAAGTGTACTTTGACCCTTTCCCTTGAGTAAACTGACACTTTAGACAAGTTGGACTATTTTCTTTCCCCAATCCTAAAGCCATTTATAATGCAAATTCCCACCTGATTCAGACAGCTGCTATTGCTCAGAATTATGACTAAGATAGGAGCCATTTGTGTGGCTGTAATCACTGGGATTCAAAAACCACATTCCGCTGCCAAAACATGTGGGTGGAGGTTCCATGTATGATCTTGCCAATACTAGACTGATGATGCCCATGCATTGAAGGTATCATTAACAATGGGCTTTATTTCTTTCCATGTCTTCTTCATAATCACGTTTACTGAAAACACAAAAGCAGGATATACAAATGGAAGTGGGGGATGTGCACCATTCAGATCTCGGTGAATTATAGACACAATAAACTCTGACCACTGGCCATGCTAGCTGTACCTGGTGGAAGTGGAAGTCCAATAATTTCAGTAGGAGGGGAAAATGGGTTTTCAACCCTATTGTACAGTGAGACTTATACGTATCACTACGTATGCATCATTCACTGTTGTTGTTAACTGCTGCCAAGTTGGCTTTGACTTATGGTGACCTTATAAATGACAGACCTCCAAGATACCCCATCATTAACAGCCCTTCTCAGATCCTGCATATTTAGGACCATGGCTTCCTTGGTTGAGTCTATCTGCCTATAATGTGGTCTTCCCCTTTTCCTACTGCCTTCCACTTTACTAAGCAGTATTGTCTTTTCTGATGAGCTATGCTGGGTCATGATGTGGGCAAAGTAAAATGACCTTTCATTTTGATTATCTTGGCTTCTAGTGAGACTTCAGGCTTGATTTGCTCAACAATCTATTTAGTTGTCTTTTTTTTTTGGCAGTACCTGGTATCAGTGTAACTCTCCTCCAGTACCACATTTAAGCTGATTATCTTCCTATCAGCTTTCTTTGCTGTCCAGTTTCACAACCCCAGGTAAAACTCAAAAATATGATGGCGTGGATGATCCTGACTTCTGATTTCTTGTCTGGCATGAGGGTCTCTACCAGCAGCAGTACTACTATCAGCATAGCCTCTTGTCTCACAGTAGCATGCAATTCCACCACCAAGGAAAAGTAGTACCATTATGGGTTTATAGTGTGCATTACTCTTGAATTCATACGCAGTTCCTACTGTACAACATTACTTCTAAATTCACTGATTGCACTGTAGTTTAGTCCCAACAAAATGTGAACTGGCCTGTACTCTTACTGGATATAGTTGGCCATTTTCTCTTCAACTCATTCTCCATGTTAAATGAAAATTCACAAGCTTCTATTTTTGACTAGTGCTTTGTACTAGAGGAGGCCATGGGACAATGTGTACCATCTACAACTGACTAGCTGAAGTAAGACACAAAAGAATTGTGGTACTGTATATGAGGGAAAGGAAGACAAATTGCGGAACAGTAACGCCTACAATGAGCAGGCTTGTTACTGTACTTGAGATGTATGAACCCCAAAGAACTTCCAGTAATATCCTCAGTATTATTTTGAATGCAATGTAAAGTTAGAGTCTACCCTGCTGAGCCATAATTTGGTGGGAGAGCACACACTTCATGTATAAAAAGAATTCAAGTTCAATGCCAGGCATCTCAAGGTGAAACTTGAGAGCTGTTACTGGAGAGGATAGAGACAAAGCTGAGTGGGACAGATAATATTCTGTCTCAGTACAAGAGGGAGTCCTAAGAAGGCACAACAATGTAGCTTTCACAGTGCTGCTGATCTTAGGATATTTAGAGGGATGGCATGTTATGTTGATATGAAAAGAAGGCATCGTATCAAAGAGCAGAACACAAGAACTTTCTGACAAATATTTGCCAGTTTGCCTGAAAATGTTGCCTAGGCACAGAAGAGATTATGTGCAGATGATGGAAGACGTATTGAAAAATATTAGACTGTAATTAATTAACTGTATTAAACTGTAATCTGCTCCTCCTTAAGCAACAATCTGTAATTGGTAATGGCTAGTTATACAGTAACCAGTGGTATTGCTTTCCCTGTTCTAAGATTAAAAAATTAAAAACTATAGTGTATTCTGTAAATAATATAAATGGTTGGATTCTACAGATTGGAAGGTTTCTTATTCTGTTTTTTATCTCATCTGACCCTCTTGAAGCTCAAGGTGGCACACACAATTCTCTCCTCCTTCAATTTTTATTCTTCCCACAATTCTTTTAGGTAGTTCAGGTTAAGAGGTCCAAAGTCACCTAATGAGTTTTATACCTCAGCAGGGATTAAAGCCTGGCCCTTCTCCCAGTCTTCTCCGTGTTCTAATGAATATGTCATACTGGGTTACTAAGTATTGCACAAGGAAATTTATTTATTTTTCAAGGCTACATTTTGGGAGATTTGTGGTGCAATCTGAGACACATTTTTTTCAGAAGTGAATGCCACTGAACTCAATGGGACTTGCTCCTAAGTAAGTGAAAATAGAAGTGCAAATGTTGCTGTTTCTGTGACATAACTGCAACACCCAAATTATAACATCATTTTAGTAGCCATTTATATTTGCTTATATTCTTATATTTGGTAGCCACTTATATTTGCTTATATTATTAGATTACTTATATTTGCTTCCTAATTACACAAATACACATTATATTCTGAAAGTGACTGCAATATTTATCTCTTCTATTCAGTGTTTAAGAAATGAACCTTCACATCATCCCTTTTTTTGGTGTGTTCAACAGAATGCATTTTCATTCAGCACGATGTTTGCCTTACCATATTCTTTGCCTTACCATATTCTTTCAATGTCCTTGCTTAGGAATTTCTGTAGAGTTTTCTGACATTCAGACAAAGGACACAAAGAAAAGAGTCAACTAGTGATTGTTCCTTGGAATCAAACTTAGAGCTGCAAACAATGGGCTTTGTCTCCATTATATATATTCTAAGACACCACTTTTCAGTAATTTACCAGAATCATTACTCACTGGATGAATCATTAGCTATTAGAGAAATGTTCAAAGGGGTCATGAATTAAAAGACAAATGTGTACGTTAGAAAAAGAGGTCTGAGAAATCTGCAAACAGCATCAATAATAAATGGAAGTTCCATAATGCTTCATATTATTATTACACAGAAGCCTCACAACTATCTCCCAAACAATCTGCCATTTTTAGAATGTGAATCCAATCCTTTGATTTCTTAGTGGTGTGATACTTCAATTTCTGAGGTCTTTATGGCTTCCTTATTTACTTGAGTGGATGAGACAAATCCACCTATGTAAATGGATTTAAGTTCTCTATTGAAGTAAATAGGAAAATGCTTGCACAGAAGCACCAATGGGCATTTGGACTAAGTGTTCAAATGGGCATTTGGACTAAGACCATTGTGTGCATGGAAGCCCTTTTGAGTATCATGAAAGTTGTTTTTCCATCACCATGCTTAGGACTATCACCACTATTGGCACTGGCTTAGCCAAAACACCAGATAGACCTGGAAGTATACTTACAGTAGTATGGCACCCTTTTATGGAAATACGTCCTGTTGGTGACAAACAAACTTTAAAGTAACTATACACAGGCTTGGGATGTGTAAATTAAATTTACAACAAATATCAGCTGGCATACTATGGATGTTACTGAGATAACATTTGGTAAAGAGCAGTGTTACTCAAAAGGGTAGTCCATGGAATGATGCTGGTCTGTGAGCTATTCATTGGCTCCCAGTCTATAGTGAGGAAAGAAGGAAACAATTGTTGCTAATGTGAACAAATATAGTAGTTGTCCCTGGCACACTGGAAGGAAAAACTATTCCACTCCTATAACAAATTGCTTAAGGAATAATGGTGGAGAGAATTTTTAGTGTATTTCTGGTGCAACAACAGAATATGATTGCTCAGGACATCTCCTCCCACATCTCATAATATTAGGTATTCCTCCCACCCTACAAACTGAAAACATGTGCCACAACATGGATGCCATGGGCTTGTGGAGTGGGAGGAATCCATAAAATTATGAAGTTGAGGGAGGAAAGAGAAGATGTTCTGAGGAGTGGGATACGTAGGATCATGACTGTACATGTTACCTTTCTTCACTTTTGTTTTGCAGGAAGAGCATGTAGAAAAAACACTTGCTAATATTACATATTTGGTTAATTACAAATATAATAGACAGAATAGAGCTTGGTTACATCTGTTCCTATAAAACATCAACAACAATTGCAGTGGACTGCTGGGTAGCCTTCTGCTGTTAGCAGTCTTTGGTTGGTTGATTTTTCTGAACTGTTGAGTTATTCCATCTGTTGAGTTATTTCCAAATTAATGTGGATTTCTATTGCCATTTTTTTAAAAAAAAATTAAAGGAAGTGACTACATGTATCAAAATGAGCAAGAAGTCAGTAAGGATAAGAAATACTTATCAATCTGTTTGTGCTAACTATTTTTTCAGAATTTATCATAGATTACATTTACACAATAAACTTTCACAGAAAGAAGAGAATTATTGGAGAGAATTATTCATGTCACTCTCCCCTGATCAGGAGCATTGCAAAGCAGTTCTCATGAAGAATTTTATAATGGTTTGCAGAACAGATGTTATGTTGCTTTTGAGTACGTAATTCTGCATAGTATACTTATTTTTATATGCTGTTGTTCTTGTGTGCCATTTCTGACTTATGGTGACTGTAAAGCAAACCTATCACAGTGGTTCTTGGTAAAATTTGTTCAGAGAAGGTTTGCCTTTCCTTGCTCTGAGACTGAGAAAAAGTATGATTTGCCCAAGGTCATACAGAGGGTTTCCATGGCTGAGTAGCAATTCTAGGGTCCAATGCTTAAATGCTCAAACCACTAGATGCCTGCTCTTTTTAATAAACCCCATTACCAACCCACAAGAGCTTTGAGGCACTTAGTAACACAGTACATAAACTAAACCCTGAAGCTGGCTTTATTTATTCAGATTTTGAAGTAGCTTATTTAAAGGTGCTTTTAATTTTTAAAACATAACATTGTCAAGACTTCCTGCAGAGGCTTAAATACCAGAGAAGAGCAGAAGAAGATATACCAGATGCAAAACCATATTTTCTGTGGCACAACTAAAACGAATGTTCAAGTCTTCAGCGGCTAGCTGCCCCATGCTGTTACTGATGCCATGTGCACAAATTTTTTGTGCTGTGATGCACAAAATCTGTGGGGAGAAGAAGAATCTTAAGAAGCTTGCTCCACTGTCTCCCAAGGGCCAGTGGTGCTTACCAACCACTTCAGCCCAATTTCTCCATTGTGAAATGGATGAGTGGGTGGCAGTTTGGAGTCACTGCCTCTGAGATTTCATCCTCAGTCATACAGTTACAGTGGCTGAGGTGAAGGCAAGGAAAAGCTGCACCCCTTATTAAGCCTGAAAGGGACAAGACTCCTTCCAGTGTGAGAAGGTGTTTGTAATCTGCTGCAGCACAAAAGCTGCCCTTCAAACAGGGAAGATCACCTGCTTGCACACAGAAGACTGTGTTTGGAGAACTCCATCACCTTAATCTGGCCTTTGCCAAAGTGATTATCTACACAAAATCATTTTTAAAGTTCAGTATTTTCCTATCTTTTCTTTTTAAAAAAAATGTTGCAGGCTTTATAACATTGTGGTTGCTAGAAGTCTCTGAGGAGAGAGCAGAAAGTTAGCTATGTTGGGGGGGGGTCATCCTTGGCTCTTTGACTGTGATTTAAAATACTTGGGAGGGGGCTCTTTTGGCCATGTGCTCTTCCTGGTGACATGGTCTGAAGGAGTGGCTGTTCTGCTGAGCCACTGAATTACTTGGGAGTGAAGCCAGCAGACATGAGTTCCATATAACTGCTGGCTCAGTCTATGGAACTCAGTCTGAGAAAAACAGAAGGTGAGCTGTGTTTTGGGAGTCATCCTTCACTCCTTGACTGTGCTTTTAAAAGGTTTGTGTAGGGACTTTTTTTTTTTTTGCTGTGTCCTCTCCGTGAGCAGATCGTCTAAGGAAGCAGGACTTCTGAGTCACTTACTTGCTTTGTGATAGAATTAGTTCCATATAACTGCTACCACAGTCTTTGCGGCTCAGTCTTCGAAGGCAGTGTATGAGTTGTATGAATAAGAGTTATTACATTCAGAAAAGACAGAGGGGGGAAAACTGCAGGAACGGAGGCAGAAGGATCTCTTTTTTCTGTTGCAACATGTGTGCAACATTTCTCTCCCTGATTACACTTGCAACAAGTGCAAACTCATTGCTTTCTTGACAAAGAAGTCAATGCACTACAGCTACATGTTGAGACTCTTCAGATAATCAGAGAACATGAGAACTTCCAGAGGGAGAATTCATCCTACAGAACCAGCAGGAAGAAGCTGCCAATGAAAATGAAGGGGACTATAACAATCAGAGAGAACCCAGAAGACAGTCACCATCGGGAACAGACCATACAAAGGGAATTCAAAACCATTCCAACTAAATCACTTGCCGTATCTTCCTGAGGATAACAGTGGTGAAGAGGCACAAACAGGAAACCAGCAGCAAGAGACACTGCATGCCAGAGAAGAAGCCAACCTAATCACCACTTTCAGGAAAAAGAAAAGAAGAGCGCTCATGGGAGGGGATTCATTGCTCAGGGTTGTATAGGAAACTGTGTGCCAGCCAGTTAAGATGAATTGAAAAGTGTGCTGTTTCCTAATGCACATATCCAGGATGTCACTGATAAGTTGACAAAGCTCATCAAGAACATAGAACAGTACCCCTTCCTTCTGATTCCTGTGGGTACCAACAACACAGTACTATTTTAATAGATGGTGGGAATGCTGTGGATGTCATGTATCTGGGTGTCAGCAAAGTATTTGATAAGATCTCCCATGATATTTTGATTATAAAACTGACTAAATATAGAAACACCATCAGATGAATCCATAACTGGTTAGAAAACAGTGCTCAGAAAATTGTCATCAATGGCTGTGTTTCAAACTGGAATCAGTCTCAAGCAGAGTGCATCAGGGTTTTGTCCTGGGGCTGACACTCTTCAATATTTTTATCAGTGATTTAGATAATGGGGTAGAAAGAATTCTTATCAGATTTGCAGATCATATAAAACTGGGAAGGGTAGCTAACACTTTGGAAGATAGGAACAGAATTCAAAATGACCCTGATAAACTAGAAAACTGGGCTGAAATTAATAAAATGAAATTCAGCAGAGACAAATGCAAAATCCTATGTTTAAGTCGCAAAACACAAATCCACAGGTATAGGATGGGGAACACTTGCTTCAGTACTACATGTGAAAAAGACCTTGGGATTATTGTTGGTAATAAATTGAACATGAGTAGAGAGTGTGATGCTGCAACAAAGAAGGCAAGCGATATCTTAGCCTGCATTAATAGAAGCATAGTTTCCAAGTCTCAAGAAGCAATAATCCTACTATATTCCATACTGGTCAGGCCTCATCTGGAGAACTGTGTTCAGTTCTCATCTTAAGAAGGATATAGACAAATTGGTGTGGGTTCAGAGAATGGTAATGGTGATGATAAATTTTATAAAGATAAAACATATGAGGAGAGGTTGAAGGAGGTGGGCACGTTCAGGCTGGTGAAGAGAAAATTGAGGGGTGATATGATTGCCCTGTTTGAATACCTCAAGGGCTGCAACAAAGAGGAGGGTGCTGTTTGTTTTCTGCTGTCTCACAAGTAGAACTAGGTCTAATGATTTTAAGTTACAGGAGAGCAGATTTCAACTCAATATTAGAAGGATCTTCTTGACAATGGAACAAGCTGGGTTGGCAATGGAACCAGCTGCCGAGAGAGGTGATGGGATCTCTTTCTCTTGATGTCTTCAAAAAGTGGCTGGACAGCTACCTGCTGGGGATGCTCCAGCTGGAGATCCTGCATTGAACAGTGCCCCTTCCAGCTCTACAATTCTATGATTCTCTGAAGGACCATCTTCGCCAATACAAGCTTGTTCACACTTTGAAATTAGCATTAGATACTCTTTGTGTGCCTGTTAAAGCAATTAGGTTAGTGGGCAGGAGGAATGGGACCCTCTCACTACTGCTGTCTCTTTGAAATCTCTTCCCAGCTTGTTTTCCACTTAACACACTCATTGTTGTTGTGTGCCTTCAAGTTGTTTCTGACTTATGGTGACCTTAAGGCAAACCTATCACAGAGTTTTCTGGGACTGAGAGAGTTTGATGTGCCCAAGGTTGCCCAGTGAATTTCCATGACCAAGCAGGCAATCAAACCCTGGTCTCCAAGGTCATAGTCCAATGCTCAGACCACTACACCATGCTGGCTTTTACCTTGTCCTTAGGGGCCAAGAAAGGAAAAAGAGACAGGTAAATCTGATGAACAATGCAACAAATAACATCTAACATTTCTATAGTTATAGTGAGTAATGGGAGAAAGTTATCTTTCAAACGTATAATGAGTTAACAAAATGAATTACTTTTGAAAAGTAACCTACCAAAATCTGTCATATATACAAACAATCCCTGCAGAATTCTGCAGTCTAAGAGAGGGAAAACCCTTAGGACTGATAAGAGAATATTACAAAACCTGAAAATTTTCTGTCAAAATGCTTCTTAAAATGCCCTGAAAAATAACTTTTGAAAAGATAAATATAAACTGATACTTATTACTCCATCAATAAAATGACTTTTCTCTCACTTGCTACAATGCTTTTCAAATATAACTTTGTCATACCCTCATTATCTTTTCTAGCTATGATGTCATCAGGTTGAAACTATTCCATTTTTGTGTTGTTGTTGTTGTTGTTGCTGCTGCTGCTGCTGTTGCTGTTCCTGTATCCTTACAATTTTATTATATTTGCTGTTTTTGTTTTATGCAGCTCAGAAATATGCTAAATATTATTTTGAAGGAAATGTATAGAAATTCTACACATGGAATTATGGGATTTTCAGCTGACATTTCTCCAAATTTTCCTAAGGAACAATTCCTTACATTTGTACTATCAGAAGTTGGCCAGGTCAGATTTTCCACTGTGCCTACTTTGTCTCTCAAGGTGTCCAACAGATAATTACTTGCAATTGCTTTTCCTGCACAAAGTGACATTTGTCCAGTGCAAGTAATGGTGTGGTGCACTAGTCACTGCACTGTCTTGACTATTTAATGCAACAGGATGGTATAAACTGTTTCTATCCCGTGTTCCAGCTACTGCTGTTTCTTGAATTTTTACTCACTCCATCTCTCTGACATTTATATGGACCATTGATCTAAAAATGTATCAACCTGTCCAACATTAGAAGGGTTAGCAAGCTTTCCATTCGAATTGCTCTCCAAAACTGTGAATTTTCTAGTATCACAAACTGTGGTAGCACAGGGATGGTGGAGCACTTTGCAGCTGACCTTTCAGTGAAATAAACACTGAAGAGCTATGTCAAATAAAGGAATGACAGTAAGAACAGAAGGGGATTTTCCTTTGTTAGCTCTTCAAAAGCCCAAAGTATGCAGTCTTGTCAGAGCATGGGAAAAAGTACTTCTTTTAGACTACAGTTCTCAGAATATCCTGGCCAGCATGGTCACCAGTATCTTTTTCTAAGCTCTAGTCATACAAAATGTTGTGATGGGTCACACTGAGGGAGTTTCACCTGTTCCAGCAATACCCCTAGAATCACCAGACAGAAGCAGAAGCATACCTTCTATTTATTCCTGACTGGGGACTAGGTTCTCCTAGGAAGCCCAATTCTCTGTCCCACCCATGAGAACAATAAAGTGTTTGGGAATATGCAGGAGGGCTTCCTCAGCCACAGCACAACACTTGTGGAATGTCTTTCCCTTGGACTGGCATGACACTGGCTTCATTTAGGACCAGGCAAAAATACAGCTTTTTATTGAAACTTTTAGGCCTAACTGTTTTACATCAAAATGCTTTGCACATGTTTTAACCTTTTAAAACTGTTTTAACTTGTTAATATGTTTAATATTTTTTTAGTCTACCTAAAATATTTTAATTGTTTAAATTATTCTAATTTGTTTATACTGATTCTCCTTGTACAAGCAGGGTATAAATACTTCAACAAATAAATTGGCTTAGAGTTTGGAGGCCCATGCCCAAGAAGTACAAATCCCCCCATCCCTGAGCAATTCCGCTGCTGCCATCTTGTCAGTCAGGGCATGGACAGGGAATAGGAGGGGTGGCAAGGGGACCCCCCCATCGGCTTTGTGCCAGGACAATGCTTCTTGTACTCTCTTAGGTATACGCTATCCACCAGAAACCAGTCATCTGCTGAAACTCTGGTTCTCTTCTATTCACACTTCAATTATTTAAAGATATTGGTGTCAATGAGCCAAAACCAACTGAGGGAAAGCAAGAGGGAAGCAGTAGAACTTTGAAAGACTTTCTGACTGAGCATATCAGAGAAGGAAAGAAAATTAGTTTGGAGCAAGCCCAGTGCCCATGGATAGCTTTGAAAGGACAAGGAGCTGGTAACGAATGTGGAATAGCTAGAGTAGCAGTGAAGGGAGCTGAGGATGGCTATCCTATGAACTGAATGGCATTAAAAGTCAGTGATTTTCCATGTCCAGGGCAGTTGTCAGAATGAGAAATGGGCAGAGCATGAATCAGAATTTCAGCCACAAGGACTGAAAGGAAAAATTGTTTTCTTCACTGTGCTGTACATGGAGATGTGGCATGATTTGATGTCAGTGAGAGAAAAAGGAATCTCAGAAAAAGTCAATACTTCTTCTCTGGTCAATAAGATGTACAGACACTATCAGTGACAAAGGAGGCTGAAGGCACTAAACACTCATAGTTTTGGTGGGCTCAAGGAAAGAATATAAGTGAAAAAGAGGCCAGTATCTTTAAAGCCCAAAAAAGTGGTACTTGAAAACCTATCTCCACACACAAAATTTTTCCTGTTCAAGTCTTCAGGGGGGCTCTGCTCCCTTTCATCTCTCAATAGGAACACAAAATACGGCCTTACCACCATTGTGCCCAGACTTTGCAATTCCCTGACCTGGTTGGAGTCGTGGCTATTTCTGTTTATAGAAAGAATTTTAATGTTATAGGGTCTGTTTTCTTTTGTCTAGAGGCCAGAATCTTACCTTTCCAGTTCTTCCTGGAATTGCTATTAGGATGACTTCTCTTTTTTTATTGTAATGTGTATTGATTTGTTTCTAACCACCTTGTTGGGAGAAAAAGTTCAAGATAAATACATGAAATCAAGCTAGGTGGGGAACCCAATTGCCTTAACCGTTATCTACTCAGTAACTTCTCCTGTTTCAACTAGAGCCCAGAAACATTACTTTTTTGGACTACAGCTCCCCACATTCCCAACCCCTACAGGTGCAATACTCTTGTCATCAAGCTAGGCCAGCTGGTTCTGTGAGTTTTTAATAGGAAAGTTTGTATTTTACTGTCTAGGTTCATTAACCTTGTCCTTTACTGCTTTTATGGGCCATAAAGGTCCATAGGATAATATGAAAAGCGTTATTGTCCCCTTCTTGCCAAAGTGGCCTAAGAAGACTATGGAAGGCACATTTAGGACTATAATCAAACCATTTCATGGCCACAAAGGGATAAACTAAGCCCCTGTGAGGACTCTAGGATGTCTACGCCAGATGTTGTGAACTGCAGTTTCCCAAGATCAGACCTGAACAAAAATGAAAACTGATAGGCAGTTCACATCTAGTCATTTTAAACACAATATTAGCCAAGTATTGAAAATGTAGTCTGGTATATCTAGCAGAGAAGGAAGTAAGAAAAGTAATGTCTTCTCCACCCTGCTTCTTTCCTTGTTTCTTCTTTTAAAAAATAAATTAATAAGGATCCATGGAATTGAATTTAGTCTTAGCTACTTTATAAGGCACATTTAAATGCATCTTCAGAGAGCCGTTTCCTCTGAAGAATGGAATATTTCATGGTTTCCCCTTAGAAGCCGAGGGATTAATTTTCATCAGCCTCTATAGGGAACTGTGCAGACTGATCTTTTCAAATACATACAAAAGCTGCATTTTCCTCTCAATTGCTCTAAACTTTATACAGGTGTAGCTGAGATGGGAAATGACAATTGTGTGCATTGCCTTCCATCACCTTTTTCAAATTGTGGGTCAGAATGACCTCAAAAATTGGCAATGAGGCCAAGAGTCTTGCATGAGGTCTCCATTCTTTTCCCCTCAAGCCTGTATTAATGCATCCTCAAAGAACCTTTTCAATTGTTGTGAATTATATAGCAAAGCAGGGCATTGCTATTCTGGAGATGTAAAGCCAACCATATGACTGTAGGGCAAAGGTTGGGGCATCATCCTTTGATTTATAGCTTCATTCTTCACACAGAAAGCTCACTCATGAAATCCAATCCACTAAAATAAAATAACAACCCAGCTATTATCTACAGAGCTAGCAAGTGGTGGATAATAGATAAATTGCTAATTGGGAACCACAAAAATTGCAGGGTTATCTCCAGACCCCTGACAAAAATGGAACAGAAGCCTTGCAGCACTGTTTGAGGCTGACAGAGAAAGTCTCTGTCCTTGACTTTTCAAATTCTCTCCATGCTGTGTTGTTTTGTGTCAATTATGTGTTTAATTCATCAAACTGTGGTCTAAAATAGTAACTTTTCCAAGGTCCACTTTCAGCAAAATGGGTAATGATCCTGCCGGTTAGTTCTCTCTCACCTTTTGACAGGAATCTTCTCTTTTTATCTAGTCACATTAGTCCTACTCTCTGCTGCTTTCATGGGCCATAGAAGTCCATGCAATAATATGCAAAGCATCATTTCACCTCTTTAATGCCCTTGCTAAAGGGCTGAGAGCTAGAGATGCATGCCAGCACTAAGCCTGAGTGCGTTATTACTACCAAACTAGAGGGGAGCAAAGCATTGTGTAGAAAGCTGCTCTACCCCCCTGTGACCAAAGCCTGGAAATAATCCATTAAATAGTACTTTTTAATCTCCAGTTCATGAAAATGTTTTCAGAATGATTTGAAAATTAATAATTCTAGAACCATTGATATTCAGTATTTGAGTAACAATTAGCATTTTACATCAGTTAAATTTGCTATTTTAGGGTGGTATGGCTATTTTTGACTGTTTTCAGTATTTATAACTGAAACATTAATAATGTGTTAGTTACAGTCAGCATAAAATGATTAAAAATTCTCAATGGTTTAACAATAATGAATCAGTTTTCTGTAACAACTGAATGCATCAGCACAGGGGTGGGAAGAGCACAATGTTCCAGACACTGGACTGCAACTCTCAAAATCCTTTACTATTAGCTTTGCCTGCCTAGGGTTGATAGGACTTGAAGTCCAACAACATCTGGCGATCTACATGATTCCCATGCCTGCATTAGTGATAATACTCAATTCTCTATCCCTAACCCTGTGGATGCATATTACATTCAGGATATTATAGTCTATGAGAGGCTTAGGTGGCCACATTCTCTGTTTATTTTCCTTTTCCTACATTCAGCCTACACCTTTCTCAGAATACCTTTTATCCCTGACCATTTTAATGCACCCTATACTTTTTTTTTAGTTCTTCAGAAATTTTACAGTGACACCCTTAGAACAAACCCCAAAAGAGTAATAGTGACACAATATGTAATATGTTTTTTTAAAAAAGAAAACATGCAGCATTTCCTCATTAATGTATTGCTAGTTACTTCTGTCATGAAGTATGGCTGAGCAGATATCTGACTTCACATATCTTTCAGAATCCTATACAAAGCAGAAGAAAATTTCCAGCACTGTTCTTATGTGTCCCCCTCAGCCACATCAATGCAAATTCCAGTAGAGGTTATGCCTCAGATAACAAAGTAGATGTGTGCCTAGGCTTTACTTCTTTAACAGAAAATTTGGTACCAGAGGCAGAAATAACATGGAACGAATAGGGATAGGTTCCTACATAAAAAAAAAAGTTCAACATGTTTCAGCAATCTACTTATCCAAAACTAACAATATGCACATGTGAAATGAAACAACCAGATAGGTAAGCCTTGCATGAGTAAAGAAAAACATTTTGAATCTTCTTGAGACCACTTGTAAGCTTCTTCCAAAATGCATCCAAGAATTATTTTTCCCCTCTCTTTAACCTACATTTCTTCTCATGATTTCCATTTTGGTGGCCAGATTTATAGATCCATGCTTCTTTAAAATGATGGGGAAACTGATGAGGGTAGCTGGTGTTGGGAGTGACTGAAATATCAGTCCACCCTTGATTTCCAAGTATATAAACATGGAGCTGAAATGAGCCCTGAATCAGGTTAGGAAGAAATCACACCCACACCAATACAGTCACACATGCAATTACTCTTGGCCAAAAGGGAACATCTTCTCAGCCTCAGCATTCAGCTGGAACAGTAGTCTGATCAGATAAAGCTTATTGAAACATCAGGATTTTTTATATAGCTTCCAAAGGAAGAGAAAATGTGTACAAGTTGCTTATTATAAACATAGAGAACAGACCATTCCAACATTTTTCTGTAAACAAACACATGTTTTCAGTAAGTTATCTTGTTGATTTGTAACACAGTTCTTGCAAGAAGATAGAATGGCTAGTTTAGAAGTGCTTAGGAAATCAGAAACAAAACACTAAATGCTTGGAAAAATTTTTACTCTCAACAGGCTTTGTCTGCTTTCACCCTTTTTCTCTGTTCTGATGTTCAACATACTCCATAAGGGATTCTGGAGACAGCTGCTGTTTACTTTGCCTGTTGTCAAAAGGAACAAAAAGCTACAGTAGGATCAACTAGAACAGAATCCCATTATTATCAAGCCCAAGCTTTTTTATTGCATTGTTTGCTGCAGACACACTGTTATAATCTGAACTAAAAATCTGTGTTTCTCCAGGTTTCCTTCCCCATCCCAGAACTAATTCTACTAAAAACTTCCAATTAGACAAAGAACAAGAAAGAAAAAAGGGGTAGGAAGACATAAAAAGACTTTACAAAAAGAAGCTTCTTTGTCAGAAGCTTTGTTAGCTGGAGGTATGCCAGTACACTCTGAGACAGGCTGGTGATTCTCTAATATTTTTGTCCTGGTTTAACACTGAGAAGGGTTTTTTTTTTTAAATGGAGAACAAAAGGAACATCTCCAGGTTAATTCAAAAATATAGTTTTTAAAAACAATTACAGTGGATGAAGAAAAGGGGATGCAACACATTGTGGCAAAGAATCCAGAACAATCTCACACTTTAAAATACAGAAGTATTTACAATTATATGCCTGTACAACCCTAGCACAAAACAGACAGATCATACCAAGCTGTGGAAGAAAGCAGGTTTATTGGTAAAAACATTTAATGATCTGATTTTGCAATGATAATAAATTGAACAACAAGGCTCATAACACACGCAGCTAACTGCCAAGTCAGTGTAAGTGGCACAGACCACAGGGATTTGAGGAAGCTAAGAGGAGATAGCGGTGGTCACTGAAGTAGTAAAGAGCAGAGAAATGAACTGAATAGCGGTGAGTGACTAAGGCCATTTCCACACTGGCCTGTTATAGGCCATTTCTGCACTAGCCCATTATAGCGCGATGATTCCACTTTCAACATCCTTTGGAATCCTGGGGTTTGCAGTTTTGGGAGGGGCTGGCCGGCCCCTCCCGAAACTGCAAACCCAGGATTCCAGAGGATTTTGAAAGTGGAATCATCGCGCTATAACGGGCTAGTGTGGCCATAGTGCTATTATTCCACTTTCAACATCCTATGGAATCCTGGGGTTTGCAGTTTGGGGGGGGCATAGGATGTTGAAGGTGGAATAATAACACTATAACAGACTAGTGTAGAAATGGCCTAACAGAGAAGTTTGGCATACTACTAACAGCATGGCAGGCATTGCAAAAAGTGGTTGAAGCACAACACCATGCTGCTGTCTGACTGCTGATTGGAAAGACGCATTGTAAACAAGTTGCTGGACTTTTTGCTTGCAACCGAACTGCATTTCTGAGAAGCTCAGCCATATTGGCTTGTATAAATATGATGTGCAGTTTTGTTGCTGTTACTCCAGCACCTTGTCTGATACAGGTATTTCTACGAAGTCAGTGTGAGCAGGGGTCTTATAACAATTAGGAGCAAAGACATCTTGACAGCTGAGACAGGAAGCATGACCGGCCTGGCTCCTGAGGCTCCACACGCACAGCAAGTGTGCGCGGGGCCCCGGAGCGATGCATGACCGTGCACCATTTTTGGCTTAAAGCTGAAAATGAAAAAGTATGTGAGCAGTGCCTGCCAGGCCCTGGAGCATCGCAAAAATGTGGACCACTCCTCACATTTGTGCGATGCTCAAGGGGCCCTTTCGCATGGAAAATGCCATATGAAAAGGGTCAGTGTTATAGTGCTATTATTCCACTTTTGACATCCTATGGAATCCTAGGACTTGCAGTTTAGGGAGAGGCCTTTAGAATTCTCAGCCAGAGAGCTTTTTGGCCTCAGTAAACTACAAACCCCAGAGTTCCACAGGATGTTGAAAGTGGAATAGTAGCACTGTAACACTGTAGTGCAGAAAGTCAAAACACAGTCCAATGGCATGTGCCAGCAGATCAATCACAAGTGACCAAAGACCAAGATACACAGGCTTGATGTTCTCTGTTGCACACAAACATTGCAATATAATCATGATTTGGATGTGGCTTGTGTGGCATACTTGCCCTCTGGCATACCTGTTGTAGCTGCTGATCCTGCCCAAAACTCTAAGAAACTAATGACTTTAGTTCTTCTACCGTTATAACGCATAAATCATGTGGTCTGTGCACAGGCCGAAAGAAATGTATTCACTTCAGGAGAATTCAAAAGCATACCTTCCTACTCCTTAGTGCTCATAAAAACAAAGTTTGGCTTGTACCTTTGGGACGGAGCAATAGAAAAATGAGATTGCTCAGAACAAGTAATTAAAATGGCAGATTATTTAAAAAAAAACTCAGCATTTAAACTTTTTGTTCTTTAGAAACTACTATATATTTCCAAAGAAACTACTATATTTTTCCACAGCCTTCTGTATACTTTTTTTCCCCTGCCAACATGCCCAAATATCATCAGGATTTAGTATTTTAAAACTGTGCTTTCTAATCATGCTTTGTCTTCCTTATATTGTAATAGATGGTTCTTGCTGGTCTCCATGCTGTCTGTAAATTAAGATTCCCAGCTGTGGAGCTCTCCAGATTTTGTTTGTGGGGTTTTGATTGGCTCATCAGTATTCCTAAGCTTTTTGAAGCTGCCTTTTGTTTCTTTTTCTTTATGGCCAGGGCTGCAGCCAGAAGAGGCTAAACTGCAATGCTTCTCATAATCACAGTCCTGCTGCTTTCTTTCCTTGATTTATCTTGTTGTGAAGACTAGCACAATATGAGCATTGCTGAATGCAAAACTTAACAGTAATTTCCATGGTACCTCACCTACCTCACCTGAACAAAGCAGTCTTCCACACCTTCAACATTTAGTGACAATATCTGTGTTGCATTTCAAGTATTTTTATTTAGTTAAAACATAACCTGCATTTCTTCAAGGCTGCTCATAACAGTAATTTACAACAAAATATTGTATAACAATAAAATCATAAAAATGGGAGACCAACAAAGGGAAGAAGATACGCACAGATATTAAGACCACTTTCAAATAGTGTTCAGCAAGTTAAAATAATTTAGTGCAGACTGTCCACATACTATACATTTGTGGCTCAAGTATTCTCCGAAAGAAGGTCATAAAGCCAAGGGACCCAGCTGATGTTGTGAAAGATGAGACATAGGCAGTTGCGTAGGGACGGGAGGCTGATGGAGGCGTTTCACCCCAGATGGCAATGTTTTGGGGGTGGCCGAACTTGTAGCCACACCCCCACACATGCTGGCCATGCCCCCACACACCATGGCCACACCCACACACACCGTGGCCATGCCCCCCACACAGTGGCCATGCTCCCCATGCTGTAGCCCCACCCCCTCTCGCCCCCACTTCACACATTCCAAACTCCACCACAGGACATAGGGTGCTACGGGTGCTACCTCTGAAAAAGGGAACTCTAAAGCCTAGTTAAAGCCACCAAAGAAAAAAAATCCTTTCTCTAGTCCCAAAATAAGCATACATCTAGGATACAAAGACAGCCTCTGAAGAATTTGTTAACAGATAGGATTCATGGGAGATACAGCATGTTGAATTCTCAGTGCATTGCTTCCTCTAGGAAAAGGTGGGGAACATCTTTCAGCCTGAGAGCTAAATGAAAGGTCAACTTCATTGTTATGGGACCACTCTTGAGTAGTGAGCAGAGCTAGAGGCAAAAAAAGTGGTTCCAGAAGTACCAATACCAGGAGACACATATTAACCTTTTGGGATGAGGGGGAAAAAAACCTCTAGAAAAGCTGAGAAACAATCAAATGATGATGTCATGGGGAAAGGGGATCCAGCCATCTGAGTAAGCACAGAAGGCTGGATTGGGATCTCAGAAGGGACCAGATCTGCAGATTGGTTTTTGACCCTGGAAGGATCTGAGGATTTTTCAGCCTGTCCTAAAGAGGAATGCAGATTCCATACTCTCTATCCCTCTCCTTCTCTTGGAAAAGCCCTCTTGCAGGCCCCCGTATGCCTAGAACTCTGCCAGAGAGCAGTAAATAGTCCTGTTAACAAGTATGTTCTGTTGCCAATATTTGTGTAGTTCATTAACCCAATGGGTGCAACAGTCTATGCAACATTTACCTGCAGAGGTATTAGACAAAGTGATAGGATAATAATTGTACCTTATCAAAGTTTCTACTTAAGGGAAAACCCCTGGAGACCATAGTCAGGCACAGCATAGTGTAGTAGTTCCACATACAGAACTACATTATAGATTCAACACCCATGAACTTAGTACTGAGCAGCTGTGTGTACACACACACACACACCACCACCACCACCACCACCACCACCACCATTCTGTTTCTGGTGTAGAATGGAAGGGGATCAGAAATGCATTGTCTGCTGATACCTGCCAATGATCCCAGCAGAACTCAGCAGACGATGCAACCATTTTACATCTGGCTACAAGAACTTAGCCAGACATTTATGTGATCCTTTTCCACTCTCTACTAGGCACAAAATGGCCATGTGGCTAGTTACAGTAGTTCAGTGGTAATGTGAGGAGGGGAGCTGGCTATTGCAGAAGGAGAAAGGGAATACCAACCTCTGCAGTAACAATACAGACATGTAAGGTGGATTTATGCCTGCATATGCCATTAACAGCATGACACCCCATAAATGAATGTTTTTTCCAAATATTTGGTATTTTGTTGCAGAAGCAAACTGTAAGGCTATTTTAGCTTACATTGTGCTCAGAGCACTGTTATGTTCTAGTCTTCTGTAAATATGTTACTGAATGTATATTTTAGAAAATAAAATAAAGCTTTTTAGTGAATGTATATTAATGATATTAAGGTTAATGGCCTGTTGTCAGGGGTGAGAGCATAGAATGTTGGTGAGTTTCTGGTGATTTGCTGTGAGTTTGAAAAGGATGGAGTCAGTGAGGAATAGTATATTTAGTGAGCCAGAGTGAGGCAGTGGTTTGAGCATTGGACTAAGGCTTTGGAGATTAAGGCCCTTTCCGCACCTTACCTTTTTCGGCGCTGAGGTGTGGGGATCACGCAAGCAGCCTCCAACAAGAGGCTCTCACATCCCCGCTGCTTCAGCTCCGCACGAGCTGTCTGCTCCCGAGCAGGTAGCGCAAGAGCCCCACTTCTTCCTTCCGCAGCACAGCCTGGGAGTTTCCCAGGCTGTGCTGGGGCAGGAAGAACAACCACTGCAGCTCTGGAGGCTCCGCACACCAGGTAAGTGCATGCAGGGCCCAGGAGCAATGCATGATTGCACACCATTTTCAGCTTCCAGCTGAAAATGAAAAGGTGCGCGATTGGTGCCTGCTGGCCCCTGGAGCATCACACAATTGTGAATGCATCATGCAGATCGCTCCTCACAATCGCGCAACACTCCAGGTGCCCTTTTGCATGGCAAATGCCGTGCGGAAAGGGCCCAAGATTCAAATCAAATCATTGTTTGGCCATGGAAATCCACTGGATGACCTTGGGCAAGTCATAATGTCTCATCTTCAGAGAAAGGCAAAGGCAAAACCCACTCTGAACAAATCTTGACAGGAAAACCCCGTGATGGGTCAGAAGTGACTTGAAAGGACAAAATGAGGAGTTAGGTTTTATTTAGGGTAATTCTTATCCAGATAATAGAGTAGTGTTATATATAAGTGATATTGACAATTTAGACTTGATAGCTATAAAAACTAAGCCTCAAAAATGCTTTAAACATAAGCTGCTACACACAAAGTAATCTTAGCTTGCACACTTGTTTTCTTTTTAATAAATGGTTTGTGATATGCCCACATTCTTCTTGGTATGGAAGTATCTGTCATGCCCTGCCTTGAAGACTCTGACAGTGAGGAGGAGGGTTCTGAATACTAGGTGGAAGTTTCCCCACAAGTTTGACCAGAGGGGAAAAAAACAATTAGCATCAGGAGCCTGAGCAGGGAAACAAGTATCAGAAGAAGAAACAACACAGAATCCTACCTTGTTGGAAAGACGACACAGGCAAGAAGGTCTCAGGCCTTCAGTTTGTTTATGTAACAAACAAACTTTAATGAGGAAACACTTGTGGCAACATCATTAGCCTACAAAAGGCAAAAGCTGGCTTATCTCCTCAGGATTGGCGCCTTGTACTGTGTCTTCCTGAATTCTGACTCTTTTGGGCCTCTGCTTGCCTGACGCCGATTTGGATTTTCCCTTATCTATTTGTCTGCTTTGGGACAATTCCTGATCTGACTTTGTGTGAAGGACTCCCTCTCTCTGCCATGAATAATATTCTACTCTGCTGGTGTGCTAGTTGGCTGCCTGGTCTGTCTGGGACACAACTGTGTCTGTGGTAGCAGCAGAATACTCCATGGTGGTGGCTAACTCTGGGTGACTGGTGGAGAGTTCGCGTGAAGAAATCTATGCACACAGGGTCACAAAGTCCTATGTCACAGGTTGTGGGAGTAGCCTGCATTAAGTACACCTCATAGGTAGAACCCCTTGGTAAGAGTAAAGGAGTAAGGTGTCCCACACAGAGTTGTTCATGAGGCCATTTCCAAGAAACACAGATTTGGTGATAGTGAGTGGGGTTTACTATGGAAGACCCTCACAGATGGAGGGGGCAGAGGAGACGTGTAAAGGTTCCCATAAGTACCCCCAAAATGGGTGATGCACTATTGATCTTAGATTGGAAAAGTCATATTTTGGGACCAAAATTCCCAGATTCTGAGGAAGTGAACCACACAAGTATTATTTATTTACCATGAATATGCACTAATGGTGAGAGCCAGCATAGTACAGTGATTTGAGTATTGGACTATGACTCTGGAGACCAGGGTTTGAATCCCCACTCAGTCATAGAAACCCACTGGATCACCTTAGGCAAGTCACACTCTCTCAACCTCAGAGGGGTCCTTTCTGACCAAATTTTGCCAAGAAAACCATGTAATCAGGGTGCCCTACGGGCACCACAAGTCAGAAATTATCTAAAAGCATACAACAACAACCAACAACAATAATATGCATTAATTGCAACACCCTGTTCTCTGCACATGTGGGCTTGTCCACCTAACAGTACATAGCATGCATAATGTTGTGTAATAATAATTTTTAAGAGAAGAAATATGAGAAAGTATTGAAAGAGCCAATATAATGCACACTGAATGCTGTGCCTTGGAGAGGGAAAGTGAACCCTCACTTAAAGGATCTCTTTCCACTCTTAAAAGAGTGGAAAGATGCTAATCAATGCTTTTAATATATTTTTGCTTGTTATTCCACACCCGGATGATCAGATAGTACTGAAGATCTTGCCTTAACCAATGTAATTTCTTTGAACTTATATGCCCCAGATGTTAATCAGTTTCTGATGGTGAATTACCCATCAAACTATATCAGCTCAACTGCAGACTGCTAAAGGAATGAACGCAAGATTAAAGTCACTTATTGCTCTGTGATAGTGGCCAACATGTTAATATGTTATCAACGTGCAACAGAAAAATTAGCCTTGATGAAGAACAAAATGAAGAAGTAGAACCATGGTGAACCTGACAAAGGCCCTTTCCACACGAGGCGAGGGAATAGCTCCCTGCCGTTACCTACCGCTTCTTCTAGGGTCCGAAGCAATGCAGACTGTGGCTGAAGCCCATCTGCAGGGCTCCTACTTGGTCCAGGGCGAATTGGAGCAGCACAAGGTCTGTAGATCCACACTGCTCCGGCTTCCAAAATGGTGGCTTCCGGCTTCCAAAATGGCGGCTTCCAGCTTCCAAAATGGCGGCTTCCAGCTTCCAAAATGGCAGCTTCTGGTTGGTCGTGGATCCCAACCAACTGCTGAAGCTCGCCATGCCTAAAGACCGCCCTCCGCAGATCGCAAGCACACTCTGGAGGACCACTTGAGGTTGTTTTGGAGTGGACTGAGGTACAGATCTCCAGTAAGTAGTCTGCTCCTTGTCTGCTCCAAGGTGCAGACGACCTCCGTGAGAGGATGCACTGCTCCATTTTAATTGCCTGGTGCGGAAAGGGCCATAATGTAGCTAGTGCAATACATTCTGAGTTTTAGTCCATACTTTAAAGGATCTAGTTGGGAAAGCTGGAACTTCCCCAAAATAGTACCTTTAATATATTTAACAGTTCCTGTAACATTTATATTAACATTTGGAGTGGGTTGCATGTGGAGTACACAGATACGGGATCTGCCAGCCACCCCTGTATAGCTCCAGAATCCTGCTTCCCACAAGCTGCCATCTACAGGCTTCTGAGAAACTCACAAGCATAACATAAAGCTGATAAGTCTCTTCCATGTTGCTTCCTGGTGGCCTCTGTTGCCTCTGAACCTGGAGGTCAGAGCTGGCATGTTTATTCATTAAGGAATTCTTTACAGCCTCCCCAGGGAAATTTGTTAACATTTACATTACAACTCATTATGCTATTCCTTGTTTTTCCATCATTTTTCCATACTTAAAATTCCTTAGCATCCATACGAACATAAAAATTTTTAATTTCTGCTGAAAATGCTGAAAAATGGCACTGAAAAAATAACTGTAAATTAACTTTAAAAGTTGCTTATTACATTAGAAAAAGTTGTTCACACTCACTAATTGGTTTTGAACTGTAACTTTTTAATTCCTTTGTTACACTTTTTGAGAAAACTCATTACAAGTAATGATGTAGCAAGTAAAAACTCATTACTTCTAAACTGTGCTGGAAGATACATGTAGCCTTTGCGACGACTACCCCGAGAGCATTTATCATCTAATGCTTATTCTGTACATGTTTGAACAGAACTTATGGACAAATAGATGTGTACTTTTCAGATCCTTTCTATTAAAAAAAGGCAACTGGACTGCCAATATTTCAATACTGACAAATGGTTGGCATTCTCAACCACATCTGAGATAGCAGTCTAGAATGGCCAATAAACCAGAAGTCTAGATTGGCCAAGACAGGCAGTGTGATATAGAGAACTCAGTGGAGGAGAACAGCTAGAGAATCCTAGAGAAGGACAGTCTGGAGGTTGCCACTGCTGTTCAGTAATGGCCAAGAGCCAGTTTCTATCCAAGTTGATAGATTCAAATTGATAGATTCATGAAACTCTAACCCTGAACATTAATAGAAATTATTTTTGTAGATTTTTTTCTCATCTTCTTTCTACAACCAGCCTCTCATGTTAATGCAGAGAACCACATGTTGAAACCTGTTATAGTCTATACATTGTGTCTCCCTGGATCATGACAAGGCAGAGCATGATGGTCAGTTCTCATTTTAAATTTTCAAGGATCAACTTTATTCATAAATGTACATTTATGATGCTGATTGATGGGTTGGGAGAGAGTTTAAAATAACCAATATATCTGAAAATACCTGAGAAGACAGCATTGAGAATGTTCTTTCAGTAAACTTCATATCTTCTGGAAGTGCGGTCTTTATTCATTGTCTGCTACATGCTCAAGGTACAATGAATTACTGAGGAAGACACTGGCAAATGTTAAGTGATAGATAAAAATAACAGGAACAATTTAACAAGACTCGGATGGAAACTGGAAAGGAAGGCAATTCAAGCCACATTTATTATTGTGTGTGTCACAAAAGCACTTCAAAAAACAGGCGGTATTTCTTTTAAAAGTTAAGCTCTTTATGTTTTCTTTCCAGAACTCAGTAATATTTCTTTACAGCTTTAGTAAGAACTGCATGTCCTCTACACACAGGTTTGCACAGGCTGTTAGATTGGGACCATCCAAGTTACTGATGATATCAACCTGCACTATTACTTTTGGTGAGATGAGAATAAGCATTGAAATAAATCTCACAAGAACAAAAGTATAAAATCCGGGGCTTTGAGGCTACATGTGGCCCTCGACTAATTCCTATATGCTTCCAAAATTGCTATTTCTCTCTCTGCTAGTTGTGGTGAGTAAGAAACTATCAGTGGAGATTGCTGAGGTATGGCAGCCCACAGAGATGAGTATGGATGGGAAACTGTGCTTGTCTGAATATACAGTATGTGTATGTATCTGCCTGCCTTCCTTTTTGTGCATCCCTTCCCAGTCAACATAGCATGCAGCCCTTGTGAATGCACTCCTGCTCAAGATCAGGGCCATTTCTGCACCAGACTGTTCTAGTGCTATGATTCCACTTTCAACATCCTATGGAATCCTGGGGTTTGCAGCTGGCCCCTCCCGAAACTGCAAACCCCAGGATTCCATAGGATGTTGAAAGTGGAATAATAGTGCTGTAACAGTCTAGTGCGGAAATGGCCCAGGATACAAAGAAACCTTGTTACATACATATAGTTAAATTGACTAAGATCAATCACAGTAAAAGAAGAATGAAGATTGGGACATATATAATTCAAGATCCTGTATCAAGGTGTTTACCTTATAAAGTACAGAGGGTTTGGCTAGCAAGAGAAGGTGCAGACATTGTGGAATCTCCAAAACTGCCAATCTGATGGACTATGATTCTGGAACCAGTCATTGCATTAGGAGGCAGATGGATGTAATGAGAAATAACTATTGGGGACTGTGTAAAGTAACTGTCCAGTCTGAATGATTTTGGTGGGCTTTAGCCATCTCTCATCCCTTGGAAAAAAGACAATTGGGAGAAAGCCTTTGATGGCTGATTGCTTAGTCAGAAAAGGCCTTTAATAATGTGCTGCATTGTCAATATTTGTTGTTCTTCTTTTTTAATGGACAATGTTTTTAATTGCTCTTACTCCTATTGACAATTTCATTATAGAGTAACATTTTATGGTGTGTACTTGTAGCTGTTTACATGTTAACTTGTAAGTCACCTTGAGACCTAAAACTAAGGAAAAGGTGGGAAATAAATAATGAGAGAGAGGGACGGGGGGAAGGGAAGAGGAAAAAGATGTCATACATAAGTGGAATTGAATGTCTTCCTGTACCTTAAAGTATCCTGTCAGAATGCTTTACATCGGGCCAGTCTTGAATCAGACTGCTTTATATTTTGGGAGGGGTGTACGCATGGAGCATAAGGAACTC
This sequence comes from Ctenosaura bakeri, assembly GCA_948474755.1. Classification (NCBI taxonomy): domain Eukaryota; kingdom Metazoa; phylum Chordata; class Lepidosauria; order Squamata; family Iguanidae; genus Ctenosaura; species Ctenosaura bakeri. Next base: position 676,163 of record CAOLHI010000094.1, on the reverse strand, counting down.
AATTTCAGTTCATTCTTTGAGGGCTTGTCCCCATCTGCATTTTCAGAACTGTCCAGGAAAACATATCCTAGATTTTTTAATTTATGAAAGGATAAAGATAAAATGGAGCAGGACAATGTATTTGAGCATAGAAAAATAAACATGTTTCAAAGGCATCCAGATACTGCTTCAACATATTTTCATCAACAAGGGGAAAGTGTTCAAGAAGTATGCACAGTTTTTTAAAAAATCACACAAATAGGTACATTTTTTGTCACATAAAAGTACATCAAAAGGAGAGAGAGAATGGAAACAAGACACAGACTGGATGCCGGGGGGGGGCATCTGTAGACTTTTTGGATGTGCCCATCCCTCACTTTCACTATACCGAATAGCAGATATACATGGATGAACTGAACTCTTGGATTATTCATCTTTAATGACAGAGCCCTGAATTATACCACAGTTAATCTCTAGAATAGTACCTCCAAGACCATAACCACTCAGATGTCCAAGAAGACCAGTTGAGAAGGCCAAGTACACTAGGTCATAAAGTTCAATGCTAACAGGTAAGCATTGAACTTTATGCAGCCAATCCCTCCTCCAGCTTTCATACTGTCAATTGGCTCCATTAGCCAATCAGCATGCAGCTGGCTCCATAAAGCTCTTGGAGCTCTGCCATTTCATTATCAGACTGAGCTAATTACTACTTTGTTTTCTTCCCTTGAACTTTCTACCTCTGTTGGATTATGACCCACAGCCCGCCTCTCCATATGGATTGAGGCGGCGAACAACTTACAAATAGCATGTATTTCAAAAAATTTCTATACATGCCCCCAACAAGCTGGGTACTCATTTTACCGACCTGCAGAAGGATGGAAGGCTGAGTCAACCTTGGAGCCCGGCAGGATCGAACTCACAACCTTGTGGCTTGCAGTACTGGCATTTAACCACTGCGCCACCAGGGCTCCCTTTAGCCTTTGTTACTACTGAAGCATTTCCCCAACTCCATCTACTGGGAAAGGGACTTCCTTGTTGTGATGCTACATACTCATTTGCACTCCCCTAGGATCAGTCAGGAGGACCACTGTAAAACTAAAATAGTTTGGAGATAATGCTCTTGGCTTTTTCTTCTTCCAGCTGATTCCATCTGGTGGGAGCAGGGCTGGAATGACTTTATCCTCCTGTACAGGAATCTCTTGACACACTAGGATTAATCCAGCAACATGGTACTATTCCTGTATTCAGCAATTATTTATTTGACATCAAGTTGGCTTCAACTTATAGCAACCCTATGAATCAAGACTTCCATGAACCCCAAACATCAACAGCCTTCCTCAGGTTTTACAGACTCAAAGCTGTGGCTTTTTTGATTGGATCAATCAACTTCTAATGCAGTTTTCCTTCTTCCTACTGATTTTCACTGTTCAGGAATGCTAAGGTCTTTAGGTATTGGGGAGCAGTTCTCAGCCAATCAAATAGAAACATACAAAAATATGTATGTTTAATTGGATGCCCAGTGTGAACAATTAGCAGGAATGGTCAGTGCTGTTCCTTCAATGCATTAAACCAAAGTAGTCACACAAATGATTTCAATGAAACCAGATCAACATAAGATGAGTTAGGATTATAAATGTAATGCATATGTGCCTAATAAGCATGATTTTCTCATCACTAAAGACAGAAACGAGAAGAGGGAAAGCACTATATTATTTGTATTTGTTATCATAGAACAGTAATAATTTACAGCAATTCAGAACAGACAAGAATACATATGCATTATTCAAATGTCTGAATTGGTTCAATGTGAGATCAGTTTTGTTAAGTGTTGCTCTGTAATAGATTAAGATACTTTATTCAGCATATTAACACAAAGTGAAGACAATAACATCACTGAAAGTAAACATTTTAACATAATTTAAAATTTGTGGTATAGCTCAATTTATACTCCTGGAAGACATGGATTTCTTTAGAAGCTAAACATTAAATGAGAAGACTGGTTATGAGACTTCCAATTAGAAAAGGGGGTAAAAAAAAAAAAAATTCCCCATTCAAGGGTTACAATGACACATCTGCTCAGGATGTGCAAATTTCAGAAGACTTCTGTGATTTTCAAACACATCCAGAGTGGTCTAGTGGTTTCAGTATTGCACTACAACCCTAGATACCAGGGCCATTTCTGCACTAGACTGTTATAGTGCTATTATTCCACTTTCAACATCCTATGGAATCCTGGGGTTTTCCGTTTTGGGAGGGGCCGGCTGGCCCCTCCTGAAACTGCAAACCCCAGATTCCATAGGATGTTGAAAGTGGAATAATAGCGCTATAACAGTCTAGTGTGGAAATGGCTCAGGGTTCGATTCCCTGCTCAACCATGGAAACCCACTAAGTGACCTTGGGCATGTCACATACTCACCCCCAGAAAACCCTGTGATCAGGTCACCATCGAGTCACCACAAGTCAGGAACAACTTGAAGACATGTAACAACAGAAATTCTAATATGTAGTTTGTGTGCTTTCTGTTACATTATTGACTACTGTATTTAATTTATGATGTTGTTAATTGAACAAATATACATACATGGTTCTATCACTGGTGATATTTTTCAGATACACTAAAATCCAGATTTTATATGTTTTATATGTATTTTATATGTTTAGTGCTATTCAGCAATTTGAAACTTCTTATTAGAAATCTTGCCAAGTTTGACCCATGAAGGGGGAAAGTGCTTTGGGACGCTCTGTCCAGTGAGGGGTGGAAGCGGGTTGAGAAGATTGCTGATATGTTCAGTAATCCCAGAGAAATCAATTAAAACATTCTAATAGGGCACTCAAATGAGCCAAGAAAAAAAAAAAACAAATGAGAAAGGAGAAAGGTTAAAAGGAAAACACTGTGGGAGGAGAGAAACAGGAGGAAAGGAAGCATAATCATAGATGGCAGAAGCCAATTAACATCTTGATTTTATACTGCTGCTTCAGTAAAGTGTGTCAGGTAAGTCCTTTTAATGGCATTAGGGAATCAAAGCCACTCTGACAAACCTTTCAGAAGTAGTACAATAGATGGCAGCCCTTCTTTTCCTTCATGAATTCTCAGGTCGTCCTTAATTTCCTGGTTGCACTGTGTCTCTGGAAGTTTCTTTGAGTGGTGAGGATACTGTTAGTGGATGATCCTGTCTCAGAGCAAAAGATGAAAGTTACATTGCCCTGGAAAAAAGTCATGGTTATTTGGATTTGTAATTGGTTGACTGACGAAACCCAAAGGGTGATCACGAATGGCTGCTTTTCATCCTGGAGAGAAGTGACTAGCGGGGTGCCACAGGGTTCTGTCCTGGGCCCAGTGCTGTTCAATATTTTTATCAATGACTTGGATGAAGGAATAGAGGGCATGTTCATCAAATTTGCAGATGACACCAAATTGGGAGGGGTTGCTAATACGCCAGAGGACAGGATCAAAATTCAAAATGACCTGGATAGATTGGAGAGCTGGGCCGAGGCTAACAAAATGAAATTCAACAGAGAGAAGTGTAAGGTCCTACAGTTAGGTAGAAAAAATGGAATACAGAAATATAGGATGGGGGACATGTGTCTGGATAGCAGTACGTGTGAAAGGGATCTAGGAGTCTTCATAGACCACAAGCTGAACATGAGTCAGCAGTGTGATGCGGCAGCCAAGAAAGCCAATGCAATTCTTGGCTGTATCAATAGGAGTATGGTGTCTAGATCGAGGGAGGTACTGGTACCACTCTACTCTGCTTTGGTTAGACCCCATCTTGAATACTGTGTCCAGTTCTGGGCACCCCAATTCAAGAAGGATATTGACAAGCTGGAGCAAGTCCAGAGGAGGGCGACCAAAATGGTGAGAGGCCTGGAAGACATGCCCTATGAGGATAGACTTAGAGAGCTGGGTATGTTTAGTCTGCAGAAGAGAAGGTTAAGAGGGGACATGATAGCCATGTTTAAATATTTGAAGCGATGCCACGTAGAGGAAGGAGGGGGCTTGTTTTCTGCTGCTCCAGAGACCAGGACAAGGAGCAATGGATTCAAGCTGCAGGAAAGGAGATTCCACCTGAACCTCAGGAAGAACTTCCCAACAGTCAGAGCTGTCCAGCAGTGGAATCTGCTGCCTCGGAGTGTAGTGGAGTCTCCTTCCTTGGAGGTTTTTAAGCAGAGGCTTGATGGCCATCTGTCGGGATTGATTTGAGGGTGTTCCTGCATGGCAGGGGGTTGGACTGGATGGCCTGTGTGGTCTCTTCCAGCTCTACGTTTCTATGATTCTATGATGGTCACCAGTGCTACTACTGAGAGATTCAGAGTGGGATGGAGAACTAACAAAATACCTCACTGATGTAACAGGGTATTTAAATGGTTTACATCATTTTAACTTTTCTGCTTTGCTTGAATTGCATTTGAAAAATAAATTTAAAATTATTCAAAAGTTGTCTTTGCTGGGAGATTTAAGATTACATTGCATGATATGCTGTTGCCCTGTGCTTGGAGCTGCCATCACATTCTGCTCAGCTTTAGGAGGGTCAACAGAGATCAGAGTCATGATATCAGGAGAGGGATGCCCAGCCCTTTCCCTCTGCACTGCAGACCTGAACACCTGCAACTGCTATTATGTTATGGCTTACAGCAGTCTGGATGTGTATTACAGGATTGGGAGTATGCATTATTCCCTTTGATCTAAATGGGGTGAGACAATATGATTTTTTTATATTAAAAATACATTTTATTTAGCCTTTATAACCTTGTTTGAATCTTATTCATTGCAATCAATGAGAGTGTGTGTGTGTGTGTAGTGATTAGATTTTTTTTTCTTTGTCTCCTTTATTGTTCAAATGGTGATCTACCACTAAGTTTTGTAAACCATGGCATGGTAGGAAAGTTTTCTGAAAAATCCATATAATCTACAAGGATTTAGTTTTAATGTGTGGTTTAACTGAATTCTACAGACAGTTGAATGACACCTAAACATAATTTTATATGTTTTTATTTACATACATATTTATCTGTATTTCATTTTACTTCCCAATCTCCCTTGGGTGGCAGCTTTGGGGAAAAGGTGCAGTACAAATAAAACGATACAATAAGTTGGTACGTAAATACGCACTTATTCATAGCTTGATTTTATGCTCTTTGGGTCAAGTCTGATAGGCATAAATGACAATGTTATCTTTGGTTCTGATAAAAATGATCATTTTGTGGGTTGTTATTATTGCTGGATTAGGAAGACAGTATGAGAAGGATGTTGTGATTGCTTTTCCACAACTACAAGGTATTCATTTGCAGTTATAGAATTACAAATCTGTAACTGGTCTATATTCAGTAAGACTATGCAGTCTTACTGGAAACCTATGTAAATTTCACTTCATTCCATGTTAAGAGCTAGCCACTGGAACAGGCAAAGGAATTCCATTCAACTTCTGATTGGGGCACAAGCAGAAGGATATTTTTACCTCTTCTTGCCAGCAAGTGAACCTGTGAAAATCAGAAGCAGGATGCCTGTTGCAAGTCCTTGTTCCATCTTACTTGTTGGCAGGAGAGGAGTGGAAACATCATCTCTCTTGTTCCCCAACTTGAAGTTCAACAGATCTGAACACCCAATCCACTGGCTAGCTCTTAAAGTGTGCTGGGGGAGGCAGCCAGGCCAGAAGACATTATAGATATAAATAGCCAATCTAAGGCCCTTTTCGCACACAGGTTTTTTTTGCGCGGGGGTCCCTTGAGCGTCGCGTAAATGGGAGCATCCGTCCGTACGACACACTCCCATTCACGCGACGCTCAGGAGCCTAAAGAGGGATGCGCATGCATTTTCTTATTTTCGGCTCTAAGCCGAAAATACTGCACGGTCGCACAATGCTCGCGGGGCCCTCGTGCACTTACCTGCATGTGGTGCACCGAACAAGCCGGCCCAGTCGCACTTCCTCCCCCAGCGCAGCCTACAGCTCCCAGGCTGCGCTGCGAAAGGAAAGGGCGGGGCGCTAGTGTGACGGTCGCACAACCGGCAAGCCGCTGCAGGAGGCAGAAGGGCTGTCGTGAGCGGCTCGTGCAAACGGCTGCTCGCATGAGCGCCGCTCCCCACTGCCGCAACGAAGGTAGATGAGAAAAGGGCCTAAGACTCTGGTGGATGTATCTCATTGGTTCTGATGGGATTCATCTGGGAGCTCTTAAAAAGTACATGTATGCTTCTATAACACTTGTCATGTCAACAAGGAACTTAGTCCTATTATCAATGAAAGACAACATTTTTGCTTTGAAAAGGGACATGCAAATTTGGATGTTATTAACTCATAACAAACTGTGAACGGTTTACACCCTCCCTGACATCATGTTCCTAGCCAACACCTGTGTTGACTGCAAGCTTGGCAGCTGCAGTACATTTTTAAATCGGCTTTTTTTTCTTCTCAGGTTATTACAACTAATTAAGGCTAATGAACTGTTTGCAGAATCTGCTAATTTGGTAGAGTCCAATTTTGCTGCTACTATTAAAGTCAATGGGATTTCTCCTGTTGGGCCACTGGGAGTATGCAATTTCAATACAAGAGTATCTCCAACTGCTGAGTATAGAGAAAATCTGCAAAGTTTAATATATGGTCAGTGCTGCACTGTTCGGTTAGCACATTATTTTGTGCACAAGTGCCATCATTCTTTAGTTCTCCTTTAATTGTGTGGATATGGCAGGCACTTGACAAGATCCATGTCCTTCGACAGTAAAATATTCTTGCACAGCCATATGGGATTGAAAGCAAACCTGTCTTAACATTGTGGAAGCTATGAATTAAGAGTTCAAGTTGTATTCACTGCCTGCTGCTTTGTTTAAAATGTGCTTCTTACTTCAGTGCAGCAAAAAAGATAGGGAAAGAATTGCAGCTCAGTGAAATGTGGAAGACTATCTAAGGAACATTTCACAATCTGATAATCCTTTCCAGCAGATAATAGATGAGCTTTCCTGTATCGCTCTATAACAGGGTTTCAAAGAATATTACTAATTTTCTTGTCTTTGTGAGAAAGGATGTCTCAACAGATCAAAATACCCCATCAAATAATTATCAACAGCAGTGAGGTCCCCCCCCCCAAACCAGGCTGAGAAGGAAAAGATCAGTCCTACTTTAAATTTTTATTCTCTTTTGTGGCAAAGCCCATTTGTTTCCAAAAATGTTTCATGCTGCACAAAACCAGTATATTTTGTGCAAAATACAGTGTTCTGCAACATTTTGCCCCAAATACAAAATTATATTTTGCACATGATGTTTCTGCACAAATATTTACACAAAACAATCCAAAATGTGTTCATAGTACAAAATTCTTGTTTAACATCACCCAGCAAAGAAAAACAAAACAATATTTTCATACTCATGTAAGATTGAAATAAGCAAAGATTTACACTCCTACTCTATAATATCGCTAGCAATTTGAATTCACAGCCTGAAGAATATAGTGAATCTGAAGAATATAGTGTGGTGATGGAGAAAACACTACTCAAATTAATGTTTGTATCTTGTACAGATGTCCCAAAGGGAATCTCTCTATACCTACTGCAGTGTATATGTAAATCCATTTATGCACGTATGTAAATGCAGAACATAGTCTGAGCTTATTCACTATTATTTTTGAAGTATTGTTGTTGAAACTTTTGAAGTTCAAGTGCTCATCATTAAAAACTCCATAGCCCCACCCACAAAGACTGTCTAAAAGTGGTGGTCGTTTTAATAATTTTGATCACCAAACCAATTCTAGCCAGACTTTAGGTTGTGTCACACTCACCTGCCTGAAGATGGGTAAGTCTGGATGGAATAAGTGTCCCTCCAGTACATGTAGAGATTTAGTATAGACAGGTCTGTGGAGCACGTTTAGGCTCCTTAAAATCAGTCCCACAGCTGAAGTAGCTGCTTAGCAGGAACCTTTAGCTGTTTCCCAGGGCTGGCCTGGCCAATTCCTTCCTGTCTGGACTGCAGAATATTTACAAGTATGTTAGGTAGGTCCTTTCTAGTATAGAAAGATACCTTCCTAGGTTCTTCAGAGTTGCTCTGGAGGAAGAATGAGCTAGGCAAACTAGGCTCATGAGGTTAGGAGCTAAACCCAGCAGGGAGCTTGCTGGAGAGCATTCTTTGATTTCTTCCTCATCTCCTCAAGAAAGCACTCCTGGATGGGTTGCTGGCTATTCCTTATCTGTCTGCCCCTGTCTCCTCCTGTGGCCATTGTTCAAGGTGAAGGACTGTTGATTGCTTTTTCCCTTTCCTTGACCACAGCCTCAGCTTTTATACCTGTGTTGTTTCCCTCCTCCCTGTTGCTGGATGACTGACTGATCAAAGGTAGAGATGCCAGCATTCTTCTTCTCACTGGTCAACATACCTCCCCAGTTTGGCAGGAAAAGATGGTAGAGGATGGTAGCATGGCAGTCCCTGGAACCCACTTAGTAGTACCATGAAAAGGAATCAAGTGTGATTTGGCCTCTGTTGACCCCTTTGTATACAAAAGGGTGTGGAAAAGGTTGTGATTATGATTAGCAAGTTGAGGATGCATATTGAAGGATTTTCCAAGGAGACACTTTGGCAGGCCCTTCAGTCTTGAAAGTGGTCACAGCAGGAGGAGAACATGAGTAAGTTCACCCAACTTGCCTGCAGACTCAGGTCTTAGGTACAACAGGCCCACTACCCTCTTTCTAAATATAGAACATAAGCATCATCTAACAGTGTTCTTTATCTGTATTTTTCATCAGAGGTACTGAAAAGGCATGCTGTTTGCAGTATATTTATTAATGCAGAATAAGAAATGCTGTTGTAATGAGTCCCATCTATTTACTTTTTATTTTATCTGTCCCAAAGGGAGGTAAACTATCTTAAATAACTCAAAATCAGTTGGAAACTTGGAGCATTTCCCAGGGGCCCAATGTGCATTCTTGTTCATATACAAACATTCTTAAATACAGTCTTACTCAAAGAGCCTTTACAGAGAGATGTTGCTTAAGGAAAATGCTAGAATTGTTTTGATTTATAGATGCAAATTTATGGATAATTTCTGTGGAACAAGTTAATGGTGAGTGCCAGGCAGAAAGCAAATAAAAGTCCAGCTCACCCTATCATCATTCTCGTCATCATCATCTTCCTCATTATCATAATGTGTGTGTCAGAGAATTTGAGGTATGAGCATTTCTCAGTTTGCCCAAATCAAGACACTTTCCACCTACCAGGTTGTGTGGCAAAATATAGGCTGTGTTTGTGTGTGTGTGTGTGTGTGTGTGTGTGTGTATACATAGGCCCTTAAGTCTCCTGTCAACTTATGGTGACCCCATGAATTTCAGAGGGTTTTCTTAGGCAAGGAATACTCAGAGGTGGTTTTGCCAGTTTCTTCCTCTGAAATATAGCCTACAGTACCTGGCATTCATTGGCAGTCTCCCATCCAAGTACTAACCAGGGTTGACCCTGCTTGGCTTTCAAGATAAGATGGCATCTAGTGTCTTTAGGGTATTTAAGTGGTGCATTATGAGGGTATTACTTCTCCAAATGAGAATTAAGCCCCTGGCCATTGATTTTTCCTTTTGTTCTCATATTTTCAGCATTAAAGAGAGTGAGAAATTGAAGATTATTCACACCAAGAACTCTTATATTTGCCCCATCCTCTGTCCCTAAGTAACCTTACTGGTTGCTTTTCTTTGGATGTCTAAGCTGTATTTGTAAATGCTCAACTGAAGTTTTTAGTTACTTTGATGCTAGAAATTTGAGGACTGAAGAAAAATTTTATTTGGGAGGCAGAATTCTTGTTTTTGTTTTGTTTTTTGTGGAGGGGTGAGCAATATTCTCATCCCCCTCTTTTCAGCTACCAGAACACTGTCAGTCAAAATTCTAGAAATGAAACAGCAGGCTGCATTTGCAACCTCAGGTTCTGATCCACTGTGTAACACTGATCCTGCTAGCAGGGTTGTAGGGCTGATGACTAATCTAAAAATCAGCACCATGTATATGAAGATTACTGGTTATCCAATATTCAGCTGCTTGCAGAAACTGTATGACTGCTAGACAAAGCCAGTTTCTGAAAATGCCCTTAGTGAAGAGAGAAGCTTTGTGAACATGGTTGACAAGCCATGACTCTGTGATTAAAGTGGTACTGGAAATATGAAAGCTACTCAAGCTACTTCTCATCAATGGCCACGTCCAAAATGAAATCAAATTTCATCAGCTGTTGCACATAGACCTGAAGAGAAAGAACTAAATTGGGACTCCAGGACCATGTGTGGTTCTTCCCCAATGTTTTCCAGATGTTTGATGTTTTTACTGTGTGTTTTTCTAGACAATTGGTTTCATGAGTATATCAACCGTTTTTGGCATTAGCCAAACAAATGGCTGATTGTGAAACGGCTTGTGGATCTATTCACAGAACCACCTGCCATCATTTTTGAAAGTCCTTGGGGAATGGGTGAGGTGCCAGAACACTGGAGATGAGCAAACATTTTCCCTCTTTTCAAGAAAGAAGAAGAAAAAAGATTCAAGAAACTGCAGGTCAGTCAGCCTGACCTCAATACCAGGAAAAATATTAGAATGGATTACAAAAAGAGTTCATCTAAAAGTATCTTCATGAGAATGCAGTGCTTAGTAGGAGCCAGCATGGGTTTGTCAAGAACAAATCCTGCCAAACTAACCTTTTCCAAAAAGATTTAAAGGTTTAAAGTTAAGTTGATGGTGGGAACACTATGGATGTCATGTTTCTAGATGTCAGCAAAGAATTTGATATGATCCCCATAACATTTTGATTAGCAAGCTAACTAAATATGGAATAGATGGAAGCACCATCTGATGGATCCATAATTAGTTGAAAAACTGTGCTCAAAGGGTTGTCATCAGTGGTTGTGCTTCGGATTGGAAGGAGGTCTCAAGTGGAGTGCCTCAGGGTTCTGTCCAGGGTTCAATGTTCTTCAATATTTTTATCAGTGGTTTACATGATGTAGTGGAGCGAATCCTTACCAAATTTTCAGATACAAAACTGTGAGGGGTAGCTAACACATTGCAAGATAGGGAAAAAAAATCAAAAGGACCCTGATAAATTAGAAAACTGGGCTGAAATTAATAAAATGAAATTTAACAGAGACAAATGCAAAATTCTATATTTTGGCCGCAAAAAAAACAAATCCACAGGGATAGGATGTGGGAGGTACTTAGCTCAGCAGCACTAAATATGAAAAGGATCTTGGAACTATTGTTGATCATAAATTGAACGTGAGCTGAGACTGGCAAAAATTGACCCGTGGAGACAAAGAGTCTCAGAATACCTCCTGAAGCTCCACATGCCCAACTCTAGACCTGAGGGGGACTTTTTTTCAGCCCTTGAAGTATGGATAAGTTGGAGGGGACTGAAGAAAGAGCCCATCACTGTCATTCTGCTGTTGCTGCTTTAAGGCAAGCAAGAAGATCCATGAAGCTGGGCACCTTATTTTAAGGATATAGACAAGCTGTAGTGAGTTCAGAGAAGAGCAGTGAGGATAATTAGAGGTATGAAGAACAAAACATATGAAGAGAGGTTGAAGGTGGACATGTTCAGCTTGGTGAAAAGAAGACTGATGGTCAATATCATCATACTCTTAAAATACCTCAAGGGCTGCCACAAAGAGGAGGTTGCAGGCTTGTTTTTTGCTGCCTCAGAGGGTAGAAGTAGATCTAAAGGTTCTAAGTTACAGAAGGGTAGATTTTACTGAAGGGTAGATCTCTACGTTAGAAGGAACTTCTTGACAGTAAGATTGGTTTGGCAATGGAACCAATTTTCTAGACAGGTGATGAAGTCTCCTTCTCTGGATGTGATACATGATAGCCTTGTTTAAATATTTGAAGGGATGTCATTGTCAAGGAGGCAGCGGGCTTGGTTTTCACTGCTCCAGAGACTAGGACAAGGAGCAGTGGATTCAAACTGCAGGAAAGGAGATTCCACCTGAACCTCAGGAAGAACATCCTGATGGTCAGAGCTGTCTGGCAGTGGAATATGCTCCTTTGGACTGTGGTTGAGTCTCCTTCTTTGGAGGTTTTTAAGCAGAGGCTGGATGGCCATCTGTTGGGAATGTTTTGATGGGTCTTCCTGTATAGCAGGGGGTTGGACTGGATGGCCCCTGCGGTCTCTTCCAACTCTGTGCTTCTATGATTCTATGTCTTCAAAAAGAGGTTGGACAGCTACCTGTTGGAGATGCTGTGGCTGGAGATCCTACACTGAGCAGGAGATTGGACTTGATGGTCCATAGGGCCCCTTTCAAATCTGTGATTCTATTTGATTCTCTATAATGAAAAAAAAACCTGCTTCCGGTTTCAATCTGAAAAGTTTACAGAAGTCATCTAAAAATAAAAGAAGTTAGCAGGAAAATAAACAAAATGCAATGCATTTTATGATACTCATAAGGATCAACATAAATATGACAATGTTTTGCTAACCTGGTTTAATACAATTATCAGGTCTAGACTCCTTTCCTGATACTTGTCTCCTCTGGTCTCAGAGGACGTTACCCTTTTTTAGCTACAGACCTAGGAGTACCTGAAACTGTGGCCCTTTTCGCATTGAGGCTTCTCGCGCAAGGGGGGAGGGCGGCTCACGCAAGAAGCCTTCTCCGGGAGGCTGCCGCTTCCGCAGGTGAAGGAATGAGGGGGAAGCGGCAGCGACGCACGAGCCGCCCTCCCCCCCGGGCCAATCAGGAGCCTGTCGCGTCCGTCCCCCCCACGCACGCGAGAAAGGAGCCTGTCGCGTCCGTCCCCCGTGCGCGCGCGCCAAGCAGGAGCCTGTCATGTCCGTCGCGCTAGCGCCCCGCCCTTCCCCTTCCTTCCGCAGGGGCGGAGGGAAGGAAGCGCGACCCAGCCGCCTCCCCAACGCTCCGCACAGGAGGTAAGTGCGCGCGGGCGCTAGGAGCGTTGCCCGAGCACGGGTGATTTTCGCTTTGAGGCGAAAATAAAAAAACCCACGATCGCGCCGCTGCAGCCTCGTGAGAGCGGCGGAAGTGGGAGTGCGTCATGCAGAGCGATGCTCCCACTCCCACGAGGCTCACGGGGCTGTCGCGCAACAGAAAGCCCGTGCGAAAAGGGCAGGCGACTCCAGTTGCTTGTTAAGACATGGAAAAGACCCACCTTTAAAGTGGCTAGTAGGGCTGACTCTGGCTACAAAGATCTACCCTGTATGTTATTAGGGCTGAACTAGAGTCTAGCCAGAATTGAAAAAAGTTGCAGTTTTAGAAAATAGCTTCCAGGATCCCCAGCTAACATGAAGGATCTTTGGAATTTTATTACAAAAAAGTAAATTTTCTAGGTTCTTCTTGCCTTATGCTTGTGGTACATCCAAGCAGCATCCCTCTTCATTAGCTAGAACTAATGAGAGTTGCAGTCCAGCAATCGCAGTAGGGTGGCCTTGCTATAGGTAGTTTCAGGAGGGACTGCTGGAGCGAGGAGCTGCCACATAGCCTTAGGCTTTGTGCTATTCTGGAAGTTCAGATTCTTTCTCCTGCAAGAGAATCATGCAGTGCTATATCCCCAGCATTAAAATTAGAAACTGTTACAGCACCAGTTGGTAGCAAATACATTATTAAATCTACAAACAAGGATATTTGTTGTTGCTGTTGTTTAATGGGTACTGTGAGTGATAAACAGCTGTGATGTACTGCATCTGCTGAAGGATGTAAATCACTGTCAAAGATTAAACCTAGATCTCACATTTAGTGGGATCAAAGGGGATTAGACACATTTGGAATATGGAATTATGCCATAATTGGGTAAATGGAAACACATCTATCTTGTGCAAACATTATCCACATTGCAATGTTTGGAATACGCAAGTGAAACACATATTTCAGGCAAATTGTTTTCTTCAGGCTTTACTATAGTGGAGGCTTAGGGTTGTTCAGTGCATTGAAGATTGTTAGTATTTTAGCATTTCAAGAATTCTGCCATTCTCTCAGTATCAGTGCTCTTTGCTACTTCTTCATGTCCTGCATTTTTTAAAAAAATCTCACTCTCTCCAAAGAACTTCCCATTCTACCCAAAGATTTTGGCATTAGCCATTGATCTCCTGGTAGAGGGTCACACATCTGTTTTCTTAGGCTAGTTAGTGGCTTATCTTGAAAGTCCCAAGTATGCAGATAAAATATATTTGAATGATGAAGTCAGAGGAGCTTTTAAATTAGGGCCAAGCTTTATCTAGGGAAGCACTGGTCAATGTATCCCTAAGAGTGTTTAGAGTAGGATCTTCTATAATTTTTAGTGCTTATTCAAATGCTTTAACAAGAGAGAGAGCTACCTTTCCACCTAACTCCTTCTGAAGGTTTTTGCAAACATGGATCCAGGAAGGAAGGCACTATGGAAAGGATAAAAATCTTCAAGCCATAGGAGGAATTAATTAATTGACAGAGGCCCTTTCCACACGCGGAGGAAGCCACGCCCGAAAACATGCTAAAACGGAGCTTACCTGGAGCCGTCGCAATGTGGAGCAGCGTGAGTTCGCTGCTCCACATGCAGCAGTGTCCTGCGGAGTCCCATGGCATCCAAAATGGCAGCTTCCGGCTGGCTGGCATGCGTCTGCAAATCCACACCGGGCGCTGTGACGGGGCTGCACGGGGCTGCACGCCTGTGCTTTTTAAAAACCACAAGACAAGTGGTTTTCAAAAAGCATGCAGCGCCACCACTTCTGGTCGCCCCTGCGCGGATTGGGGTGTGGAACTACACAAAAGCAGTTCGCCCCAATCCACGTTACGGTGTAGACGACCTCCGTCAGAGGTCGCTCTACACCATTTTTTTAACCCCGTGTGGAAAGGACCAGAGAAACCATCTATCTATTCACCAACCAAGATAACAGCATCAACCTTAGATTTAAGAGTGTAGAAACAGGTAAAGGAGTTTTCAGACTTCTTCCGGTGGCTTCACTGCCTATATGATTTAAATTTTAATTATTTAACATAAAATAATATCACACATCAGAACATGGTTGACTTGCAGCACAATACTACTATGTTTCTTACTTACAAATAAATCCCACTGTGTCCAGACTCCCTAGTAAGTATATTTGGGGGTAGAAAAGCAGGAGTTGTGTTTATCTGTACTACACTGTGTAAGTTAATCATATTCACTGTTAAGCCTCCATCCTATAAAATCCTCAGATCTGTAGGTTGGTGAGGTACTTGGAATTCTCAGTAGCCATGGATGAAATCATATTGCCATATTGTTGGGAATCACAGTCCTAAAGTATCTAGAACATTGCTTAATTCCCAATCCTGATTTAAACCAATGAATTAAGCACCTTGACATAAATTAGCCCAAATTGCTAGCTGCTTATTTTAACTATCAGTTCACAGTGTCCCACCAGGAAACACTACTCTTTATAAAGCATCAGCTATAGATATACAGGGATTTAGAAGTATTAGAAGAACAAAATCCTCTTTGGCAGTTCCCTCTGAAAATACTAAAAGATCACATATATGTGCTCCACACAGGATACACTGATATGTATCTAGGACCAATTTATGTGTGCCATATTTAAGCAGGGCAGAATGATGACTCATGGATGACTGATGGGCCAGGTTTGCTGTAGCTGTTCAAATGGAGAATTTTAAATACCCACCCATTTCCAAGCAATTCCACTTGATCTCTGAACCAAGGTAAAACACTATTTTAGACCTCACAAGGAAGTGGGGGGGATATGGGACCAAATTCCATTCAGTTGCCTTTGCTCTGATGATCCATTCTGCCCATAGGCACTTTTTGTCACTGTCTATGAATCAACTAGGGGCCCTTCTGCACTACACTCTTATAGTGCTATTATTCTAGTTTCAACCTCCTGTGGAATTCTGAGGTGTAGAATTCTCTGGCCGAGAATTCTAAAGGTCCCTCCCTAAGCTGCAAACCCCAGGATTCCATGGCCGTTTCCGCACTAGGCAGTTACAGCGCCGTGATTCCACTTTCAACATCCTCTGGAATCCTGGGGTTTGCAGATTCGGAGGGGCTGGCCGGCCCCTCCCAAAAGTGCGAACCCGAGGATTCCAGAGGACGTTGAAAGTGGAATCATCGCGCTGTAACAGCCTAGTGCGGAAATGGCCCATCAGATGTTGAAAGGGGAATGATAACACTATAACAGTGTAGTGCAGAAATGGCCACAGGAAGTTGAACTCGCAGGAAAGCTGTAGAGTCGCGGCCCGCGATACGATGTAAACAGTACAGGCTGCAAGCAAGGGCCATTTCCGCACTAGCCTGTTCTAGCGCGATGATTCCACTTCCAACCTCCTCTGGAATCCTGGGGTTTGCAGTTTCGGGAGGGGCCGGCCGGCCCCTCCCGAAACTGCAAACCCCAGGATTCCAGAGGAGGTTGGAAGTGGAATCATCGCGCTAGAACAGGTTAGTGCGGAAAAAAAGAAACAAGGCGCAGGTGCGCGGCTGACCGGGCACGACAGGTCCGGCGCGCGTCCTGCCCCCGGAGACGTTGGCAAGATCTGCTCCAAGAGGGAATCCAGGCCCGCGAAGAGCCCCGAAGGCAGCCGCTTGTTTTCCTCCTCGGCGAAGTCGGTTCCGCGGACGGGCCAGCAGGTGGCGGCAGCCTTCGCTCCTTCCCGCAGCAGAGCCCGCAAGGAACGCGCCCGCCGCCCGCCCGACACTTAGCCGAGCGCGCACAAAGCAGCTGGGCGACGCTTTCGCGGGGCTCCGGCTCTTCCACTCCGACCCAAAAGACGGGGAAGGGGAGGACGGCGGCACGGGGGCTGAAGGAGAGGATCTACCCCAGACGGCCGAAGGTGAGCGGAGCGGATCATTCCTGGCCGGCAAAGTTGCCGGGGCTTCTCTTCCCCGGCGATAGGTACCGCCGTAGCCTCCGCCTGAGCCTCCTTTCCTTCTCCCTTGGATGGGCGGCTGCTGAAGGGTTTGCCTTGGGGGGAGAGGGTGGGGGAGTCGGGGTGACAGAAAGTCCTTGCTGCTCCCGGCGTCAGTCAGGGTTGGGGGGGGGCGAAACCCTACCTATTCCTCTCAAACTTTCCTGGGAATCCATCATCCTCCCTCCGAGGGTCCCTCTTTCTGCAGGTTTGTTGGCAATCATTAACGTTGTCCTTAAAAGGGAAGCTCAGCTCCGTCTCTACCAGATACCTGGTTACCCCACTTTGCCCCTCCTGTTGTAGTGAAGCCAACGGCGAGGGTTGGGGGTTTATTTTAGGGGGTTGTTGTGGTGGTTGGACTGAGACAGGTATTTCTCCTCTCCCTCCTGCACCCCACCCCACCCCATCCCCTCTCCTCTCCCTGCTTTCTTCTTCCCTTTTCCTAGATGCATAGGATATTGGCTATAGTTCTTTGGTGTTTCCTGCAAGTAGAAGGCAGGCATCCCGAAATCGCAGCCGGAAGCAGCAACCATGGCAGTTTCTTGGACAATGACAAATGGCTGAGCACTGTTTCTCAATATGACAAAGATAAATACTGGAACAAGTTCAGAGATGTAAGTACGCCTGTGTTTTTCCCAAGCCCCTGCTTAGGATTTTTGTGCTCTGCGCTGCAGGCTGCCTGCTGGAGTGGGGGAGAGAGCAGAGCTGGCTATATTTGTGCCATGGTACACACGGGTATAGTTGCCATAGAACTTGGAGGAGACAGCTTCTGCTCTAAAATCAGCGATATTTCAGTCTTCAGAGCATTGCCCTTATGTGTATGTTTAGTTAGTGGTCAGTTCTCTTGATCTTCAGTTTTCTTTGCAGGCATAACTTTCAGAGAACTTGTCTGTCTGCCTCAAAAGGTTGACGATGGTGAGATGTAACCTCTGGAAAGGTACATATGTAGCTGTTTACTCACATGTGCTACAGGTTTGGTTTGCAACACTGAAGCTTTGTGAAGAACAAGTGGCAGGGGACCAGAGCAGGCAATTCTGTTGCCTCGGTTCTCCTCATGAGACTGTTTATTTACAGTGTCCGTATTATTCAAGCTTGACATGATAAAAATTCAGGAGTGCATCAAGATGTGTCTGAGCTCTGTAGATTGTGCTGTGCTGCGACTCGGTGCATTTTGCATGAAGTGACATGCAAAGAATGAACTGTGCAAGGGAAACTTCAGAGAAAATGTGCACTTCAGAATGATTCCTTATTGTGGTGAACAACCCCAAGATCAACAGTACGCAGGGCAAGGGTTTTAATTTTTGTTGTTACCAAGGCTTAGCTGCTCAGCAGGGTTTAGAACCCTGTGGAAGACAAATAGTCTGGTGAGCCATTATGCCATCCCACCCCTGCAGTTGTCTTATGTACTGTAGCAAGGACATTCTGCTAGGTGGACTGTGGGAAGAGGGATGAGGAGGGACAGTTGTACCATGTGATGTTTTCAAAACAAGGAGAGGATGCACAGCAGTATTTGTTGGCTGTGTTTATTCAACATCGTGGAAGGCCTTGGGTAGGCAAGGGAGGGAAGATAAAAAGGCCCAAGCATTAAAATGGAGGTGGCATCTGCTTGCCTGTAATGTTTACAGGCTGTGGCTCTCTTGCATATTTTTCTTCTCAGTAGTGCTGTAGCCCATTTCGCACTGATATTTGTCTAACTTCATTATATAATTTAAATAAATAATGAGTTTAACTATACATTGCATAAGCAATCACTGTACCTAAGTAGGAGGCATTCTGATTCATCCAGTGATGCTCATCAAAGAGGGACTGATTGGTATGGTCAGAATTTAATAGGGATCTTGCTGTTCTGAGCCTGGCGAGTTTCAATTACAGCCTTAATTATTCAGCAAAACAAAAAGGATAGAGTTCAAGAATACGCTGTCTTGTGACTGTGTGTTCCTCCTAACAGCTGTCTGGCAATTTTGTTTAGTAAGTTCAAACAGGCAATGAAACATCACCTTTGCCTAGATAGTGGCACAGAGATACGCTTTGTTAGAAAAACAGGAAGGAGGGCTCTCTGGGAGGTTATGAAGAAGCTGTTTGGTGTACCTCCTTATTTCAAACTTACCCAGTACCTCCAGTTTGCAAAGCCAAGTTGCTAACTGTCCTACTCCACCTCCTTCCCTTGCCCCTTAAGAGAGTTCTTATAAACAGGTGAAAATTTCATGGCATGAAAATAGATAATGAATGGTAGCTTGTACTGCAGCGATCAGTAAGTAAAAAAAAGGGAAAGAAGTAGTTTCAAAAGTTGGCAGCCTTTTCTTTAGTCATCACTAAGATGCTAGTAAGCAATATACAAATATTGTTATTTGCAATAAAGTTTGACATTTGGTGTCCATCTGAATGAGACACCTGAAAGACACTCTTGTTATTAACAGCCCTGCTCGAGTCTTGCAAACTCAAGGCTGTGGTTTCCTTGACTGAATCAGTTCACTTGTAATGTGGCCGTTCTCTTTCACTATTGCTTCTAACTTCTTCCAGCATTATCATCTTTCTCAACAAATTATGTTGTTTCTTTGTATTTCCAAAGTCTCAGCTTAGTCATTGTGAATTATAGGAACAGTTCAAGCTTGATTTGCTCCAGGACTCACTTAATTGTCTTTTTGACAGTTCATGGTATTTGTAGAATTCCAGAACCACGTTTCAACTAAGTTTATTCTCTTTCTGTCAGATTTCTCCACTGTCCAGCTTTCACTACAATACATAGAAACTGGAAATACTATGGCTTGAATGATCATGACTTTGGTATTCAGTTCTATATGTTTGCGCTTGAGGTTCTTATCTCGTTCCTTCATGGCTGCCTTTCCAAGTCTTAGTCTTCTTCTGGTTTCTTGACTACAGTCTCCATTTTATAAACTGAGCCAAGGAACAGAAAATCTTGCTTTAAAGTTATGTAAATCACTTGTCATCGTGATTTTTGCTTTCTCAGTGTTCAACTGTAACCCCGTTTTTCTACTTTCATTCTTGATTTTCTCCAATAGTCATTTCAAATCTTCAGCATTTTCTACAAGTAACATGGTATCATCTGTAAAATGTTGATGCTCTCTTCTCTATCATGCCTCTTTCCTCTGGGTCTGATCCTGCTTTCTGTATAATATGTTCTGCATATGTGTTAAACAAAAGGATAAAATGCAGTTTTGCCCGATCCCTTTATCAGTTGGAAGACATTCTGTTCTTCCATATTCTGTCCTGACAACAGCCTCTTATCCTCACGATTATGTATCAGGGTAATCAAATGCTGAGACACATCCTTTCTTCTAGAGCAAACTATAATTTTCCATGATCTATACAATTTGCTATATAATCTGTAAAGGTCGGGTTGATATTTTTTTTTCTGAAATTTTTGGTGTGCTCTGTTAGCCAGAGTGTGTTTGCAATAAGATCCCTGTTGCCTCTTCCTGTTTTGAATCCAGCTTGGACACCTGCCATTTCTCACTCCATATATTGCAAACTCTTTATTGTGAAATCTTGAGCATCATTTTGTTTTAAGGAGAGATTGATGTAATACTCCAATCCCTAGTGCCCTGTTCCTTGGTGATTGGAATGTATATTGGATATTTTTGCTTTGTGGACAGTTGGTTTTATCTTCCATATTTGTTGGCAGATATTTGATTAAAAATTTATGGATTCTGCTTCTATAGTCTGAAACAACTCAGTTGGTGTGCTCTCTGATCCTAGTGATTTATTTCTCCCAAGTGCTTTGAGAGCAGCTTCCACTTTGCTGTCTAAAATTGTGAGTTCATTATCAAAACATTCTTCCTTAAATTACCATATTTACTGGAGTATAAGATGCACCAGCATATAAGACTCACCCTATTTATACACAGGCAAATACTGTTTACTGTCGTATAAGATGCACCCCATTTTCAAACAGTATTTTTCAGGAAAAAAGTGAGTCTTATATGCCAGCCAATAGGGTAATCTGTCATCGTTTAATCTCTTTTACGTAGTTCCTCCATGTACTGGTTCCACTGTCTTTTTCATTTTTTGTTTTTTTTTCATGATCATATAGTGTGTTTCTCTGTTGGTCATATGGCATTCCTTATTTTAGTTTAACCTTTCCTTCAATTTCTCAGATCTTGTGGAAGAGGTCTCTTGTATTTCTTTGTTTTCTTCTGTTCCTTTCCACTGGTGATTGTAATAGATCTCTTTGGCCCTACGCACAAGTTGATGAACAACTGTGTTCATGACCTGACCCTATTTCTGTCATTTTTTCCCTTTTGTTTCCCTGCTGTCCTTAAGCAATTGAAAAGTTTCACCTGTGAGACTTCTTCATTTTGGCTGCAGATAGTATATTTCCGTATTTGTGCTTGACAGTGTCACTGGTTTTGGTCAAGAGTTCTTCTGGTTCCCTGTTAGTTAGGCTTAGTTGTACAAATCTGTTCTTTACATGGTCTTCAAATTCTGTAGGGATATGTTTCAATCTATATTTTGGCACTATAACTGATATAATTTCCTTCTTAGTTTTACTCTAATTTTGGAAGTCAACAATTGTGCCTGAGTCTCCTCCTTTTCCTGAGTCTCCTTCTGTTTTGTTTTTGGAAAGAGGATGGTGCTTCTGCATCTTCTGTGTCCTACTGTGTAGTCTATTTGATTTCTGTATCAGCCATCTGGTGACATCCACATATTTAGTCATCTCTTTGGCTGAAGAATATTTTGCATAAATAGTTGGCATACACAAACATACAAAAACAAATACAGTCCTCCCTCCATAGTTCACAGGTTTGACCTTTGTGAATTTGATTATTCACAAGGTACATGCTTGCACCCCCACACACACATTTCTCCTTTTCCCATTACCCTTTATTCCTCACCCCAGGCTTGCAAGACTTGGGTTTAAAATGGACATTTTTTTTCCTTTGGGGTTAGCAAAACCCCCCCCACCCACTGATGAAGGTGTGTTCTCTCTGTCACATGACTGCACATTCTGCTATGTAACGGCCACTGTAATGGTCGGGTGTTCTCTTTACTCCTACTTCTCCCCTCTGGGCAGAATCTTCTTTCTAAAGACGGTGACCAGAAGTATCTAGAAGGCCAAAGCTCAGCACTCTGCTCTGCTCTTCTCCATTTGAGGTGAAAGTGCTGGTTTACCTTGTCTTTTTTCTTTATTTCTTTCCTTTTCTTTCCCCTGGGAGTGTTGGGGCCAGAGGCAACGGAATGGAGTGGGAAGCTCTGGAGGGGAATGGGAGGGTATCACAGGAAGAGTTACCAGTATTTGCAGTTTTTCCACGTTTGCAAGGGTTCTGCCCCCTAAACCCTCATGAATGTGGAGGGGCCACTGTAATAGAAAGGAGACAGATAATATATAGTAGGTAGACATTATAGTCCTTCAGCATGTGGTGGAGATACCTGATTTACAGACAAGTCCACAGCAGTTACTAGTCCACTTGCACAGAAATTCTGCATCTATCTAATCTCATACAGCTTATAAATCTTTGACTACCTATTTGTCTCAAATTTTAATTTATCTTTTTTCCTTAAGTGAATATGCAAGGTTTTGGATTTGATGAAACTTCATAGGCTTTTCAGTTTATTTTTCCCCTTACATTTTCCACTATAGTTTTAGGAGAAAAAAATGTTATTGTGGGCACAATCAAGATTTGGAGATTGTACCACAAACTGAAATAAGAAGGCCTTATTTTACATTCTTTCTTTCTTGATATGAAAGATTTTTTTTGGATGTTAAGGAATGAGTGTTCCAGGCTGATTGATGGTATGCAAAGATTGTCTCACATAGTTCACAGGAATGGTTCTTCGTGAAAGTATATTTAAAAGCTGTTGAGGAATAGTAGTAGAAAGTATAACTGGGAAGGCTATGATTGAAATCTGGAAAGGTGGTAGCATTTAGTAGCATGTATCCATCTTCAGTTTACATTGTTATTCTCTAAAGGCACCAGATCCTGCCTGATCTTGGAAACTAAGCAGGGCTAGCCCTGGTTAGTACTTGGATGGGAGACTGCCAGCAAATACCAGCTGCTGTAAGCTACACTTCAGAGGGAGGAACTGTCAAAACCATCTCTGAGTATTCCTTGACTATTTCCCATGACTGGAACTCAAGGTAGCTTACAAATTAGAATAATTACAGTTTATATAATGGAAATTTTGGCCTTCGTTAGGAAGACTAAGATTGACCATGCATGTGAAGAGATGTGAAAACTATGTAAACATTTTCTGTTGGCTATGATCCAAAGATCTTATTTAGGCATTCACACTTTTTTTTAACTTTTCTTTTGAATGGTAGAGCCAAATCACAAACTTTTTAGGTTCCCTTGATTTCATAAATAACTTTCAATATCAGAGTGCTGCTGTTTGAAAAATGCAAACCCAGATTCCCCTTGGATTCATTGTTGTTGCATGCCTTTCAATAATTTCCAACTTCTGGCAAGCCTCTTATGGGACTTTCTTGGAAAGATTTATTCAGAGAGGTTTGCTGTTGTCCTGCTCTGAGGCTGAGAGAGTATGACCTGTCCAGGGTTACCCAGCGGGTTTCCATGGCTGAGTGGGGTTTCAGTGTTCTGGAATCCTAGTACAACAGGCTACACCACAGTGGCCCCCACCTCCTTGCATACACTTAACTAATTGTGTGCTTTTCTTTGAATCACATATTCGTTATTGTTTCTCTATACAACAGTGTGGGAAAAATGCAGCCTTGCACTTTCACTTAACTCTCTCCTCATTTCTTTTTACAGCCTTTGACATTTTCAGATCCCTCCCCACTCCTCTTTTTCTACCCTTTAAATAGGTCAGAAACTCCCCCTCCCCATGATACACTATTTAAAATTGTTTAAAGAAACACACTCCTTTTTTTTCTAAACCAGAAACAGACTTCTGACCACCTCCTTTTTGTCAATCTCCACAAACCGCCAGAGGAAGACCCTCCCATCTACTGAAATTTCCCACTCATGCTATAGAAGTACAGAGTTCTAGAAAAGTGTGTTAAAATATTGGAGAGCTGCTGTGGTATATTCAACATGCTATAGATCAAATATTCTTTATTTTGCTTGTTGGCTTTTGGTTTCTCCACATAGATGGACTCAGCTACTGCGTCATGTGATGGCTCAGTTCACTTCTTTTGGATGTGCTGGTTGTTTGTTGTTGTCATTGTCATCATGGCCCATTATTTGGAGTGAGAAAGGATGCCAAAGGAAATATTGTGGAAATACTGTGACATGAGCATTACCTTGAGATACTTTTGTTTATTTCAAGAGTCTTCTACACCAAGCATTCCTTGTAGATTGTTCCCCAGAATCACAGAACAAAAATGCTCACTAGTCATGATCCTTTTCTGTGAACAGAAGGGCACATTATTCAAATTCTGCATGATGTATATCTTTGATGGAATATCTTGACAGCACTTCATTTGTAGTAGCAATAATGCTGTTGAAAGTTTTTTTCTGTTCTCCAGAAGATACAGAAGAACTTAGCAATATTGGAGTTGAATAATCCTATGTGCCTTACATTCTAACATTTAATAATAATTTAAATGAACACACATGATTTCTTTTTGCTAGCTATCTATAAAGCCCAGGAGTTGGGTGTTTGAAACTTCTGTTCTTAAAACATTCTGCCTTCAAATAAGGAGACCAAATATTTTCATTAGATTGGGTCAGTCACACTTGTTCAAGGGTGGTTGCAAGCACGTGAGGAAAGAGATTTATGGAGGGAAATCTCTTTTTCCTGCTCTGTGGGTTGCCCCATATAATTCTAGCACTTGAAAAGAAATGTTTTATTTTATGGTTTTATTGATTTCACTGTAGGCTGAGAAATCAAGTATGCAACACTGTAACTGAAATCAAGTATGCCCCTCCTGAAACTGCAAACCCCAGGATTCCATAGGATGTTGAAAGTGGAATCATAGCGCTAGAACAGTCTACTGTGGAAATGACCATTGTCCGGTCATATCATGATTGTCCTGTATCCTGACAAAAATAGTGCAAGACTATAAACCTCATTCTCTCAAATGAGCTCTAACACTCTATGATACAGCTATTTTAAACAATGCCATAGTTTATAAAGTAACTATGATAGGGTTTGTGTTCATGATGCGATGTGTTACTGTGGAGTGCTGTGCTGTTGTTGTTGTGTGACTTCAACTCATTTCTGACTTATAGCAACCCTAAGGCAAATCTATTGTGGGGTTTTCTTGGCCAGATTTGTTCAGAGGGGGTGTTGCCTTTGCCTTCCTCTGAGGATGTGGCTTGCCCAAGGTAGTCCAGTGGGTTTTTATGTCCGAGTGGTGATTCAGACCCTGGTCTCCAGAGTCGTAGTCTGATGCTTACATCATTTTGCCATGATGGCTTTCATAGAGTATCAGTGCAGTCCAATTTGTATGGTAGCAGAGGAGGGAGAGAGGGAGCCATTGGGAGAAGACGTGGAAAGGCAAAAGGCTTGAGTTTCTATCCCTTCTTCTCAGTTGGGTCTTGAAATAAAAGTAAAACCTTTTAAAATAAGCCATCACCACTTGCCCTAGACTTTTAATGCGTATGAAACAAGTTAGCTATCTCTGATGGGTTTCAGTGACATAATTTTTTTAATCAGTGCTTGTCTTACTAAAATGGAATGCTTTAAGAGATTCTGTATGGGGATGTGATAAAGGATGGTGGTTCTGGGTTAAATGTTTGCTTCAGCAATCTTCTTTAAGGAATCACAGAGGAATGAGGGAAAAATCTTCATGTACTCCTTCTACACTATGTATTAGATACTTGTATTTTAAAAGCACGAAACACTTGTGTCTAATAGAAACAGATTCACTGATTCACTTTTTTTTTTTTTTAGTTCACGGAGTAGCGTCAGCCAAGTCCCTGAACATTTTGTTAGGGTTTACTCAAATGTGCATTTTTAAGCCAGTGCAGAAATACTTACACTCCTTCAGTATGTTACTAACTAATGTTTGAAACTGAAGCCAATGTTGACTTGCAGTTTGGCATGCAGTAGAGTTCCGTGTGTGCCAGAGCAGTGGCTCTCAAAGTGTTTACCCTTGTGACCCCCTTTACATCTACATGCAGATGTTGTGACCCTACTCGACACTGTTCCCCTCCCCATTGTCCTATCCTATGTGCCTCTCTCTCTCTCTCTCTCTCTCTCTCTCTCACACACACACACACATGCAAGCCCTTGTGGCAGACGTACCTTCTGGCTCAATTCCAAGCTTTTACATTCTCCACTTCCTCTCTTGACTTCCTTCCCCCACAGCCAGGAAAATGCCTCATGCTCACTAAAAGGCATGTGTGTGCTGTGCCAACAATGGAACATTTGGAGAAGGTGAGTGGATAAAAACATTAAAAAAAAAAAAAGGAAGCTGATCTTTGCTGTCAGAGGTTGGAGGAAGGCATAACAGGGGAAGAAGCTTGGCATAACTCTTTTCAAGAAACCAGTCAAATCTCAACAGTATGCACATGCACGCGTGCGCACACACACACAAGTTTGTCCTTTTTCACATTTGCTATACTTGCAGGTTGACTTTTCTTGGCCCCCACTATGGCAACCCCCATTAAGGTCTGCCTCACAGTTTGAGAACCATTGTCCTTAGAGGCATGCATTCCCAATAAGTGGATTTCTACACTAGGCCCATTACCATTACTTTGTATCTGCATCCTGCAGTGCAAGCACTTACAACCAGCAAGAGGATGCTGACCACACACACACACACACACACACCGCAAAAAAAAAAAAAGACTTCTGGTTAAAAAGATCCAGTAGGCCTTTTATCTCATGCTACGCACACCTAGGATCCAGAACTCTTCAATTCAGCATGACAGTATTTCTTGTTAAAGTACCATCACCACCCCTAAGTTGGATTGGTGGGCTTCTGTCTTGGAATATGGAAAGCACTCTGGTGCTTTTTTAAAATTAAAACCTTCTTAGCAGATCAGAGATCTTAAGATACATGTGAATGATTTTATTTTCCTCATTGGATCATAATTAAAGGTATTATATATTCTGGAGGGGTTTAGCTAAAGCAGAATAAAACATTTTTTTTGAACTTCCAAAAAATTATACTAAATTGATATACTCAAGGAACTCTGCAGAGTTTCACTGTGTAGATATTAAATGCTCACTCTGCTGTCAAATATATTTGGCATAAAATAAGAGCAACTCATAGGGAATCTAATTGCCTTTCTTGAGTGTGTTGCTTTAGCAGGAGTGAGAATAGACTTCTCATCTGATTTGCATTCATAAATCAATATTTGATAAGACAATTTGGAGTAATGGATTTTAATCTGAGAAATGCACATCCTCCAAGCTGTATCACTGTTAGGAGCTAAGAAAATACTTAAGAATGTTTGTGTTCCAAGTACTTAAAAATCAAGGAATGAGTAAACAAGGAGATTTTTTTTCTCCCTCACTGGCTCTTTGTTCTCTACTTTTGTAGGTGTATTTGACCTGTGTTTCAACCTTTTAAGTAAGAGAACTTATACAATTAATGCCAGGACAATGGTATAAGTTTCAGTCTCCACTTTTCCCTTGTAACTTACTCTGCCAATAATATACTTCTCTCATTGTGCATTTCTACCATTTGCATTACTAATGGACATCACTTAATGGCTACATTCATAAAATACTACTAAAAGGCAATTTTCATGGATTGGAATATTAAATTGTTTCAAGATTCTTTTTACTTTAATATTTCACTGATGCTCAGATGGGAGCCAGCAAAATTCCACAAAACTGTGATGCCACCTTACATGAAGCTTTCTCAGGATTGCTGCGTTTGTGCTGTCAGACTATAGGCCGGACAAACTCTACATGCAGAACACTGTACATCAAGCTTGGAAATTTGAAAAGTCAGTAATTGAGCATAACTAACATTATCCTTGAACCAAAAAACTACAATGGAAGATTGGGGGGAAAAGCAGCATAACTGGAATATATCCACAAACTCCAGTCCATTGACAGCAGGTTGAACAGAGACAATGGTTTGTTGGTATACTACACATATTATAAGACTAGTTAACCCTCAGTCTCATGAGGATTCTCTTAGCCAATTAATCACATTTCCATTCTGGGTCCCAACCAGCATAATTTCAGTAATTCCGTACCTTGTTCATATGATTATCTACCCACCTTGAGTTTAGGCAGCATCATTCTGCAGACCTTTGTCCCCGAGGACCATACTTAAAATGCAACTTGACATCCCATCACCATACCCACAAGTTTTGCATTTCTGTTGCTATTTGCACATACAACCTACTTATAAAGAACTGTTCCTAAGCGCTTCACTCCATGTATCTGATGAAGTCGAGTTAAGTCTATGAAAGCTTATGCCATCAGTTTCTTTCTCTCAATCTCAAAGATGCTACACAATCCCTTTGCATACTGATTCAGATTGATGGAGCTACGTCTTTGAATTCTAACATTATTTTGTTGGTGTTAGTTATACTCTGCCTTGTTGCCAATATTATCCCAAAGTGTAGCAGCTTCATTTCAAAAAGAAAGCCAGGTAATTAAGCCAACCTCTAAAATCTGGGAAGAAATGACAGACATCCTAGGACATTCTATTGGAAAAATGTAAAACTATATGTATTCAATTACTCTTGTTGATAAAATGACATCATGGGCAGCTACATTAAAATATGTTCCTAGAGGGTTTTCAGTTTAGAGTCTCTTATAGAAATGGCTCCAGGTGGGTCAAGAAGTCAGTGCTCTGTGTCACCAGAAAAAGCAGATATATACAATCATAATATTTAAACCATGGGCTTCTTGTTGCTTGCCAGTGGTAGCCTGTGATGGCTCATGAGGCTAGGATCCACCCTTCATCAAATCCTTCTTAAGTGCCCTGATATCTACATTCTTATAAATCTGTTAGTAGCTGTCACTAGAAAAAAAAATAATGAAAATAGCTCACAGATTGTAAAAACATCATTGGTTTAAATGGGTCTGTGCTTCACTAAATTATATTTGAACCAAATTAAATCATAACAGGACATGCATTCAAGTAGGGGTCATACCGGAAGATGGAAAAAAACTTGGATGAGGGCAGTTTTTTTGTGTGTATTTAGACCTTAGGAAAGTGACAGTATAATATATTCAGGCATGTGAAAAACAACAAAGTGTGGGAGTGTTCTTTGTTTTGTAATGGTCAACTAGAACAAAGTACCGGTAATTGTTTGGCATGAATGGCTATTATGGTTTTTAAGCAAATAACTATTGGCCCTTAAAAACACCAAGGGTGAAATGCTACTGCTTACTAACCTTCCTCTGACATCTAAGGCCCCAGGAATGCAGCCAGAGAGGTTTAGAGAGTCAAATGATGTATGTCTCTTTCTTATGTATGGATTTCTCTCCTGAGTTAATAACAAATCTTTATATAAGAGGGGGAGGGGGGGAGGGGAAGAGAGAAAGTGTATTTGCTGCCTGGAAAGAAAATCAGTGCAGTGGTTTTCAGGATTCTGTTTCTAACACAATGGAAGAAATGTAGAATTGACTTGTGAAAAATTGCAGTTACAGAATTGGACATGTTGACTCCTATGTCTCTTCTTTTTCTTAAAGGTAACCTTTATGAGGCTTTGCTATTTTCTTATTAAATTGTGTCCTTGCTTTATTATCTTTTGACTGGATTCATCTTTTTAAAAGCAGCTATAATTTGTTTCCTGCATGTAGATTCTAGATACTGAAAATAGCCAAGCCACAGGGAAATATAATGAAGTTGGGAACATACTATTTCTTCTTCTAGAGGGATAAAAGGAAAAAAAAAATTCTCCTTTGGATGAGTTGTTAGGTGGCATAAAATATGGAAACTCAACAACCTTTACGTGGAAGACAGATCCCTTTGAGGACGTAAAAGGGTAAATGGACCAATTACATCTTAGACAGATGTGAATTGTTTTCCAGATTGCTGAAATCCCAAACCTTGTTAAATTTGAAGCCTATGGGCAAAATTTTCCTTCAGCAGTACTGGAAGCACTAAACAAAAATGAAGCAATATTGCCAAAAGTACTTCTCTGTATCTCCTCATTATAAAGGTTGGTAAATAGCAAAGAAGGTTTGGGAAAGAGAATGCATTTTGGTACAAAACGTCCTCACTGTGGGTACTATATTACATAGAATAGTTTTGAAATCACTTCCCTCTTTGGAGAGTCAGTTCTACCCTATTCACCATCCAGGTGGTTGTCTCCTTTCTTCTGGACTTTGCCTCTGTTGGTCAGCATCACTAGGGGAACAGACTTGAGTGGGCACTTTGTTTTGCTAGTTAAATGATCCCTTGTTATCTTTGCTTTTTCCTCCCTCTGCTTCTCCTTGAGGAGGAGACCTTTCTTTATACACTGTATCTATCATACATGTTGACAGCACTTTTTGAAAGTATAGAACCTAATGCAGTTTGAGGACATCCATATTATTATTAGCCCATGGCATGTTGAGGAAGATGAAGATGGTATCACCTGATTCTGCTGAGGCTCTTGAAATATAGAAAACATGTAGCTGTGCTGGGATATAAACAAAGCATGGGCTAGTTTCAGCTTCACATGTTCTGGCACTTGCTTAGCATGCTGGGTTATCCTAGGAGGGCCAGATCATCTCATAGCTCAAAGATAACACCAGGAAAGTTTGGAAGCATCCATTGAATGGGATGTAGCATCATCTTTGCTGATAAATAAAAAGTGTATGGTAAGAAACAAAGGCTGAATATCAGTTCAAAAAACGAGAATCGTTCTGCTTACAGGAGGCTTCTGAAACAACACGGGTTTTCCTCTGGTAGAAGCGCAAGGCATTCTGGTATTCTTTGTCCTGCGTTAATGTATCATGTATGTATGTGCTGTCAAATTGTCTGTCCATTTATGGCGACCCCATGAATTTTATAGGCTTTTCTTAGGCAAGGAACACTCAGAGGTGGTTTTGCCACTTTCTTCCTCTTAAATTTAGCCTACAGCACGTGGCATTCATTGGAAACCTCCCACCCAAGCACTAACCAGGGCTGACCCTGCTTAGCTTCCAAAAATGGACAGGATCTGATTCTTTAGGGTATTTAGGCCATATATTCATGTCCTAAAAATGAACTTACTGAGGATTGATGGGCTAGCCATTTGTAACACAGAGAGAGAGAGAGGTGCTGTTGGGGGCTGGAGAGTAAATGGGCTGGGGGATGTTCTGAGTGGAACTGTGCTTATGGAGGGCTTCTCCTTGCAGAAATAGCAATAGCAGCAGCAGTAGCAGGTACTTTTCTATACCACTTATCATTGCTAAGCATTCCCTAAGTGGTTTACAATGTGTTAGCTAATTGCCTCCGACAAGCTGGGTACTCGTTTTACTGACCTATGGAAGGCTGATTCAACCTGGAGCCCTGCAGGATCTAACTCAATGTTATGGCATTTAACAACTGCATCACCAGGAAATGTTGGAACCAAGCCTCTGTTTACAGAACTGGTATTTTAAAACTGAAATGACCCTTACATTCAGTTTTGAAAAGAATGAAGATGTTGCTTTCTGCGTAACAGTTAATTTGGTATGTTAGCTCTACATCTCAATAAAGCTGGCTTATTTCTTCCTGTGAGGTACAAGGGGCACACAACATGTCTAAATTCCATGAAATTCATTTTCACATGTACAAAAAAAAAAAAAAAGTCCAGAAGTTATTTCTACCCTGAATTTCTACAGTAAATCTGGATTTTGATGTCTGTTTAACTTATCTATGTATTTATATCCTGCCCTTCTATACATATGAGATAAGGCACCTCACACCATGTGTTAAAACAAAATATAGATCAAAACAATTTATAACACATTTTTTTAAAAAAGCAGTTAAAAACATTTTAAAAGCATTAAACAAATGGACATCTTTCTCAAGTTCCTGAATATGCTGTTTTTGGTTATCTTTTTATGAATATTGTCTCAGTCTTTTTTTTTTTTTAAAAAAAGAATTAATCAATTGAATACCGCTACTACTCCATTATGAGATTCAGGCAGAAGACATGTTACAGTTTAGTTAAAACAATTCTTTAAGCTGCTCAGCAAAGCTATTGACAGAGAGGATATTTGGTTCAATAGCTTGGTCACCAAGTGCAGTTTTGGTTTCTAGTCAATTATATCAGTAAATCATTCTTGCTTAGATAGGTGCAAGAAATTTAAAGAGTGTTCTGAACTGAACTGTCTGTTCACATGTACTGAGAAGCAAGACTTACTGGGTTCAGTGAAACTTTGCTTTTGGATAGCCATGCATACTTTTAGGTAGAATTGCAAATTATTTCCCTGCTTAATTAACTGAGCGTAATAAGTCCACTTAACTACTAAGTTACCTCATTCAGATTTACTAGGGAAAAATGATTTTAATATGACATTTGCTTTTATAAGTATCTGCCCATATATTTCTAAGAAACAGTGTTCAGATTTATTCTTCTGTGTCAGAAGCTAGATATTCAAATTCCAACTGGGTCACTGTAGATGAGAGAGTGATCTATAGCACCAGTTGTGAACTATGTGGATCTCCAGATTTCCTTGTTCTTCACCATCTCTCAACATTGCCAGTGCTGGCTATGGCTCCACCATGTGGAGGCCACATGTTCCATCAGCCCTGAGTTGTATCTCTGTAGGGCAAGAGCAATCTAATTTCATGTTCTTTGGTTTGGTAATATTCCCTCCCCCACTTTTTGGCTGTAAAAAAGGTTGTGCTATCTGCTCTGGCAGATGCAGATTTACATAAGTTGGTATCTGTTCTATTTCACTTTTTGGCTAATGTTTGTTTCTTCACTAACCATGTCTGCATTTCTGATGTTAATGTTTTTTCTGATGTTAATGTTGCCAGATATATTGTAGTGCATGTGTAAGCTGGTCATCTTATAGCAAAGCTACCGGCCAACTGGCACAACATATTTATGACACAGTTCTGGTGAAAGAAGCAAAATATTTTAAAAATTTATATGTTTCTGGATGTTGTGCATTAGCTGGCTTTCAGTGAGGTCTGTTTTTGACAACATGAGAGGTTTACAAACAGGAATCACTCTCTTTCAAAACTTCAGTACTTTGGTGACATAACTGATTCGTTCTGGTGGGTGATTCTTACTCCTTTGTTTACGCAGAACATACATATTTTTTTTAAATAAAGATACTTTATTTTTTATGGGGCCAGAATCATGGGGACTAGATTAGTGTATGACATTGATAGCTGAGTTGACTCCACATTTTTGCAAACATGTTAGATTTGGTGCTTTGTTGGTAGAAATAGCTACAAGACATAGCTGCAATAGTCTCTCGTCCAACCCCCCATCCCACCTTTAATCCTACCCTGAATCAAGCCATTTCCTGATTGGTGGAGAGTAGGGGGAGCACAAACAAGCATTCAGCTATTTTGCTGTAGCTGAGGACACTGTCACAGGCATCCACAGGGATCTCCAGGGGTCCTCCAGAGGTGATGATTTCATTGTTCTGTGTCCAGTTGTTGGAAAATGGCTGGACACTTATGTACTGCTCCCCCTACTCTCTACCCATGAGAAGGTGTCTGGGTATGAAGAGCTGCAGCTGATAAAAGATGGATTTCGGGAGAATATGGTCGTTGCATGTTTGGCTGTGATTTCTGAGTTCTGCCACAACTAGAAAAATGAGTTGCCAAGCCATAAGTCCAACTCTGTCCAATTGCAGGAAAAGAAGTATCTCTCAAATTTATTTGTGTTTGTGTCAACAGTTAAGGTACTATTACATGTGGATATTACAGATGGGGGAAAGATCTGTAGACATTTGGGAAATGTCTTTCCCTGATAGGAACTTGCAACTTGAATATTTGTAATGGGTAGGGAGGTGTTTGATAAGAATAAAATAATTGTAAAATAACTACTTGCAGTCATACTGAGCTGTATAATATATATTATACACCTAGATATATTTGTATACATGCACATATGTATACACTCATTATCCTATATACTTTTCAAGGATACAATACATGGCACAGACATATGTATCTTATGCATCTTTTGGGTATGCTCTTAAAAAATATTTCAGAATAAACTCTTATAGCTTTTTTGCCAATAAAATTATAAGTAATCCCTATGCAACTGGGATTTCAATCAGGATTTCATAATTTATCTATTTGAAGTAACAGCTGGTTTTTCCAAACTTATTTTGCTTTGAACATCTTGACCTGTAGAAGAATTCTATTACTCTTCTAGTGTTTTTACCTGTACTGAGATGCAATATTCTGTGTCTTTGATTTCAGTGAAGCTTTGCAAAGCTTAATCTTCATGTTATGCAAACACTTTTGTGTAGCTATGGGTAATAACTATAACATCAGAAAAGAGATTACTTTGTATAGGTAAAAAAATGCAAGGTAATAATGATATGGATTTTAGAGGAACATTTTCAAGAAAGATTTTCTTTTCCTTTTTTCAAATGTGAGTTTCAAGACTTCTGAAACTCAGGTCATGCATGATAACTAACATCTTGCACTTCCTTGTTATAGCAGTATTAATAAGTAACAGCGAAGGTTGGAGCCCTCCCCTGGGATGTGCTACTTGTGAGGTCTTCTGATAATTTGGAAGTCTTCTTGGTCTCTCTGGATCTTGTATTTAAATCTCATGCAAAATGAGATTTCAAGTACTTTCTGGAAATGTTTTCCTACTTAAGTTTTTCATGGAAATGCATTTTTTCATGTGGCTGAAAAGGAACAATATAATGTTTAAACCTTTCATTCAGCTGGAACACTAAATCATAGCTCATCAATATGAAAAGAACTCTCAGCACCCTTTGGTTATTGTGCTCCCCTATTTTTCTGAAATGGCTGTGAGGATGAATTTGGACGCTTTTGTTTCATTTAGGCTAGCTGTCAATTGCTGTGTTGTCTATACATCAAAAAATTGCGGTTAATCTTAATTATAGCTTGTTGACACAAGCCAGCTTCAGTTCATAGCAGACTTGTTCTCTCATTGGTCACAGTTAAGATAAACTACAGTTTGGGGTTCAAATGACATGGCATTTAATCAGGCAGAAGCTTTTGAACATGTCTTTGCAACTCTGCACAGAGAGGAGGAAAGTAGAACCCCAGGGCGAGTCAGTCGTGTTCCCATAAGGCTAAAGCGTGGTTGTGTACAAATTTGTATTAAACCTGCAGATTTTAAACAGCACATATTTTTATCCAAACATCAGTACCAGCTGAGATGCCCTCAGGCTGTAGCTGCCTTGCACCAGTGATGTAGACTCAAGTCTAGTGACTCGGCAATACATGAGACACTGATTCGACTTAAGAATTGTATATTTTTAGTGAACGACTTGCTGCCCCTTGTTCAGTAGAGCAACACATTCATCCAGAAACCTTATGACTTTGAATAATGCTTCCATCTCTTTTTGCATAATGGTCATGTGACAGTCTGTCTGAAGTCCAAATTGTGGGTTTGTTTCTTGGAGGAGAACAGCAAACATGATGATGAGTGTGATGCAGGGTTGAGGTCTGCTCAGCAGCCTGTCCTCGCAACATATCAGAGAAGCCTTCTAAAACTTTTCCTAAGAGCAGAAGACAAGACTCACCCTCAGAGTGCAGGGTGCAGGGGTGCATTTCTCAGAGGGGAACAGCAAATGTGTTGAGCAACAGGCTTGAAGAGGAAAGATACTTCTTTCTAAAGCTTTCAGAGCTTCATTAATGAGGCGTAAGAAGGATGCTATTCCCCAGATCCAAAAAAAGCCTCTGCCTTCACAAATGGAAAGTTAAGAATGATCCTATTCCCACTTCAGAAGCTTTATACTCATTGACAAAAAAGCCCCCAGTTGAATAAAATGACTTTATTCAACACTGTCCAGAAATTCTGAAATATAGGTTGGGGTATAAAGTTGGCTCCCAGACTTGAGATTTGACTTGGAAGTATCTTGCAAGGACTTCAGACTCAACCTTGAGACTTGAAGGCAGACTTGAGACTTGATTTGAAACTTGGAGTAAAAGATTTAAATAGATCACTGCCTTGCACTGAGTCATCCAATTAATCCCTCTGTCTCACTTCTGTCTGGTGTTGAGCAGTTCTCCAGTTTTCTGAAGTAGAATCCTATACTGGTCTTGATTTTCTCATGTAGAAGCCCGTGTGTGTGTGTGTGTGTGTGTAAGAGAGAGAGAGAGAGAGAGTGGAGGGGAAGGGAACTTGAGTCATTCTGCATGAACAACATATGCTCTCTAGCTGAGCTACAGCAGTAGCAAGTGTTCATTGAGCTGATGGCCTGTAGCTAAAACATCCTAGACAGTTCTGCTATATTTGTAAGTCCTATATATGTTGTTTTGGATATTTTTTCCACTAAACTATTTCAGTATTGTATTGCAAGACTACTTGTACTTTAACAGCCATTTGCAAGGCGTCAGCCTGAAGTCTTGTTCATATTCTTTTCTCATCTGCTGCCTTTTATATAATTGGCCACAGAGGACCTTGGCTTAGCTTTTTGTATTCTATTATGCTTATCGCGCTGGTGTTTAGTGACTTTCAAGGTAAGTCTTCCACAGGTTTATTTTTCCACTTTCAAAGGTCACTGTTTGATTTCCTCATATTTTTATACAGATGAATAGAATGTAGTTGTTACAGTGAAGTAGGTTTTAAAATTTCCTCTGCATAAATTATGAAGAGCTAAGCTGTACATAGCCAGGTCATCTGGAAGATAAATCATGATGGCTTTGATGGGCTGCCTAGTTTTGATGTCTTCTTGGGACTACAGAAACAAAGTGATGGTCAAGCACTATCAGGGTATGATAAATAGCTACTGAGCTGCCTTCTGTTTTGTGGGTCACCCATGGGGTTATCTGTTTTAAGGTCCTCACTGATGTTCTTTTCATCCTTCAAAATGAAAAACAATTCAGCTTGTATTTCATTCCCTTGGAGATACCTCTCCATTCTAAGACTTAAATATTGCATGTTAATTTTTGTAGCTGTCATCTGTGCTGATGTACTTCTGTGGCATGTTGAACTATTGTTTGAGCACAAGAAGCGTCTTTTAATTATGTGTATTATTAGTGTATCATTTAAATTGTATATTAATAATAGTTCTTTCAGATACTTCTGCAACTCAAAAAGTTGAAAACTTTAAGACTTTTTTTTTTACCCTCTTTAATAAAACAATGAATGATTGTGGGAAAACAAGTATTTGTTTTTATTATTCCACATACCTATGTATTTGTATTGCTTTTAAGTTTCATTTTTATGGTGCACTGTCCTTTTCAGTGAGTAAGTATTTTCAAATACATGAGTCAAACCTTTCCGAGTTCAATATTTTTATTTTGTGTTGCTTTCCTTCCGCTTTGCTTTATCACCCACCCCTTATGAGATGGGTCTGTTGGTGTGTATATATTTAAAAAGCTTTAAAACTCAGATAAGGAATTTCATTTTCCTCTGCATTAGACTCACTGAACCTTTTTCCCAGCCAGTTTTACTCTCTCTTCTAGGTGTTGTATGCTGGAGTTAAATAAATAAATATACAAACAAACAAACAAACTGGAATTGCTGTGTTTAAAACAACATTCTTGAAACTAAAATTGCCTCCCTCAAAACAGTTCAAACTGGATTAATGCCAATAAATCAATTTGGGAAACTCCAGAGAAAGAGATTGGAGGTATGTAGCAGAAATGCTTGTTGTTGTACCTCCCATTTTATTTCAAATTGGCTTCCTTCCTTGCCTGTCTGCAAAATTTGCAATCCCCCAAGGATGCTTATTTTTGTCTGTCCCAAGGCTGAAACATCTCTGCAGGAGATGTACAGAGGCATATGAATCAACCCATACCATTTTAAAATATAGATAGAGAAGTTTCTGCCTAGCATCTATATCCACTCTGCTTGAACTGCTATATTGATATCAATAAATGTTGTATTTCTGCTCAGGTAGAAAAGTATGATTCACTGCTACCAATTTAGACCCAGAGTTGTGGGGAAATTATTGTTGAAATTTAGAAGTTTCACAGGGATTAATTTCCCCCAGATTTTTCAGAAACTGCTAACTAGGAAGGAAAATGAAGTCATTCACAAATTAATCCTTTACTTATTTGAAGCACTGCAAACTAAATTCCTTAGAAGCATATTTGCTGTTCCTTGCTGTGTCCCTAATGCAGTTTTGCACCTTGAAGGAGACCTGACCTCTATCAAGGCCCATGCCTGGATCCTTAAGATCAATTATTGGCTAAAACTTATTTTTACCCGACTGGGCTAGCCTCCTTAACACTTATTGACGAATTTCAGTCTGCATGGAAACAGGCATTATATAAGAAACTTCTAGCATACAGATTCACTCCTAATGTTTTGATTGCCCTTGGCTTCAGAGGTGCCAAATCTGCCATCAAACAATATATAAGGGATATAGAGCTACAAAATCATTTGAGCTTAGCTACAAATATCCTGCCTTTGCCTGCCCTTATTATCTCACCAATTTAACAATTCCTAAGTATAGGAAGGCTTTTACTTCAGCACGATTTAGTGCTTTACCATCTGCTGTTCTGGAAGGAAAATGTAGGAGAATCCCATATCATGACTGCATTTGTCCATGGAGCAATAGAATCTCTTAACCATGTTTTTTCTATACTGCCCTTTTTTACCAAGGGATGTATCTTACGTTAATTACACCTATTATCCAAAATATCCTTGGCAGAACTGAAGCGTTTTATGTTTCTTATCTGCTCACTGACCAAGACTCACATATCACAAACAAGGTTGCTAGATTTTGTGTATCTGCCATTGCGACTTGTAGGCAGATGACAAACCAGCAGTGGAGGAGGGCAATAAAGAACCGACTAGCCAAGGAGTAGGCTTAATATATGGACATAGATAAATGTTTTAATATACATGTGGGACTCCTTATAATTGGTTTTAGCATCACTATTATCATAAGTGAAGTTTAAGTATTTATTGTATTGTGTTTCATGTCACACTGCTTTATGTATTTCATATTTTATGTATTTTAAGGCAAAATCTGCCATCTTTGCTCATGCTGATCTATGCGTAATAAAATTATTGATTGATTGCTTCTTTATTTCTCCTCTTATGGTCAGGTTTAGAATAGTTGGGCAGTGAAATAATCTTACTAGCATAACATACAAGTTAGCAATGCATTTTCAATTGCATGATCGCAGACTCCATAATAGGGTCACCATAAGTTAGAAACAACTTGAAGGCCAACAACAACATCAAAGTCTCTATTAACTAGTGCTACCACAGACCACATTCATAAATTACTGGTTTGTTTTGTTTTGCTTTTTTCTTTCAGAAAGTGATCTAGTAATGTGAATCTCATATCTTTCCTTTGACTAGGATGCTACAAGGTGCTGTCCAGTGCGGAATAATTCATTGGCTAAACAGAATGTTATACATAGAGGGTATCTGCAAGTATGGAAAATGTTCATAGATCATCTAAATTCTGCTTTTGAACATGTATGAAAACTGTTGCTGTTTCATGTTCCCTTTTTTAAAAAGTTCACTATATTGGTGCTTACATTTATCATCCATTTTCTTCTTCTCTCTTTTTACTATACTGGTGTTGACTCAGACTTTGCTTTTAGTAAAGGAGACTTTTCTGCGTAGCCGACTGGCTATTAGTAAGATTAGTAAGAGGTAGGGATGGGCCAACTGAATCCTTGAATCCTGGTCAAGGATTCAAAATTCAGGGATCCGAATCCCCCTCCGCCAAAATAGGCAATCTCTCAAATCCTGCCCTGGCTGGGGTTATAAGGTGGCAGGGAGCTCTCCCTGCCTTCTGCCCCCACCAGCCGCAGGCTGATCTGGCCAGGGGTGGCTCACCAAAGCTGGTAGAGAAGGCGATCTCGCCCTCTCCACTGTGGTGCTACCGCCGCTGGGACTGATCTGTCAAAGCTGGTGGAGAGGGCGATCTTGCCCTCTCTGTGCTGGTGCCACTGCCTCCAGGTCCAATCCAGCTGGGGCCAGGTCTCCAGAGCTGGCAGAGTGGGTGATCTCACCCTCTCTGCCCTGGTGCTGCCGCTGGCAGCCCGATCTTACCAAAACATTCCCTCTACTCTATATAACCTTCTAAAAATAATAACTAAAAGTACAGTCCTGTACCTGCTGGGTGGAATGCTCTGAGGCTGGAGTGCTTTGACATTTCCTGAGTCCTGCTCCACTCTTGCCAGCAGAGCAGAAAGGGGTGGCGTTTCTGCTCCCCCCCTTATCTACAATTTGGCACTGGTCTAAATCTTGCTTTGTATTAGAGGTATAGTAAAGAGTCCTTGCCTGCTAGCACACCCTGACTCGCTGCTTCTTCCAATCCCCAGGGAATCTTGGGTAGGGAGCTGCTGCAGAAATTTTCCCAGTGGCTGGGAAGAGACTGGAGAGGTGCCCAAGGCTCCTTTCTCTCCCTCTGCTGTTGGAGGCTTGTGTTCAACTCAGAGGATTTTTCCCCAGTTAGTCTCATGATTTGCTGTTTGATAGATGCATAGAAGGTTAGAGATTGGGCTGTTCTGCACAACCACCACCATCCCACTCAGAAGCTAGTGAACTTGGTTAATGTAAAATAAATTACAGAAAACTGTAAGGTTTTAAGCTCCTTCCCTCTGTGCTGGCTCCTTTCCTCTCACTCCCTGAGAGTCCTTTCACGCTACACAGTTATGGAGCTTTGATTTCACCTGACCTGCTGTGGCTGCATCATATGGACTCCTGGTGTTTGTAGTTTGGTCAGAGACACTAGAGGAGCTCTTTAGCCGAGAATTCTAAATATCCCTCCATAAACTGTCAGTCCAAGGATTCCATAGGATGTTGCCCTGGAATCATAGCACTATAAGTGTGTAGTGTGAAAGGACTCTTAGTCTGGGTTCTAATCCTGTATATTGTTATCTAAAAGAAATCTCACTGATAAAAATGAATAAAATGCATGAATCAGACAATAAGGCTACAAAACTTTAGGTATGCAGACCAATCAGATCCTCTCCCATATGCCCTATTGATGTAACTACAAGAGGGACTAGATTCTTGTAATTTTAATAACCATGTAGAAAAGAGAACTTGAGCAACAGATACCCTATGCCAGGCAGGTGACAGGGAAATAAGTTGCCCCTGCTGAAATATTTTCTTCTCAGGGCCAATCCTATCATTAGCAAAGTAATCCAACCCCATCAGGATGCTAAAGTGGTGGAGAACAATAGAAAAGTCTGGAGGAGAAAGCTCTGTGGGCCTAGCAGTCTCTTCTGTGCCCTCTAAGCTAGCTGGCTGCCTTCAGGTGCAGTGGAAGAGGCTGACTCCCATCATCACAGTCAAAGTGCAATCCAACTGCCAGTCAGTTCAACTTCTGTGCATGAAATGGGGCAGGATGCCAGCTTCAATAATAATAATAATAATAATAATAATAATAATAATAATAATAATAATAATAATTATATCCCGCCTCTCGCCCTCTCTGCTCTGCTGCCGCCACTGCCGGACCCCCACAAAACAATGTTTTAAAACTAACAAAACTCAATAGTTTTTTTTATTACAAAAAATTATTTTCTATGACAGAAAAAGGGGTTGAATTATCTGTCCTTGAATTCTCTTCTTATCTTCTTATTAAGAAGTGTAAGTATGTTTTCCTGAACTGAAAACTATTTTTAATTGTTTTTCATTAAACAAAGATGTCAAATTCTGCTTCAAAAACACTTTTCAGCAGAAGTGCTTTCTTTCCCTTGCTTTTTAAACCCCTATTTAAAAAAGGATTTGAAAGATTTGAGATTGGTGGGATTCGTAGATTCCCAGAACCTTCCAGGGATTTGGATCTGGATGCAGATTCAGAAAATTCTGGATTCATCCCATTCCTAGTAAGAAGTCAGCTAGTCTTCTTCTCTCTGTATAGTCTCTTTGCTTCCCAATAGGGTTTTTAACAATACCAGTACAACCATATTATTTCAAACCTGCATGCTTTTGGTGATGTTCTTTATCTCACAGTGTGTTTATCCATGTGGACAAGAGATTCTTCCATTGTAGCTTACAAAATGTTGATGAAACAACTTCACAATGTATTACAGATATTACAGACACATAGCTTATGCACATCTTCTTAACCCAGAGGCTTCTATGCACGTGGGTATATGTAGTGATAAAAAATTGTCTAGCGTTTGTTTTACTTTAAATCTCTGCTCATTAGAGATCTGTCATTTGCCTTTTCCTTTCCTCTGACATGCAAATAGCTTCCCATTTCTGTAGTAGGACTTTCCATATTCACTCTGTCCCCAGTGTTTCCAAGTCCTCTAGATTCTGGAGCAGATTTGGGGGTTTGGGATAGAGGGTTCAGGAGAAATCCATTCCACTAGGGAATGCTATTTCTTTTAGGTAAGTGAAATCTATAAGGTCTATATGCCACTCAGGCAGATTTTTTTCTCACTGGAAATTCAAATTTTTTTTTTTTTTTGCAAACACACACACACACACACACAGAAGTCAACATCAAGATGCTGAGTTGAAGATCTTTCAGTAAAATGTGTATTTCTCCTAATGACTGGATGAGAAAGTTTTTCTAAGTAGCATACCTTTAATTAGGTTTTAAAGTAGACTGCTGGCATATCTGAACTGTCTTCTTCATATTGCTAATTCTGTTTCTGTATCTTAAAATTCGTCACTCTTGGCCTTCAATATCTCATTTAAGACTCTTAGCACAGTATGAAGAATTCTTAAATAGTACACGTAACTGCCCCCCCGATTGTGGCCCCTGGATTTTTTGATGAAATTTTGCCCCATATGCTTCTTGTAGGATACTGGAAGTAATTTGGTCGTATGCTGAGGCATGCAGGCTTATTTTAGGACCAGCAGAGGCTGTCTGGAAAAAGACTTCTGCGTTGTTTCCTTCTGAAAAAAGAAACCTCTCCTGGATCTAAAATGACTCTGTTGTTGCTGTTGCTGCTGCTGCTGCGTTGTTATGGTGGTGGTGTGCCTTCAAATCATTTCCAACTTATGGTGACCCTATCATAGAGTTTTCTGAGGCTATGATGCACTCAAGGTCACCCAGTGGGTTTCCATGGCTTGTCGGGAAATC
Source organism: Ctenosaura bakeri (assembly GCA_948474755.1). Taxonomy (NCBI): domain Eukaryota; kingdom Metazoa; phylum Chordata; class Lepidosauria; order Squamata; family Iguanidae; genus Ctenosaura; species Ctenosaura bakeri. The sequence goes on along the minus strand of CAOLHI010000094.1, from coordinate 633,451 downwards.
AAACCATGGTCTCCAGGATTTTAGTCAAATACTTAAGCCACAGTACCATGCTGGCTCTTGAAATGTGCCAGAGAAGTCCATAAACTTGGTGAAACTTCCCTTCCAGGTATCTCCAAGGCCATGGAAGAGCACATGGGGCCCAAAAAAGGTCTAGTGGAAGGCTTGATTTCAACCACTGTGCCCATAAGATATCACATGTGTGATAGACTGTCGGTGCATGTTTACTTAGCAGTTCAGTGGGATTACCCCCAAGAAGTAGGAACGTTCACAGTCATAAACTTATTCCTCTCCATAAAGTATGTATCTTTTCAAGGTCAGTTGAAGTCAAATATCAATCCTGTTTATGTAATTCGATCATGTCCCCTACCTGCAACTAGCATTGCCAGAGCTACCACTTCCCATTTTAATTAACAACTTGGTAAAAGCAACCCCAATGGGCAGAAGTAATCATACCATCTTTTACGATGGTATGGTATATTAGGATATGATATCCTTTTATCATACCACCTGTGTAAAAGAGCAGGTCAACCTAATTTTTTGTCCTTTATGTATTGTTTGTCTAGGGCTTCTGCTTCCCTTTAAAATAAAAAATGTAGATGCATTTGATGTAGGAGCCCATGGTAAATTACTTAATTTTTTTAGCTGAGCTAATGGCAAAATTTTGTTACATTCATAACTGGAGATGGAACAGATGGCACAGCCCTCATTTTAAAACGTTGCATCTACTAAGTGCTCCAGTAATACTTAGTCTCTCTAAGTTTCTACAAAGGTAAAATAAAGATACAAAGCAGGAAAAAAAATAAAACACTCATTCAACTATGAAAACCAAATCATTATGCAAAAAAAAAAAAGATTATGGGAATAGTTGAAATGGACAATCTAGCATGCAGGTTAAAAGGCAAAGTTCAAAATGAATTTGGATCTGAATGGAAATAGTTTGTCTATTTTTTTAAAGAAGAATGAAGGCAATCTGATGACTATAGCTTTTTAAAGTTAAAATTTTAAAATTTATTTTATTACATGAGAAGTGTGAAACTAGAATTTAAAGTCATATTCTTATTGTTGCTTGAATAGGTTATTCCTTATCACTTTTTAATTGGATTGTGATTATTATTAATTATGGATGTTTATTATTATCTTATTGATTAAAATGATTAGTGTTATTATTAAGTAATATTTAGTTGAAGGATTACAATTATAGAATAATTATTGTTAGAATCAAATGTAGATTAGAATATAGAAATTATACAGAGTATATAGAAGTTAATACAGATTTAATTTGTTAATTTAACTAATTAGATTACATGTAAGTGGATAAGAAATCAAATAAGATAACTAGGTAAATAATCATAATGATGGATGCTAAGTAATAAGTGATAAATCTTTACTCGTTTAATTATATGTGATCACTAGCAACTATTAGTTTGGGTTTTTTTTAAAAGTTGAAGTTAATACTTAGGAGTAAGTGTTAAAGCACAATGGACTGTTTGCAACAGGGTGGAAATCACCTTTTTTTAGTTATTTGTGGCAATGTAGTTTTCTAGTTGTAATTATGTTATTTTTTTAATGTGGCTTGTTAGTATTATTAATATTGTTAGCATTGTTTGTGTTGATAGCTTGTGTTTAAATTTGTGTTTTGATTTTGTCTGAGGCTTGTGTAGGTATTTGTTTTGATATTTTCTTATTGTTTTTAGTGTGTTTTGTGTTTAATAAAATAAAATTTCACAGAAATGAAACAAAAAGTATGTGCCATAGTTTGTGTTACACTTTGCTCTGGTGTAGTGAAAAGAAAGGTCGTGGAATTAAAAAAACAATCACTGAGGAGAAAGAGGATTTCTGAGAGGAAGAACATATCCCCATATTATTTCTAAATATTCATCTTATTTTCTCTGTAACAATGGGAGCTAGAATTTTTTTCTCTTTTTTTAAAGGTGATTGTATAACTGTTTGAAACATAATGAAATTAACCCCACAATCTGTAGCCAAATAAGGTTCAACACTAATTTGAATAGTAAAGTTTATATAGGGTTTATATTTTGTACAGTTTATATTTTGTAAAGGAAGCAGTGAGGAGTGTAAGCTTTTAGTCTGCTGTTTTTCATCTTCATTGGTGATCTTTTGTAATGTTTTTATAACTTCCTTTTGGGGGGGGGAAGTATTCTCAGCCTCCTTGTCTAGCTTCACATTAGCTCTTCAAAGCCAGGAAATGTAAGAGAGTTTTGTCAGCATTTCACCAGGACACTAGCTGTACATAGAAAGCCAGAGGGCAAAACAGAGTGGTTTCTTTTGGTCTGTGTAATCAACTTAGAAAGCAGTTGTTGCCCTGAAGGCACAATTGTTGAGGTCTATGTGAACTGCTATTCAGGATGGTAAGAGTTTAGATGCAAAATCTGGCAGGTAATTAGTTGGTCTTTTCTACAAATATAAACTTAAATTTTTTGGTTTTTTTCTGTTTTCATAGGAGCATGTGAGAACCTCTCTACAGTATTATATTATAAAGTAACAAATGTATTTCTATGGCCTGAAGAGGCTGGCTGAATTACTGCATCCTGCCTACATAGTCAGGATCAATTGCTTTTATTCCCCCCATCCGGCCCATTTCTTCTTTATTTTTATTTTTTTTTAAAGAACTCAGCAAAGATAAGCAGCCTTTTTGGTCTTTATCTGTGTGAGATTGCTTATATGTATCTCAAACCCAAAATGAATTGAGCATTTGGTTAGACATTGTAGTAAAGATTTATATTGTGCTTTCATTCCCTGGACTTTTAAAGTACATATATAGAGAGAAATAGTACTGTAAAAACAAGAGATGTCATCTCTTACTATATAGAGTTGTTACAACTTCTTAGCACATAGTGTATATTTAGGACACCATCAGTAACTTCCAACAAAGTAATCTCTTGTAGGACATGTTTCTTTCCTATATGGCAGATTGTAAATTTTGATGATATATTGCAAACAGTACCTTCTGTATGCCGCTAAAAGTGCCCTGAATTTCTTCACAACAGCAGTCCAAGGAATAACAAAAATAGAGTATAGAAACATCAAAGCTGCAGCACTGGGTAAGAAGAAAAATTGTGCTCAATAGCAGTATTTTCTGTTTTTAAAACTAAATGTAATATATGAATATAGATATGATTATTGTGTGTAGATGCCAGTTCCTCTGTACATAAGGACACATATGTGTATGAATACATGACTCTCTGGTGAAACTGGATTTCTGTGTAAGAAACTGTATAGCTGTAAGCATGAAGGTAGGCTTTCTAGGATTGTAATTCTTCACTAATTTCATTCCTGAACAGAATAAGAAATTTTAACAATTTTCTTCCTACTGTGAAAGAATCTTCATGAACTGTGCTGTTTTTTAAGACTATTTGGAGTGAAAGACTTTCTGTTGTTTGCCCTCAAATCATTTCCAACTTACAGTGACCATAGGAGGCACCTCTTCTCTATCTAGGAATTCATTAATGTACAGACGAGGGGGCAATGAGGGTGGTCCGCCCCAGGTGGCAATTTTGGGGGGGCACCCTTGCATGACGCGGCCATGCCCCTTGTGCGATGTGGTCACACCCCCACACGATGCAGTCACGCCCCCATGCAACGTGGCTACACCCTTGCATGATGTGGCAATGCCCCTGCCCCTCCACCCACCCCTACCCTCCACCCGCACTCCAAGCTACGTGGCTGTAGGAAGCAAAGTGAAATTCAGTTCCAGTTTTGGTTAAAGTGTTTCAGATTTTTCGAAAGGTATTTGAAGGCCAGAAAACAGCCTGTAGGTTCTGCTTTTCTCACCTCTGCTTAAGAAGGTTTATTGTGATATTTAAAATTAACAGCCAGTAACATTTGCATTGTGTTCATTGACTTTTGTCCTTGTATGTTCAGTTGTGTCTTCAGAATCTGAGAATAAATAAGCATTTATGAAGCTATCCATGTCTGCTCACTGAGTGAGCTTAAGAGTGAGAACTCCCAATTTGAAATCAAAATGATATGATTAATTTGATTTTTACTGGCAAAACTGAAGTTGGCTTAAGTCTATGTGAAGCCAATGGATTAATTCACAGTTTTCATATGCACTGAAATATAAATAGGTACACTTCATATAATAATAGGAGTGGTTTAATTCTGCATATTTCAGGGTCTGCAGAAACAAAGATTATATCAATTATATCAGTTTTGTGATCCTGGGCATACCAGTGCTGGAAAAATAAGTTCAGATAAATGCAGTTTCCGTGGCAAGTGTCATTAATATGTTATATCTATTCACTTTTTAAAATGTGTAGTGTTTTTATGTCTTGTAAAGCAAGAACAATTCATAGGGTGAGATGAGGAATCTGAGTAAGAAATGAAAAATCCTGGCATAAAGTCTATCTTTGTTTACATTACTTACTAGCATATATACCTGGCGTTGACCTGGATTTTATTTTCTCATAGGTAATACTTGTTAGAAAGATGAAATCCTGTGTCTCTAATTCCCCAAAATGTCTTGTCCAGTACCTATAACTTTTCCCCATATTCCCCAATCCAGTCAGTATTCGGAATTATTAACATACACAGGTTGGGTTCCTGCAGGAATACACTGCCCTCCTCCTTGCTTCTAGGCCTTGTCTCCATAGCAACAAGCCTATTCTAGACAGTTGCAGTTGACTGAGGCTGAAGAGCAAGGGTGTGGCTACAGTGTGGGGGTGGGGCTGTGGTGCACAGGGGCAGGGCTACAGCATGTGGGGGGGCAAGCAAGGAGCTGCAGTGCCCTAAAAATTGCTGCTGGGAGCGCACCACTCCCATCGCCCCCCCACCCCTACGCGACTGCAGCCAATCATATGAGGTCTTCACCTGACACAGATAAGCAAACGTACAAACTTTGACTTTTATATAGTAGATAATGCATAAAATCTTAAATCTGAAGAAATACCAATGGTGTAAAAAAACCCTTGCCAGTACAAATATACAAGATTATTCTGTTCTTGTTCACAGAACCTGAACCCTCAATAGAAAGGAATATGACTAAACTGTGGCTCTCATACTTTGGACATGTCGTGAGATGATGTGACACATCGGAAAAGATGATAATGCTGGATAAAGTGAAAGACAGTTGGAAAAGAGGCAAAACACACTAGAAGGAAGGAAGCCATAGCTGTACATTTGAAGCCATAGCCTTACATTTGAAAGACCAGAGGAGGGCAGTTGATAACTAGGGTCATCATAAGTTGAAGTTAACTTGACGGCAAAATAACCAGAACGAAAAATCTATACAGATGCATCATACATCCCTTTCCCTGCACTGTTAGGTAAAAGCCCATTCAGCATGAAAAATCAGTTTTTTAAAAAATATATACAAATATCAGTCACAAGCTTCCTCTCAATTATAGTGTATTCAGTCTGCTGTCAGTAGCACAACTAGGAATTCCTAGTATCAAGACTCTTTTATTGATCATAATTTTGATTCGTATCGGTTCAGCATGTGTACAAACAGAACACTTTGTTAAAGGCTAGAAGGCCAGCTCTGATTGGGAATTTCAGTGTATGACATTTTAAAAAGAAATTTCCCTATCTTTATGTACCTTTTTTTTTGTTTTGTTTGGTAGTTCTCATCTCATAGGCCATTTCCACACTAGCCTGTTATAGTGCAATGATTCCACTTTCAACATCTTCTGGAATCCTGGGGTTTGCAGTTTTGGGAGGGGCCCCTCCCGAAACTGCAAACCCCAGGATTCCAGAGGATGTTGAAAGTGGAATCATCACGCTACAACAGGCTAGTGTGGAAATGGCCTTAGTTGAGGAGCCTTCTAACCTCAGTTTTAAACTTTCTCAGGAGTCAAGTACTTTCATGTATATCATAATGAACTTAACAGTTTTCAGCTCTACTTTCACAACAGCATAATAGTAGTCCTATCAACACACTTCTGATCTGTGCGGCCTCCAGTTTTACAAGAGCAGTTTTTATTCTAATGATTTCCATGCGATTTATCTAAGCTCCAGGGAGACTACAAATGTGGGGTTACTTTTTGATCAATATGTAGTCCACTTGGTATCTTAATGCACGTTGAAATGTATTAAACTTCCTTCGTAAGGAACAATTCACACCTATAATTGTGATTTCTCATAAAGACAAAAACCAGTAGGTGACTACAAATGGGTATAGATTTTGTGCTAGGAAGAAGAGAAATGTCTTCCCTGCGGTCTTCATAATTCAATGTAGAAAAAAATCCCTGTTGTTGTGCCTTCAAGTCATTTCCGTCCTAAGACAAAACTATCGCAAAGTTTTATTGGCAAGATTAGTTCAGAGGAGGTTGCCTTTGCCTTCTCCTGAGGTTGAGAAAATGTGCCTTGCCCAAGGTCACCCAGTAGGTTTCCATGGCCCAGTGGGAATTCAACCCTGGTCTCCCAGAGTCCTAGTCTAACACTCATCCCAACTACACCACACTGGTTCTCAGAAAAAAATACCTATAAGTAGCATAGTTACATTTTTTTTTCTTTATGATATTGCCTGCATTAGACCTTTCTTGTCAGCTTGTTGCCGGCTTCTTCTGACCAATCTTCCACTAAGACGTCTTAGATTCCTGGTTTTTGTTCTGCCTTCTGCTTCTTGGAGCAATTGTTTGGCTCATCACTTTGGTCATGTTACTCCGCTTCAAGAAGCCTTTTCTTTGTCTGTCTTCTGATTCAGTACAATTTTTTTTTTGTATTAATCTTTAAATTCTTTCATGACTTGGTTCTTACCTCCCTTTCAGTTTTATCTGTCTTCACTTTGCTCTGGATTTCAGTGTGCCCATTCCGTATATCTTTCTCAGCCCAGGGTTTCTTGCTCAACTTCGTCCTTTCTCCCTTAACTTTTGTAATTGTCTTCCCAAATGCTTGTAGAAGTCATCTTCAATTACAGTTTGTAAATCACAATTAAAATCTTTGGTTTTTTGAAGTCTTTGGAATTTCAGTTTAATTTCATTGTTACGATGTTGTGTATCAAATATATATCCTTGTATTTGTTTTTTCCTCTCCCCATAGTTTTAAAATTAGATATTATGTTGTTGGCAAGGAGTTTTTTTTATTCCTTGTTTCTGTGAAGCGCATTGTATAAAGTAATAATAATTAATAGTAGTCTGAACATAGTAGTGATAGGCCTTAATCTAGAATAGATTTTTTTCCATTGGTTTACATTTTGTCCAAGTTTTATATTAAACATGGTTGATTAATAATGGCCTTAAATCCATTCATAGAATTCACAAGAAATTCTTCAGCATCTCTTGGCAATGCAAATCATTGCATGATTTCTTACATTCAGATATTGTAGTGGAACTTATGATTTTTTCCAATTCAGTACAAGAATTTAGAATCTGCTCCCATATTATATCTGACTTCAGCTAAATCTATTTACTGTAAGGCAGGTGATATAAGGCATCTTGAATAATAAGTTACACAAGATATTGAGGTACTAAACTGATTTCCCAAACAAATCTGCTTTAAAACTGGAATTTCCATGAAAGCTAGGTAAGTGGGATGTCAGTCCTGTTGGCCATTGTCATGGAGAGCAAGGAACACAGGTGATTCATCTGTGTTTACATAGAAGTTCCAATCTGAATCTGATATTCTTTTTTCACACAGATCCAACAACCTGCCTAACTTCCTGAGACCAAAAGTGCATGCCACTATTCTTGGTTGACCTTTGCTTCATCCCATCACGTTTCATAAAGCAGGTTGTAACAAAAGAGAATATAAAACATAATATCCCTATAAAAAGAATATATGGATTTGGTACAGATCTATTGATGCTGTGTTCCTTATTTGGACCAGAAGTCAAAAGGTTTTGGAAGAATTTTTTATGTGAGTTAATTCTGTAACAACATTCAGTTTGATACTGACAACCACTGTAATGAGATCCAGTTTTGGAATCACCGTTAGGAAAATAAAAACGAAAATATGTACCTGTCTCAAAAAAAAAAAAAGAAAAAAGAAAGAAAGAAAAGAAAAAAAAGCCCACTGACAAAAATACTATCTGAGGCGTGATAGTTCACATCCCAAATTTTTGAGAAATAATCTGCCATATAGTCAGTTCTTGAGAATTAAAAGAAACTGTACAAAAGAAGAATACTTTTTAGATGAATCAAGGTAACTCAGCTGCCAGCTGCAGGACAGAGGCTATCTAGAATCCGTAATTAACAACAGTTTGAACAGGGATGCAGAGACAACATGCATTGATCTTTTAAAAAAACTGGAAAGGAAGACCAATTTTAGAACAAAGTTCAGTTTGACTTACATAGTATAATCCAAAATATCAGAGCAGTATAAGAAAATATTGATGTATCTTGCAGGGCATACATGTGTCCCAGTAAAAAACTTCTTATTTCCTTTGAGAAGAAGATTTGTAGCGTTGATAAGAAGTCATCAACATGCTCATCACAACATTTGGCCATCAGCAACAACCCTGAGAGGGCATCATCCCTGTGGATGTTGTGCTTATTGTAAGTGCACATTTAAGATAACAGTTTGTGAATCATGGTGGAAAAACATTAACCCTGAAACAATTTTCAACTTGTATCACTCCAGATGTGATTCTTGCCATTAAGTGTCCCTGCAACAAATAAAGCATCTAGAGCCTTAAAAATCTATATAGGGGAGCAACCTTAGTAATCTCAGAAACAGAAAATCAGAGGTCCTTTGGTTGACCATTTTCTGGAACAAGAGCACGTCTTTAAGAAACTGTGTTTAGGTGCTTGAAAACCTATTTTTGCTAGAATGAGAGGACCGTGTTTAAAAAAGAAATGGACTGGATATTGAGACTTGGTATACCCATTCCCCATGATCTAAATGATCTAAAGTACATCCATCTGCTTTAAATTTAAGTTTTCACATATCGCCTAACTTTCCATCTGGTGAAGAATTGTTATGATAACAGTGTCCTTGGTACAGGTTAAAAAAAATGAAACAGCATAATTCTCTTCCTCCTAATTCTCAAATGATCTGTTGCCAGGCATAAGCTCAGAAAACACCCTTTCTGGAATCCCTGCAGGTTGTTTTAAAGTTGTTATATGTTTTGTTCTTGTATAAGTTTATCTGGGTTAATAAGTGGTTTTAAAATTGAGATGTTTTGCATGCACTTTTATGCAAGATATATATACACATAACTGATACTACAAATTATAACTAGCCTCCTGTTACAATCTTTGTTATATACTGTCTTTTTTATTTCTTTTATCTTTTATCAGCCCCCGAAGAAGGCTGTTAAATATTGCTAGGCTGAAATGTGTTGGGCTAATTGGAAGAATAAAATCATCTTTCTTAACGTTCTGATACTTTGTTTCTTCTCTACATCCCTTCTATTTTGAACTAAGTGCATTGTTTTTATTTTTCAAACATCCTGCAACTTTTACAAATACATAAATACTCAAGGTGAAATACACCATTTCTCATAACCTGGGAAGGTGTGAAAATGCTTCTTTTGTCAAGACTGTCAAGTCCAACCATTTCTTCCCATCCCCAAATATATTTGTGTATGTAGCAAGAGATAATTTGGGCAAGACTGGGACATAAGCCCTGGCCCAGGATCTTGTTGGGACTCTGTGCTCACACAACTCCTAATTCTTCTGGTGGTTGTGTTTTTAATGAGCTTGTCTAAGGTGGTATCCACAACCTCTGTGCAAGCAATTCTATTCATCTGGCAGTATAACACAACACCCTGACCAAGAGGCTGGCTGACACCCCAGCATAGTTCTACCCTATATGAATGAACATACAATGGCTGTGAAATTTACTGTGAACCTATCAACCAAATTGCCAAAAACACCAACATGGTGGCTGCTTCCATTTTCCCTGTGTTCACATTTTTATCATACTTAAGTGCCTTTGCTTGCTGCTCCTCTGATGGAGATGCCAAGCTGCTCTTGTGTGTGCGGTTTTCCCAGTTGGCTGTTATTTGGAGAGTGTTCCAAGTTGCCCAGTGTGAAGAGCTCCCAGATCCAACACTGACAGAGTTTTTGCTTCATAGGACTGAGGCTGGATTGTGGCCTAATTTAAAGGGCTGCCTCATAGGAAAAATGGGTACACCCCTCAGATAATCAGAATACCATAAAATATTTTAGTTTTCTATTCTTTCAGAAAACAATCCCTCCTCGCATCATAAATTCACTGAGTTTTGGAACATTGGCCATTTCCGCACTAGCTTGTTATAGCGCTATGATTCCACTTTCAACATCCTCTGGAATCCTGGGGTTTGCAGTTTCGGGAGGGGCCAAGTGGCCCCTCCCGAAACTGCAAACCCCAGGATTCCAGAGGATGTTGAAAGTGGAATCATAGCGCTATAACAAGCTAGTGCGGAAATGGCCATTGTGTTTTGTGGATCTTATCTACTTGTGGAGGTAGCATAGTTGAAAATTCCAAAATCATCTTCTGAGGAGTTTTTGTTGCCAAAGTGTGAATAACGTCATGTGATTAGTTGTTTGAATGGCTGCTTGTTATTGGTTTGCATCCTTCTCCTTGAGCTGAACACTGTTTAGATGTTGTATTATCATCACTTTGTTGTTAAGGCACAGCCTTTAAGAGGATTAACCCAGTAGCAATTTGGAAACATTCTTGTTGAGCCTTTGCTCTTCAAAAGCCTATTCTGGTTCTGGAGGGAAAAAAACTTGTATAGGGCCATGCATTTCTCTCTTGCTCTCTCTGGTTTGCAGCCCCGTAATTTTAAATATAATTGCCCTAAAAGGCAAAAAGTATATGAACACAACACGCTTTTAATGAGTTGTCATCTCTACCTTTTAAGATTCTGTATTTGTTCCTAAATGTTCCCTATTCTTTCTGAAAACCATTTAATGAGCTGGCTTAAAAACAATGATCTCTATGTGGAAAATAAAATACTCTGGACTGTTTGTGGTTTAATAACACTTAAAAAAAACACCACCACCACTTCTGCCTTATTTCAAAATAAACAAAGATTGTGACATCAGTTTAGTCATTCCGTATATCATGAAGTGATCTTTATTAAAGAACAATGATCCAAAAAACTGTTTAGCTGTTTGGCTCACATGGCAGCAGGGAGAAGGTTTGTTCTGTTTTGCAATGGCTATAGAAAATGACATATGGAATATGTGGGCTATGCACTACTTAATTAAGGAGAGAGTACTATCAGGACCAGAGCAGCAATTTCTGAATCATTGACCAGGATATCCAGCTCTCTTTTTCATTATCACATGTATACAAAGGGAGAGAGAGTTTTGTTAACATGTGCATACAAACCTTGGGAAAAAATTCCCATCTTTAATTAGTTCTACACTGTAATTAGCTAATAGATTGTTCTTCCTCACAAATGTTCCTTGAATTTCTTGCCACCTTTCCACCCAGGGAAAAATGATCATCATTAGTTATACAAATAACAGTTGCTCATGTGAACAGTCTACAAGCATTATCAACAGGATTATACAGCTGGAACTCAAGGGAGAGATGATGACAGGTTCTCATGGGCAAGGATCCCTCTTCATCCCAACATGTTTATGGGTTTTTTAAATCACATCTTCCAGGAACACATTTGCCCCCTCTTAAATGTGTATATGGGTTCCTACCAATCAGTGTTTTAATATGTGCAATGGGAGCCTGTGTGGTACAGTGGTTTAAGCATTGGACTATGACCTTGGAGACCAAAGTTCAGTTCCCCACTCAACTGTGGAAACCCACTAGGGGATCTTGGGTGTGTCACACACTTCCAGCCCTGGAAAACCCTGTGATGCATTCACCTTAGGGTTGCCATGAGTCAGAAATGACTTGAAGGTACACAACAACATTTTAGTGCTTTAATTTTAGATTTCTCTTTTTCACTTTTTATTGGCTATTCTGTTTTTATATCTTAAGTCTCTTTCACAGTACACAATTATAGCACTTCGCTACCACTTTAACTTCTATGTCCCTTTTCGCACGGGCTTTCTCTCGCGAAATAGCCCCGTGAGCCTCGTGGGAGTGGGAGCATCGCTCTGCATGACGCACTCCCACTTCCGCGGCGCTCATGGGGCTGAAGCGGTGCAAGCGCAGATTTTTTTATTTTCAGCTTGAAGCAAAAATAAACAGTGCTCGCGCAAGGCTCCCGGCAGCGTCCCGCACTCACCGGAGTGCGGAGCGCCGTCGCAGGCGGGCCTGTCGCCCTTCCTCCCCGCTTCCGCTCCCCAAGGCACCTACAGCTCCCAGGGGGCACTGCGGAAGCTAGGGGCGTGGCTGAAGCGCGCCCGTTGCGCAAAAAGACTCCACATGCGGTAAGGAGGCAGGGGGAAGCGGTGGCATTGCGGGAGAGGGTTCTCGCGTGAGCCGCCCTCCTCTGTCGTGCAAGCGCCGGCGCTGCAAAAAGGGTCTATGACTTCATCCTGCTTCAGAATCCTGAGATTTGTATCTTTGTAAGACACTATCCGTTTCTGATAGAAAATTCCAAGTTCTACATTAGCCTACATATCTCAGGATTTTATAGGATGGAAACATGACAGTTAAATATTAGTTTTGTAAACCAGTGGAAATCTAGTCATCAGTACTTGAGGAAATCATTTTCAACAGTTGATATGTATATGTGTGTGTGCAGCTTCAGGTCACCTTCATAGGATTTTCTTTGGCAAGAAATGCTGAGACATGGTTTTGCCATGTCTGACATAGTTTTGCCTTCCTCCAAAATATAGCCTACAGCACTTGCTATTAATTGGCAGTCTCCCATCCAATTACTAACCAGAGCCGATCCTGCTTAACATGAGAGTGGAATAACAACTTCCAGGATTCCATAGGATTGAGACATGACATTTAAAGTGGTGTCAAACAGCTGTAACTATGTAGAATTTACACAGAATTCTGTAACACAGAATTTACACATCTGATTTTTCCATTGCACTTAACACAAGTATCATGAAGCCCATTGGCCAAGCTAGTATGAGACTAAATGGTCAGTTATGCTGTCATTCCTTCTCTTGGATTTAAAGAGAGGGAAAAAATCCTGCTGGAATCACCTACTGACTGCTTGTGGCTTTGATCAGGCCTCCCCAGTTGGTGCCCCACAGTTTTTTTGGACTTCAACTCTCATCAGCTCCAGTGTGTAGGGCAAGTTGGGATGAATGATTCAAAACCAGTCCAGCTGGAGCTGGAACAGGTACAGGAATATTAGGTTGGTTTGATCCAGATGATTTGTGGAAGGAACTGAGATCCAATATAAACTCCTACTATACAAAGGAAAGGAGGCAGTTTTGGCACCTCTCTCATTGTTTCAGAGGATCCCCTGATCTTCTAGATTCTTGTTCATAACATGGCTGGTATTGGAACACCTAGTAATAGAGAGAACAGTCAAGTAGGAGTGAGACATTTGTTTTCACTTGCCTGCTTTTCCCTCCTGGAATTTTATTTCAGTAATGGTTGGAAGTGAAGCAATCTAACAGAGGTAGGAACAACTATCTGACTTTATCTTCTACCGGTGATTTATAAGCTTAGGATCTGTGACTGCATGCATTATTTTTTTTAAAAAGTTCCCATTCAGGATGCCTTGGGATAACTGATTGGTGTAAAAATTAACAGCCCCAAAGAAAATGATGAAATTGCCTAAATCAGATTCTGTGGCACCATTTTCCCTGGAGAGCACACCTATAAGTCTGCTGTCTTGTTCTGCCATCAGAGCTGCTGTGTTTTTCTGTAAGACTTTTTAATACTGAAGATAGATTAGAATGATTGATGCATTTTCACGCTGATGGTAAGCCAGTTCTCAAAAGCAACTTTTTAAAATCTCTCCACAGAATGCCTGCTGTTTGTAATACACAAGTTTATCTTACACTCCTTTCCTTTCATTGATAGATGTTACCTAAATTATGATATAGTAGCTACAGTGTTCTATTTGTTGGTAAGTGCACTACAGGCTCAGCTCAACTCAGCTGGTATGTTTTTCAGAACAATTGTTCCAAGCAGTTTCTTCTTATCATTTTATGTCTTCTGACAGATTAACATGTGCATTTCTTCTGTGTCATTTTGTCTAAAATGCCCCAGTTTTTCTGTTCAAAATGTTTTCTCATCAACATTCATAAGTATACACTAAATATCCACATGTGTGTGTGCAAGTGCATGCATGTATATAGATGTGGTAATAAATAATTTAGTTGGTGTGAAAGAAAAATTAAAATTTGATTTCCTTCAAGGAAGACAAATTTCACTTTTTAAAAAAGTAACCTTTTCCATCTTTCATTGGCTGGAGAATTCTGTTTCCCATTAACATCACAGGTTGTAATTGTGTAATTGTATGCTTTTTGGATACCTGGTCACTGGTGTTCCTTCACTTGGCCATTTACAGGCATTAAAGTCTTTAATTACATCTGTTTTCATCAGACTTTTTATCTAGAGAACAAAACTGTAATGCTTTATTATTGCTTAATATTTAATATTAAAAAATTTAATATTGTTGTGAATCTGGCTGTGTGTGTATGGCTTCTTCTTCTTCTGGTCAAATTAATGTTGTTTTTCATAAAAATCTATTTCTGTTACTCTCATTTTTCTACCACTATTTAAGGCACACTGAATGCAGTATCAGAGACTTTTAGTGGTCAGAGATAATCCAGGCTGCTGGTTTCAGCCATTACAGTAAGCAAGACATTGGTGCACGCGCACACACACACACACCTAGTTTATTTAACCATTCCTGCTTGTAGGGAGAGCACTCAAGGAGACATTCAATCAGGCAGACATGGTGTTTTGTCTGTGAGAAGCAAGAATTTTAAACTCTCTTGCCTTGTCAGTGCATGCAAATATACCCATTGCCTGTAATTAATTAATAGGATCTTCAGTTGACTCCTCCCCTCCGAAAATAGATAGCTACCTCAAACTTCCCAGCTATAATCAAAAAAAAGGATTGTCTGGGGATGTGAAAGGGCTTATTTAGGTTTTTCCTTTCCTTTCCCTTTTTTTTTTTAATGCAATAATCTCTCTAGAAACAAGGCGATCTCAGCTTAACATTTGGAGTACTGGGTTGTTGAAAGTTGACATTTTTGAACACTTGTCTCAAATTGGGGCAGGGGCAGATTTGACCCCATTTAGATGGGGCTCTAGAATGATTGTCACTGAAGGTGTCAGAATTCCTGAAAATGTAAGCCAGGGGTAACTGAGCTGCAGCTAGCAGTGGCAGTATTTTGGAACCAAACTTCCCTCCCTCTTTAGGAAGCCAGCAGTGGAGTTCATGTGGACAGTTATCATTTTTCCTGGAACTTTTCAGAATGACTCCATGTCCACTAGATTCTTGAGAAAAGGATGACACCCGGCAGTTACTAAAGGAGTTATAGAAGAGTTGTCACTACTTGGTGACTGCCAAAACAACATGTTTTGACTTTGCCCTAATGGTTTTTATCTTAGCCCTAGTACTGACTTCCATGTTGCCATGGAACAGAGCTCCCCTCCTCACACACACACCTCTGTAGAAGCTTTGCGGCATTTCTCAAATATATTTGCTTTTAGGAACCTTTCTTTCAGTGCATATTGCTGTATTCAGATGCATGTTTTGTATCAGTTCATGTTCAGCTTTCTGTATTTAGCCACAGTCTTTCTCTGTCCAACATGTATGCAGCCTCCAATAATAATTTTTCTTGGCAGAAAGTAAATTAAGTAGAACTGGACAGTATGATTCAGATAATTGTCAATATCAGCAGAACGAGATTCTCTGGCTTGTGCAGACATAAAAGCTTCACATCAAATCTTAAAAAGGAGATGCTGATAGCATGTTTAAATGTTTAGCTAACCTTCCTTCACCAAAGGAAGAGATATTCAACCACTATCCCTTGATGGACAGTAGTTGCAGTGCAAGCCATTATGAAAGGGATTGCTGGAAAGATTGCTGAGCTCATTACTGAATTCTAAGGCCAGAAAGTGATGCAGCTGGGTGGCAGTTTCACTATTTATCTAGGTGCAAGACATTTCAAGGCAATTCATCTTCTGGCACACTAAAATGGTAAGAAATATTGGCCTTAATTGAACCCTTGCTGGGAGAATTGATACAGTATAATGCAACAAAAGCTCTGTCCCATTGTAAAACCCAGTCCCATTGTAAGAGAATAGAGCCTGGGCATTTTTAATGATTGGTGGAAAAGTCTGCAAGGTTTTATCAGGAAACCTTTCTAGGTGGTGTACGAACATGCAGAGATCTGCTCCCACGCTACTTTTGTTTGATCCAAACACATTAGATGTAAAGTTAGATTTCATTCAGTTGAAAGGTTGTCTGCGAAGAATGTGACAAACTGCAAGTGCCGAGATGTGGCTTTGAAACTTTTTTTTGGTTACTCTACAGCTTGCTGCAGTTAATTGCCATGGTTCCTCTCTGAGATGACAGACATCTAAAAGTATGTAGGTGGGGGGAAGGGAGGAGAAGAGGAAACAGAAATCTGACTATCCTGAAGATCAAATGGAATGTTTCCTTTAGAATCCAATGAATGTTCTGAAGGCACTACAGCATGACCTTGTTTTCTTCATCTCGATTAAACCCAAAGGAAAGAATGCTTGTCTCTGAAATGTGCATGTGCAAAGTTGCACATTTAAAATGCTGAAAGCAATGGTTATAAATCATCAGAGCTGTCTTTTGTGGATGGTGGTGGTAGTGGGGAATGAGAAGCATGTTTAAATAGGTTACTGAAAACATATTTTTGTTCTTACTGAAAATATGATCAAACGTTGAAAGCTTTTCCAACAAGCTGCATTTCAGTCTTCCAATTCTTCTCCAAGGAGAGCCTATAATTAGTTTCTTTTCTGTGTACAGATAGAAAGTCTTTCCCTGGAGGTTTAAATGTATGGTTTGTCACTTTATCCTGAATAACAAGATTGCTGACCAACCATGGAAATAAAGAGACCAGGCAATGGAGATTGGGTTGAAATGTGTCACTTTGTTTTAACTCTAAATCTATTTAACCTTTAAACCCTGAAGGAAGCAAAAAGGGGAGCAAATTAGTATTGGAGCAGCAGAGAAAAGTAGTCTTACCCAGACCTCCTCCCTGGCTTCTTCTGGGCAAAACACCTGGGCCTCAAGAAGATCCGAAAAGCTGGGTGGCTCCCTAGCTGGCCTACTACTGGGAGGCCAACCTGATAAACTCTTCTCAAAGTTGCATGTCTTAAAGCGAGGGCTCAGCCTTTAGGCCAGGTCCAAGGGAAGTCTTCTTCCCCATCCCATGGTCATATGACCTAAAGAGGCAGTTGCAGAGCCCTCCCTTTCACCCATGTGTGCCATAAGTGTTCGCCGAAATTTCTCCTTCTCTCCCCCCACTGCCGGCCAATTGTCACAGTTCTCAGTCAACAACATAGAGTAGGGAAAACCTGTGGAAAAGGAGATAAATTCCTACCCAACCCCAGGGTCACCAGCAAAGCTTACGCTGCATCAAAACAAGACAGTAGGCCAACTGTACCAGTCAAAGAGGGAGAGAAGGGGGCAGCAAGAACTTATAAAACCTTTCAACTCTGCTTCCTATGCTCTGTCACAGCACACAGCAGTATGATGTCTTTACACTGGCCCCTTTTCCCATTAGGGCAGAAAAAATGTTTCCGTGCCTGCAATGCTACATGGTGCAGGATGTGAGCCAAATTGCTAACCAACCATAATAAAGAGACCAGACAACAGAGACTGGGTTGCAATGGGCCACTTTATTTTAACTATAAACCTATTCAGCCTTTAACACCTCTTATGGTGAATTATTTGAATAATCAGAGCCTTACCCTTCAACAAATGGAGGTCATTATCCCTCAGGTGAATTATGAAAATGATGGTGCCTCCCTGGATTGCCCAAACATTGGCAGCAGACCATGCCACCGAAGGCCTCTCTGGCTTGACCACAGTATATGTAAAAGAGATCTAGGAGTCTTAGTAGGCTACAAACTGAATATGAGTCAATAGTTTGATGCAGCAGCTAAAAAACCCAGTGTGGTTCTAGGCTGCATTAGTAGGAATATACAGTAGGCACTTCACATACGTGGGGGATATGTGCAGAGAACTCGTGCAAAAGTGAAATAACCATGAAAAGCTCCCCCCAACACCCCTCCTTCCCTGCATACATGCCCACAACAGCCATCGCCAGCAGTGGGCAGGAGATTGGAGGGGGAGAAAAAAAATCTTTCCTCCATTTCGCCCTTCCCCACCCCACTACTAGGGCGATCGCTCCTGGAGCTGCTGGCAGGAAGATGGTGAGCAGGAGGAAAAGATGTTTTCCTCCTCCTTCACCATCTCCCCCTCCCTACAGCTGGGGCGATCCCGCTGGAGCTGCGGGCAGGCAAATGGTGAGCCTGATTGCACCAGTAGAGGCCGAAGGTGTGCGGAGAACAGGTGATTGTTCACTTGGCATGTCCCTGCAGGCTGCCTCTGAAGTGCCTGCATGAGTGGCGGCGGGCAATTGCCCATTCTGCACACCCCTGCTGGCTGCTGCCAGCACGCCTGCATGGGTGGTGGCAGCAGCGGTGGGTGTGCAGAATGGGCGATCCGGCTGCTGCCAGCACGCCCACACAGGCTGTGGCAGGTGTACGGGGAGGGGATCTGGCTGCTGCCAGCATGCCTGCATGGGCAGCAGAGGGTGGCATGCAAAGAGTGGGCGATTGCCCACTCTGCACACCCCTGCCAGCTGCTGCCAGTGCGCCCACATGGTAGCCATGCAGAGAACAGGCAGCCTCCCACTCTGCCCGTCCCTGCAGACCGTTTCTGGAGCGCCTGCAGCAGCTGTGGCAGAGGGCATCGAGAGAAGGGGCAATGATCTTTCCCCCTCCTAGCCCCTGGGCAAAAGGCCAGGGAATGGGAGGAGGAGATGGGGGGAGGCAAATCCACTCCGCAAATAATCAAATCCGTGAAAGTGAAACCCGTGAATGTGGAGGGAGGACTATAGTGCCTAGGTCAAGGGAAATAACAGTGCTGCTCGATTCTGCTTTGGTCAGACCTCATCTGAGATACTGTGTCCAGTTCTGAGGGTCACAATTCAAGAAGAATGTTGATAAGCTGGAATGTGTCCAGAGAAGGGCAACCAAGCTAGTAAAAGGCTTGGAAAGCATACCCTATGAGGAGCAGCTTAGAGAGCTGGGTATATTTAGCCCGGAGAAGAGAAGATGAAGAGGTGACATGATGGCCATATTCAAATATTTGAAGCAATGTCATATGGAAGATGGAGGAAACTTGTTTTCTGCTACTATAGTAGTAGGACATGGAGCAGTGGCTCTAAGCTACAGGAAATGAGATTCCACCCAAGAGGGGAGTTGTTGCTTTTGGAGTAATTTATAACTAGGTTGGTGTGATTTTTTATTTTATTTCTTTATTAAATTTCTTTATTTAAAGTTCTTTATTAAATTCTACTAACATTTCCAAACACAAACTCTATGAATATGAATATAATATTATATATATACACACACACACAAAGGGGGGCGGAAGGAACATCTAAGTACACAAACCATGAACTAACTTACAAATTAAAAAAATAAGAAACAGAAAAAGAAAAAAAAGAGAAACTCTTTTCTAAGACAACACTTGTATTAACAAAAACATTTTATTCCACTTCAGTTCCTCAAGGTAAATCAACTGTTTTATCTAGCCATATTCTCCACTTCCATAGCGTTCTCTGAATCATCTTCTATATTTCTGTCTCATGTCCTTTCAACTTTACATTGTTGCAACATTCTTACATACTCAAAAACTTTAAACTGGAAATAATCTTAATGCTCCTCAATAATAACGCCAGAGATTTCTAAATGCTACTGATTTAATTACCTATTATTCTCCCCAGTTAATAAGTATGAAGTTGCACCTGTGCAATTCAAAAATTCAAAGACTAGTCCATTTGTCATTGTAACCTTTACATAACAACTTATTTTTTCCCAAGTCTTAAATGTTATTACCCACTTCACATAGAGACCCCTTTTCCTTGATTTCTTCTCATGTATTTTTTTAAAAAAAACACTAATTATGAGACACATTTTCTGAGGCACCCTTATTGCAGTTGCATTTTCTTCCCCTTTAACTTCACAAAGTAAATCAACCCACATATGACTGCAAAAAATCATAATTTTTAAGTAACATCTGTATTTATGTTTCGACTCTGTTCAATTTGCATAGAGATTCCATTTGATTTAATCTCCCTCTTCTCACCTCCATAAGAAATTATCTCACTTTCATTGACCATACCCTCCTAATCATCAATCACCTCCAAAGTGGTAGCTCTCCCCTTGAAATCAGCATGTGTTGCTTGTGATGGTCTTGTTTCTTCAATTTCTTCTTGTCTGGGCATCTACACCAATTCCATATCTGTCTATAAATCTCCTTGTTCTGTATTTTTGTCTCTTATCTCCTATCTCAGTTCCCTGAATTGACCATATTCACCATATTAATTATGGATTTAAACTCTTGAGATAGTTGTCTAGTTGTTCTATTATCCCTTGTAGAAGATCCTTTAATTGTTCTGTAAAAACTTCCATTTTTCACTTTTTGCAGGTAAGCTACAATTCAGTCTGTTCAGAAAATAAATGCACTTAAATTTTTTATTGTTAATTCTTCTCATTCCATTTTCAAAAAAAACTCTGTTTTTTTTTAAATTTAAGTATCCCAGTCTCAAAAGAGAAAAAGAGGTATTCAAATCTGATTGCAGGATCAAGACTGCAGAGGCTCATCTGGTCCATCTTAATCAGAGGGTTCTTCATTTTAATGACTTCCAAGTTACTTAAAATTTCTTCTTTAATGAAAGCAGATTGCTGGCATGAGATTGTCAGATATCACTATCTAAACAACTGCATTTCATGGCAAGGACCAGATGATACTTCCTTGGTCCTTCCCATTAGCAATGCATTTACTAAAATATATGTGCAAGGAAAAAGGAAGGGAATTCTGGACCCAAATGGATAATTCTCCACTCTTTCTTTATCCAGGGTTGGGGGCTAAGACTCCAGCCAAAGGCCCCTCTGCTGGCACTTCACCCCAGGAGCTGCCACCAACTTGCCCACTGGAAGTCTTCCCAAGTAGGAGGGTTTAGTTGATGAAAAGGAGGGAGGGAGAAGGGGTGATTGAATTCAATTAGGATCTCTATGCAAACTGAATAAAATCAAAACAAGAAACAAAAAGGCTGTTGTTTCAAGACTGATTTTTTTTAATTCATCTGTGAGGACTGATTTTACCTTGCAAAATTGATAGAGAAAGAAATATGTTTAAAATATAGATGCTGTTTCAGGATAATATTTATAAAGTGTTATGTAAGAAGAAATTAGAAAAAGAATGTTTTTCTTCTGTGATGTGCAGGATCAAATTTAAAATGAAGACAAAATAGACTAATATGGTAAGGGTTTAGAATGATAAATAGATTGGTTCATGAATTCTGTAATAGGTTATAGAATATAAAATAGTTTAGATTGTAATGATCTTTAGAATACAAACTGGTCCAGATGTATTTAGAACATAAACAGGTGTGGACCTATTAACTAGTGAAAATAATAAGTAATTAAGTTAGTGGCAGTATTTAGAAAAAAATTAGTTGTATTATTAGTTAGACATATTGAGTATTATTTACAATGTATTATTATTATGCAAGCATGTTTTAATAGAATGTAACAAAAGCTGAAAGGAGGAATATGGATGGTATTAGGCACATTAACAAAAAAAGATATATTTTTCTCTATTAGACAATATGAATTGGGGAAAGGTAGGAAGAGGAACAGTTTAGATTTCTTGTTTTTCTTAAAGCTAAGAATGGAGGATATGTTACATTCCATCTAAAAGAAAGAAATCAATTTCTTTTTGTTTTTCCTTCTTTTTTTTCTTTTTTCTCTGCCATCTTTTAATTCATATGTTAATCTATGGTTATCTTTGTGCTTAGATATTGTGCTTTCTTTTTCTTCCTTCCCTTTTATTCTTTTTATATGTACCTATTTGTAGTTTTTGTAGTGTTTGTTTTGGAAAATATTGATAAAAAACTAATGTTAGGAGGAAAAAAGACTGAAGTGAACTGTGCGGTACATAATTCAGTGGGAACAGCATCATTAACTGAGTCACCTTTCAGATAGGACAATGATGAATAATCCTGTATTCACCTGACAGTTTCTTCAGTACAATGCTGAGAGGAGACACTCTTAAACTGGAAGCAGAAGGTGAAAGGAAGGGACCAATTAACCAAGGACCAAATGTCCTTTTGAATCTTTCCCCTAATTACATCCTCCAAACCTTTAAATGATTTTAAATTCTTAGACATATAAGAGCTTCTAATTCTATGAAATGCAATCCTAAAACCTCCCCTAAATTAATCCCTCAATTAATGTGCTGCTACCAGATCAGGGTACAATGAAAGCAAAACTGATACTTTATGAAAATTAATGGAGCTGGGCTGATCCCTGTTACTGCCCCATTGATGTCTTCTTTTGGGGCAATTCCAAAAGAAATGGGGTCCCCATAGATCAACCATTTGTGTTTAAATTTACACTGGCAGTTTGTGCATGCACCCTGAATACTGAATTCCCAGAACAGTTGTTACCTCAAAATGTGAGTGATTGAGGGGTTCACCTGTGATGCCAGTGCCTCCACATGACGATGGGAAATTAATTAGCTTAAATTAGGAGTCCTGCGAGAGGGGGGTAGCCGAACGAGATCTTTCACCAATGTTTTCGGGGTCCTAGGAGGAACAATTGAGCCAGAGATTACAAATAAGCTACAATATGTTTTATTGAATGGTTCACTCACACATTCAAAAGATCTAAGCGCTCACACAAGACCTAACCAAAAGATAAAGAAAGGAAAGTGGTTGATAGCAGAGTTTTACAGAGTGGGCAATAATTACCAATCTGGAGAGCAGCAAAGAAAGCAGCAATGTGGCTTAGACTTGCACTTAAGGACAGTACTCATTTGGGAATCAGAGTGAAAGTGTTGTATTCAGCAAGTGGGATACTGCATTGAATTTCTCAAAATGGAGGGTTTTTATACCCAAAATCTGCTTTGAGGGCGTGAGTGTGAATGGTTCTCTGGCCGAGCAAACACTGGAGGTTGCCACATGGACAGTGGTGTCCGGATGGAGTTAATGGTCTTAGTATTAAGTGACAAAGAGATAATGGGTGTTGTAATAGCTCTGTAATGGTGAATAGGTAGAGGAACAATGTGGGGAAACATCCAGATATAAAGATGAAACAATCATTATTTTGGTGAGAACTTCCCTTTGCTGTTATGTAGTATCAGAGACATTACAGATTCATCTTAAGCCTATTGTCTCTGGAGTTGCCTGGTGACCCTTGGCTACGCCTAGAGGGGATCTTCTGACCTACTTTGCAGCACATATGTTCAGTCCATAATTTTCCTCTGCCCAGCTCAACCTTACAGTCACTTCAGGGTGCATTTTATATTAATGCCAATTAATGCATTTTGCCAATCAAATCGTATTTTGCCAATTAAAACATTTCAGATCTGAGGGGTGTACACACCAGTAACTCAGTAAATTCTGATTCTGTCAGGTACCGTGAGTCTGAACTGTTGCACTCCCTTGGGCATTCTGTACAATATGAGCACTGTGCTACCTCTCAACTGGAGTTGGTTACACAAGTTTCATGATTTGGTCCCATTTGAGGATGGGGTTAATCACCACTTGCATATGTAAAGCATCATCATAAGGTAGCCAAGCATAAGCCAATCCCCATAATCCCCATAAGCCAATAAATAATATCTATATACTGGATCAAAGAAAATATCACAGAGGCTGGGCCCTAGAAATAACCCCATCATATATAAAGAATCCAGGCAACCAATTTGTCCAGGTTCTGTCAACCCTATATTTCTTCAACTTCTCTCTTTCCTTCTTCTCTCTGTCATTCTTCTCCAGCTCTCAATAAAGAAAGCTGAACACATCCATACATTCACCCCACAATATTTTATCCCTTGTAGACTGAAGGAAATGATACCCCAACGGGAGTGTCTGTTCCTCATAACGAATGGCTGAATAGGTGCATCACAAGCATCACTGGATGAAGGGACCATAGCTTACCAATCCCCACCCTAGCATGTTTGAGTTGCTGCACTGGGGGGCATAACTGGACAAAGGAGCCCATTGAGGCTGAGCTAATGTCCATGTCAGTTGTACAATCAACCAGCTCCCTGCAGTTCCTGAACCATTGATGGTACCTTGCATACTAGGGAGTCCTATAGGAGCACTCCAGAGTCACTAGGCCCTGTGGTCCCACTAGCCATGTTGCAAGCCTTACCAAAGCTACTCAAGCTGCTGAATTCTCTGCTGATCTGCCAGGGTCACATGCAGAAGATGCCAACACTGAATCATCACCATCATCAGCTGCAGCTTGCACATACTTCAATGATCTCCATAGTCAATGTCTAGTCAAAGAGGAAGATGGGGGCTTCAGGAACTTAAACAACCTTCTGACTCTGCCCTCTGTGCTCTCTATCACAGTGTGCAGCACTGTCATATTTACATGGGCCTCTTTCCCATCTGAGGCCAGCAAAAATGTCTCCATGCCCACAATATTGCACATCACGGAATATGAATTGAATTCTGTTGCACTTTGTGTAAGCATTACATGAATGTAGCTGCTTATTAAAACAATGTTACTGGTGAGATGGTCACAAAATATAGGACATTCAATAGATATTGAGAGTTTACATTTATATTAAATTTAAATGTAAGAGAAAACTATTATAAAATGTTGCATAGATGGTATATGACACCAGAGAGGTTACAAAAAATTATAAAGAATGGAAATTTGAAATGCTGGAAGTGCAGAGAAAAAGAGGGAACATTTTATCATATGTGGTGGACATGTAAAAAGGTGAAGAAATTTTGGAAAGAAATACATGATGAAATTAAAAAAAATATTCAAAATGAATTTTGAAATGATACCTGACTTATATTTATTGAATATAATAAAACCAAAGGCAGAAATTAGAGAGCATAAAAAATAATGTTATATTTAGTTACAGCAGCTAGATTAACCTATGCTCAACATTGGAAACAAGATATTAAAATAAATTTAAATGAATGGAAATTAAAGGTTATGGATATGATGGAGATGGAAAGATTGACAAATGCATTAAAGAACAAATCCATTAAACAGTTTGATAGAGAATGGAGCAAAATAAAAGAGTGGCTACAATTGTAAAGCTAATAATTATAATGATATAATTTGATAAAAAAGGTAAAAAAGTATTGTCCGGTTAAAAGATAAATTATGACTGTTACGCCAACGATTCTATGTATAGTGGATTGGACTCCTTGTATTGTATTGTGCTATATTGTATCTTTTGTTTGATTCAGCTGGATAAAACTGGAGAAGAAAACTCATTATGGGAGTTGTGGGGGGGACATTTAGAAGAAATGTTCCCATTTTATACTTTCTTTTAGAAATTTTAATAAAAATATTTTTTAAAAAATAAAACAATATGTTACATTGCCTAAACAGTTAAGTAGTACTAATTAATTAATGGTTATCATAGACCTAAGTGTTGTCAAGTAAGCATAATGTAGTAGACAGCAAGAGAGTGGGTGAGTGGGAATAGAAGATACCTCCATTTTTCTTACTTCTAACAGCTAGGTACTTATTTCCCAAATTGTTCTCCTTGACAAGATCACCCTGGGATCACAGAGAAGGCAAGTGTCTAGAACTGAATAATCAGCAAACATGTTCAGGTGTTGTAGGCTTTATCATAGTCTATATCCATCCACTTCTGGATAGTTATGGAAGCAAAGTAAAGGTCTGTTTACTAACTATGTGGTAGAATTGGTCACTTACCAATTGTGCACTCTGGTTAAGAAGAGCAATTATTTTAAGTGACTACTGTTAAGTTAATGGTCATCTGCTGAAATGCTTAGAAAAAGATGAAATCACATTCATTAAAGCAGAACATCTAAATTAACTTCATACTTCTGACCAAGGGCCACTCTTTCAAACAGATCCAGTGTCAACAGGATGCATAGTCAACCAGATATGGGACCTATAGGCAAGCAGAGAAGTCCATAAATAGTCCTGCCACTCTCTACTCTGAATGGCACTCTTAATCTGACATACATAGAAAACCAAATGGGACTGTGAAGCTGCATCCAGTAACAGCCAAGAGTAGGATAGGCCATGAAATAATGGTGCCACTTTTCAATATAGGAAGTATGGCTAGCAATTTCTCTTCCCCTTAGCCCCTTTTTCTGTTCAAAAAGAAAGGAAAAAATAGGAGATGTCCTAGGAAGATTTCCCACCTGCATTTGTGAAAACCCAAAAAATTTGCATATGCAACCATAAGAGTGCAAAAAACAAGACAAAAAACAACAACAACAGTACTACCATAGCCAGCATACTATTGGATACAATTTGACTGCATCCAATGTATCTGGACTGCAAACCCCCCCATGGGGCTTAGACATGGGGCTCCATCTTCCTAGTTATCTGAGGAAAAGGAAGCTGAGGCAACCTTGGTTTCCTTCTTTGCATGTTGAAGGCTAGAAAAGACAACTCCGGAGGAAAGAAACAGGGGGCAGGAAAGAGGCCCATCGGAGATTCAGAGATTACAAAAACACAGAACTGGTCTTCTTAAAGCTGTACAGGTGCCACTTCGGATTTATAGTACCATTTCTGAACCTTATGAAAAATGAGAACAGCTGTCTTTCCCATTGTTGGATATTGAGTGCCATTAGTGAACAGCACTACTTGAATTTCTTTCTTGCCATGCTGTTAGAGTTTGTGGCTGATTTGGCATATAGCTATCCTTGTTCGTTCAAGTATGTAGTGAGCTTGTTTCTTGATGTGCATTAATAAAAGTTAAACATGAGGTAACATAAGTGACACTGTCCATTACACAGTCTTGGAATGTTGTTTACAAGGGAACATTTTGTTTTGTTTGAAGAAATCATCTTATGGAGTGTGTGTGTGTGATGAAGGATATTATATGGCATTTACTGATATATAATCCTACATGACAGTGGAAATAACTTGCTATCAGATGTGATTAATAATGTACTGTTAAGCACTGTACAATTAAATGTTTCTGCTTAATGAAGGAGGAGTAAAACCTAAAGCTCTAACACAAATACTTTTCTACAAAGCATTTGTGGGTTATGTTTCCTTTTTCTGTCCTTATGGACAGTACCTAAAGAAGAAATCATTCATTCTTAATGGCTGAGATATTATCAATAGTTTGTTTCACCTTTGCTGATACTACCTTTCAGAACAACATGTAGTAAATAAAACTGTGGTGTGCAGTGAAGATAATATTAATTATGGCAGTGATGGTTGGTTAGGACTATATTTTGTATAGCAGCATTTCTTTAGCCGATGACATAACTGCTACTGGCTGTGAAAAGGAATCTTTAATGCTTCAGGATAATGGTGTTATACATTTGAAAGGAGAGTCAGTCTAACTTAATACTGATCTTGAGAGCAGGGCTGGGATTTACTTGATGTGAGTGTGATCTATCCCAATTTAAGGCAACAAGACATCCTATTTCTGAGAACTCCATCAGTGCATATCAATCACAGCTGATTTTAGTTGATATACTGTGAGTCCATAAAAGAGTGAAACTAGTGATGTGCACATAAAAATAAAACTCTCAAGTAGAAATTCCAGATTGGATTTGCACCATAATTTGCAGAAACTGAAAGGATTTGCACCATAATTGGTCATTCAACTATGGATATCAGCTTTGTGCAAGATGCATTTATTTGTTCTTGTATCTGTTTGATTTGCTTTGGTGGACCCAGCAGAAGATATCTTGCATCTCTTTGTCTATTTGCAGTAATGTAGTCCACTATACAGTTTTGGTGGTTCTAATCTCTGACAGAACTTTCACAGAAGAATCATGAGGTGGATCCTCAAGGTGTAATGAACATATTACATGTTCATCACATACTCTTAGCCCCCAAAAACCTTGCAATAGTTTTGCCTTAGGGTCACCATAAGTCAGAAATGACTTGAAGGCATGCAACAACAGTTGTCATCGTTGTTAGTGCCTGGTCCGTTTCTGAGCTTCAAGTTCTGAACTTTAAGGTCTTTCATGACTTGAGGTCACTATATGTAAAAGGCCAGGCATTATCACAGGAAGTTATCCAATCCCTGAGATTGTTGTCTGAGTAAGTTTGTCATATTCCACTTCTTCAAATTTGGGGATCTAATTTGCATATCATGCATATAATGCAAATTATTCTAATTAAGCACATCACTCAATTTGCATTCTGCTTGTACAGATCAGGAACATTAATTTTTCCTGCTCCCACTATATTTCAAACTTTATGCAATTTTTTACAGATAAAACTGATCTGGGAGAACCAGCATAGAGCAATGTTTAAAGTGTTGGACTTGGAACAGGGAGATTCAAGTTCAAATTGCTCTTAGTCTTAGAATTTACCAAGTTACTTAAAATTTCCATTGATGTTATAAACAGTAAAGGGGATAAAGGGCAACCTTGCCCCGTGCCTTTTTTCACTGTTATAGGACTTGTTTTTTCACCGTTGATAATTAATTGAGTTTCCTGCTGATTGTAGATCGCATTAATCCATGTCATAAATTTAGGGTCTGAGTCCATTTTCATAAGTACAGCCTTTAAAAAAGGCCACTTCAATGTGTCAAATACTTTTCCCGTGTCTACAAAAACCATTGCTAGCCTTTTTCATTATGTTTCCCATAATGTTCTATAATATTTATGACAATTCTTAAATTATCCTTTATATTCCTTCTGGGTAAGAACCCATTTTGATCCGCATGTATTGTTTCTGAAAGGATTTTTTTAAGTCTTCCCATCAAGATTGATGCAAACAATTTGTAATCAGTATTCATCAAGGATATCGGGCGATAATTTCTGACGTCTGTAAGATATTTACCTTCTTTTGGG
Organism: Ctenosaura bakeri; assembly: GCA_948474755.1. Lineage (NCBI taxonomy): Eukaryota > Metazoa > Chordata > Lepidosauria > Squamata > Iguanidae > Ctenosaura > Ctenosaura bakeri. The sequence goes on along the minus strand of CAOLHI010000094.1, from coordinate 604,676 downwards.
ATAAGAGTTATGTTTGATTTATTCCATAATTCCAGTAATCCGCGCACTGTAATTTCATTTATTGTCTTTTGTAGAGGAAGTGACAATTCATGCTCAAAAATCTTGTAATATGCAGCTGGAAATCCATTGGGACCCGGTGCCTTATTTTGCTTTAAATGTTTAATTGCTTCTGTGATTTCTACCATTGCGACCGGGCGATTTAGCATATTTTTGTGTTCCTCAGAAATTTTGGGTACTTCACATTTTTCCAGATAAAGTTGTATTCTTTCATTCTCTTCCTCTGATGATGGGTTAGTATTGAAAAACTTTTTATAATACTCAAAAAAGACTTTCTTGATGCCTTCTTCGTGCGTTATTCTGTTATTGCCTTTCTTAATCTCTAGAATCATTTTCTTTTTTTTCTCTTTCCTTAATTTATATGCCAGCCACTTTGGTGGTTTGTTGGCTTGTTTGAAAATTTTTTGACATGCTTGTCTAATTTGGTGTTCTATTTCATGTAAATTCACCTCATTTAGTTGCACTTGCAGATTCTTAATTTCTTAATTCGAGTTGATAAAGGAGTAAAAGGACTGCAGTTGAAAAACCATCAATTCAATTAAAGGCTTTTGCAGATGACCTAGTAATCTTTTTGGATGACCTTTTAAGTAATATAAAATACCTTATTAAAGTAATGAACACATTTAGGGATCTATTGGGATTCAAAGCAAAGAAAAAACGGCAATTTTAACCAAAAATTTAAGTAAAAAAAGAGGAATAAAAGTTAACTGAGATATCAGGCTTCAATACAGTAAAAAAGACAAAATACTTGGGAATATGGATCTCTAAACGTAATAATGAATTCTATGAAAATAATTACAACAAGAAATGGAGAGAAATAAAAAAGGATTTAGAAGGGTGGTCGAAACTGTGATTATCATTAATGGGAAGATTAGCAACAATTAAGATGAGGGTGCTTCCAAAATTAATGTACCTATTTCAAAATCTTCCCATAATAACTAATAGAAAGCCATTCAACCAATGGCAAAAAGACATAAACAAATTTATTTGGCAAGGTCAGAAACCCAGAATCAGTTGGAAAACGCTAACTGATCTAACAAGTAGAGGTGGTGTTGGAGCACCAGATTTCCATACATTTTATGAAGCAGCTGCACTATCGTGGGTCGCGGATTGGATCAACTTGAAGAATAAAAGATTACTTGTACTAGAAGGAGCCGATTTTTGATTGGGTTGGCATGCATATATCTGTTATAACAAAGCAAATGTGGATAAAGACTTTGCTAACCATTACATTAGAAGATCCCTCCTGACAATCTGGAGAAATTATAAAAGAATATTTATTACCTCAACCCCAAAGTGGGTCTCCTCACAGGAAGCTTTTTTTGGCAGGTGGAAGAACAGGACAAAATGGCTTAGATACGAAGATTTAATTAAACAACGTACTGCTGGAACAATAGATATAAAGGACGGATCAGAATTGGAAAAAGAAGGAGTAACTTTGAGTTGGTTCTCTTACAGACAATTATCAAAAAGATTTCAAATTGACTCGAAGCTGTTTGGATTCAATATGGGAGAACAAAATGAAATAGTAAAAATTCTGCAAGAAAATCCGCCACATATAATTGCCAAATTATATAAAAGACTTTTGATATACAAGAGAGAAGATGAAACGGTAAAACATGTAATGATCAAATGGCAGCAGAATATTGGTCACCCAATAAGATTGGAACATTGGGAACAAAGTTGGAAGTTCACACAAAAATTTACAGCGGCCCAAAAACGTAAAAGAAAATTACTTGAAGATCTTTAATAGATGGTATATGACCCCTTATAAGCTTCAGAAAATCTATAGAACAGGATCCGGGAAATGCTGGAAATGCCAAGAGGAGGTAGGTACAACCTACCGCCTATGGTGGATGTGTAAGCAGGCAAAGAGATACTGGAATACTATACATAATAAGATTGAAGAAATTCTTCAAGTGAAATTCTCAAAAGAACCAGAAATCTATCTGTTGAATATGCTGCACACACTAGATCAAAGCACGCAGAAGTACTCAAAGATTCTACTATACATGATAACAATAGCTAGAGTTGAATACGCAAAGCTTTGGAAGAAAGAAAAAATACCAAACATTGAGCAATGGACACAATGCTTATACGAAATTGGGTTAGCAGATAACTTAACACAGAGACTTAGAGGGCAAACTGATGAGAAGATTGTGAAAGACTGGGGTCCTGTAAACTCTTATTTTCTGAACCAGAGAGTAATATAAGCTATCTTACCTACATAAAAGAAATAATAAAAAAATGACAAAAAGTAAACATCAAACAAATAAATATAATAAAAGTAAATTTTTCTAATGTAAATTAAAAACTAGAGTTAGATTAATTTAGGAGAATAATGATAAGATGTAAGAATACAGTTAATTGACAAGATAAATGGAATGCTGGATCAACATATAAGAGGTAATTGATGACAAATAGAGGGTTAATGTTATAAAACAAATAATAATATTTATTAGCTCTAAAAAAAAGTTAGGAAGAAATATTGTAAATATATTAAATTGTTGTAAGAAGATACTACCCCTATATGTTGTATTACTAAAAGATGTACATATTTGTTTTATTTATTTATTTATTTTGAAAATTAATAAAATTATTAAAATAGAGAATTTACCAAATTATTATGAACCAGAATTACCTGTCAACAAACTTACTTTACATAACTATTGTGGGGAGGGAGAGGGACACCATATGAATTGGACCTGTACAGTTGTAGCACAGTACAAATAAAATAACAACAAAAATAATATTAACATTTTGCCAATCACAGACACTTCCAGTGATATTCTATTCAGGTCATCATTCATTCATTCATTCATTCATTCATTTTTTGCTATCAGCTTTTCATTGATGGCAAAAAGCTACAGATGATTGAAAATATCGCATCCTAGTTTCCCTGATAGAGTTTATATTGAGTAAGTAAATGGTATTTTTGGGATAAAAAAACCATTCCTCTCTTTTGTGCACATTTAATGTAATAGAATATATATGGGAATAAGCATTTTCAAATGCCCATAATGTATTCCTAAGACAAATGTGGAATTAATCTATCAAAAAACATTTTACCTTTATTCCAATTATTTGGGTCCATTCCCCCAAAATCTGAAGAGTCACAGGCAGCATTTACTTCAGTAGGCTTCTGTCTTGTCTTTTCCTAGCTCCTTCTTTCCTCAGAGAAGCATCATGAGGTAACTACATCAAGGAAGAGAGCATGGAAGTAGTGAACTGCACTGTTCCCCTCTTCCTTGGAGACTTCTGCTGCTGCTTCCTTGCCTCCATTGCTATGCTCCTAATTTGTCCCACTAATATCCTTCCCCTTCCATGTACTTGCCTCATGCTTTAGTCATTCTCCCCTCTTTTGTTTGTTCATTTATTTGCTTTATTTAATTTCTAGTTGTCCCTCCATATTTGATAGGGTTAAGGGCACAGGACCTCTCCAAAAAGTGGAAAAACTACAAATATCAAAGTGTCTGTGTGTCTGTGGGAAGGAGGCTGAGGCATGATGAGGAGAAAAGTCATGCAGGTTCCAAACCAGGGCCCTTTCCACACCTTACCTTTTTTCAGCACTGGGGTGTGGGGATCGCGTGAGCAGCCTCCAGCAAGACGCTCTTGTATCCCTGCTGCTTCAGCTCCACATGAGCTGCCTGCTCCCAAACAGGTAGCATGAGAGCACTGCCTCTTCCTTCCGCAGTGCAGCCTAGGAATTTCCCAGGCTGCACTAGGGCAGGAAGCACAACCACCGCAACTCCAGAGGCTCCACACGCACTGCAAGTGTGTGTGATAACTGAAGCACCTGTCAGAGCTGCTGCTGATGTTCTCTGTTGCTCAGGGTGGTGATGACGAGCAGCAGCTGTTGGTCCCTGTGGCTCTGGCTGGAGATGAGTCCTGCAGCTCAAGGCCTCCCCTGCTGCCATGGACCAAGCAGGCTTGGGCGTTCCTCTGCCTGCTCCTTTAGGGCAACAGGGATCCGATTCTGAAGAGGGTTTGGAGCCTGTGCCAATCAGCCCACAAACAAGGCGGAGACTCAAGAGAGCTGAGCAAAGGGAGGCTTCCTTGATTAAATTCAAGAAGCAGTGACTAGCCACACTTGTGTCTTGGGCTATATAACTGCCTGCCTGGAAGCTTTCCTTTGCTTATGGCAAACTTCTTTCAAGCCCTCCTCTTGCCTGTTCCTTGCTCCCAGCACCTGGTTCCTGCTACCTTGAATTGATCTCTTGACCCTTGGCTTTTGGAACTCTGACTACGGCTTTCACTTGATGCTCTGGTAAATGAACTCCCTTGTGTAAAGTGCTTGCTTGTCTCCTCCCGGCTGGAATTTGCTGGCTCTCACACTCCCTTCTCCAGGCTGGCTCGCTGCCCAGGTCTATGACCTTGACAGTGTGCGTGGGGCCCTGGAGTAATGTGCGATCGTGCACCATTTTCAGATGTAAGCTGAAAATGAAAAAGTACGTGAGTGGCACCTGCCCTACCCTGGAGCATTGCATGATTGTGAGTGCATTGTGCAGATTGCTGCTCACAATCGCATGATGCTCGCAGCATAGCATATGCTGTGCAAAAAGGGTGCCAGTAAGGGAAAGGGAAGGGAAAGAAGGTGAGTTGACATGGTGGCCCTGTAC